>JH432185.1:92651-282661 GCA_000239455.1 Strigamia maritima
AAAGAAAGAAAGAAAGAAAGAAGGAAGGAAGAAGAAGGAAGGAAAGGAAAGGAGGGCAGCGCAGCATCGCATCACATCGGTTTAACTCGGTTATGGAAAATCAATTCGCCGGTTAAGAAAACGTTCACTTGACTCGACTCGACTCGACTCGACTCCCATTTTCATTCATTTTTCTCAATAAAATGATGAATTAATCAAATGATTCGTACCTACCTCGTAACTGCGTTCGACCGGTGGCGAGTGCGTCGGTGTTTCGCTCAAATATCCATGGACAGAGCAGCTGCAGGTGCAGGTACCGAGCGGATCGTTAGCCGTGGCTCCCGAGTCAATGCGATTTCTCCATTTGGATCCGATGCCGACGCCGACGCCGGAGTTGGAGCTGTTGGAGCTGGAGCTGGAGTTGGAGCTGGAGCTGCGCGGCTAACACCCGCCAGGCGCGATTCGTGCATCCGGCGCGGGAAGTCGGCCAGACGCGAGTCGTCGAGTATCCTGATAAAAATAGATGAATTAATTGAATTAATTGAATTAATTGAATTAATATTAATCGAACAATCGCACATTTCCGATTCATCTTTTTATTTTATAATTAGAATGGAAAATTGAATATGAGAATATGGGAAGGACATATAATGTTTTTATACTTTTTTATTTTACGCTAGCTAATAAATCGTCGTTCGTTTTCTATGGATTTGATCGGAGAGTGGCGAGTGGAGTTCGAAGCCGAGAATTATAGCCACTCGAAATATATAACGGCGCGCCATAAATCTTTCTCTTTCTCTTTTTCACTCTATGACGTCGTGAATCTTTTTCCTCCTTGGCGCAGGGATTTTAATTAGCGCGAAGCGAGTTTTGGAGAAAGAGAACAGGACGCAACAGTGGATGTCAATTTGTATCAGGGGTCACTAACCGAGTATAAGCGTTAATCGGGATTCATTCATTCATTCATTCATTCATTCATTCATTCATCGCAATGTCATCCCATCATGTGAGATCAGACTAAATCCAGCCGAGTTCACGTCATCCTCATCCGTGATCGCGAACTCGTCACGTGATGAATATTAAACCGGACCGGACCGGATCGGATCGGATCGGATCGAGCGATTTGTGCGATTGACTCAGCGCTGTCCATTTGCACGATATTCAGCAATCGATGGCGCTCTTCCTTACCGCAGCCAGTTGAGCATTAAAAATGAACAATATTGCCATTTCATTATCTTAAGAAAAGAAAAAGAAAAAGAAAAGAAAAGAAATTGATGACTGTGTCGCAACTCTCGTTATAATTATGAAATTATGATAGACTAAAACAAATGTAACATCATCTCATCTCATCTCATCTCATCTCATCTCATCTCTTCTCTTCTCATCTGATCGTGTTTCGTGCGAATTGTGACGCGGCCGAGCGACCCACGGGCAAATGTCAGTCAGCGAGGGGAAATTAAATAAAGACCACTCAAATCTTGGGTCTGATCCTCGGGGACAGCAACGCCACCTTTTACTTTTAGCGCTGGTTGGTTGGTTGGTTGGTTGGTTGGTTGGTTGGTTCGATCGATGTGCTCAATGTGAGAATGCGACCTTATAGATCGATCGATCGATTGATGGATAAGATAGATTGATAGATAGATATCGTAAATCGCGATGGTCGTGTTAAAAGTTTTTATTTTTATCCCAACGGCGCTATATCGCGTAGTATATCGAGTTCAAACTTGTGGATTAATTTGCAAAACGCAAACATCTCCCGGGACTGATGGAGCGCGAGTCGAGTCGAGTCGAGTCGAGTCGAGTCGCTAAGCCGGCTCGTGCGCTTACAAATTAGGTGTTTAAAATATGGCTCCTTAACGTTAACGAGGCCGTATAGACCGTGTCTATAGGGAAATAGAAAAATAAAAAAATAAAAATATACAGACAGGTCCGGGCGCAAAGCGACTTATCCATCTCCTTTCGACTCTTTAATTCGTTTATTGCGATACAGTATCGATCGATCGATCGAAGAAATTGTTTTTCCGACCGAGGTCGAACGGTAGGTGGTGGTCTATTAAACCACCCCGGGTGAGGTCGCCACCATTAAAACTTCTGCAGTCCCCAGTTTGCCTCGTTGGCACAAGCGGAGACAGAAAAAGAAAGGAAAACTGTTAAGCCACCAAATGCAATTTAGAAAGCCGAAATCACACGCAGCAAAAACAATGTAATTGCAGGATTAGGCCTAGAAGTAAAAACCCAAAAAGAAGAGAAAGAGAAAGAGAAAGAGAAAGAGAAACACCAGATGGGGACCATCAATTCTAATGAGGCGGATGACAATTTTTTCTCTTTTCTCTTTTCTCTTTTCTCTTTTTTGCGGACAACAGAAAACGAAAAACAAGCGCTAGTAGTGGTGGACAAGGTCTCTCGCACATTTGATAAATGAAGTGTCAAATAAGTGAGTTGCGGGTCTGCTCAGCGTCAGATAAAACACGAGCGAATTGTGTTCTTCCGAACGGATCAGAATTATTAGCTAGCCAGCCTAGTCAGCTATTAACCGAGCACTAAATTCTCTTTTTCTCTTTTTCTCTTTTTTCACTTTTTCAAGGAAAGGGAATGGAAAAAATGGTCAACACGACACAGCACTCAAACTGACAGCGGAGAAAAGAGTTGAAGCCACGCAAACGCCGCATAGTGACAGTTAATTTCCGACCCTGAGTAACAAAACCGCGAAAAGCTCAGCTTGCTCAGCTTTGTCACCTTTTGGCGCTGCGGTCTCAGATTAGAAAAAATAAGAAAAGAAAAAAGAAAAAGAAACAATTTTTGTTCATTTCATCTATATATTTAGAAATGTCGCTCGCTACACATTCGAAATCCACATGAGTATCACGAGTTTGTGTTAATAAAATTCTAAGACGCTCCTTATCGGACTACTGACTAATGAGTCGTTATCTGAAAACGAGGCCAAAACACGAGCTTGACCGCGAGTTTTGCTTATCTTTTAACGCAATTGCACATTAGTTTTCTCATAATCTCTATTCTCTCTCATCTCATCTCGTCTCGAGGACACGTGAGAAGTGAAAACAGAATCCTTTTAATAAAATCTTTTATGTTGCCACCAATAAAGCTATTTCCGCACCCTACTCTAGCGTTCTGGACTCGTGTTACACGCGCACCATTGGCCATTCGATTAAATATGCCAACCAACACTTAACTAAAATTGACGAAGCGAGCCAAGTCAGAACATTGACTGACGTGACTCATCCATCGTCATACTAACCTAATTGTTCCATTATTCCATTATTCCATCAATTCAATAACTAAGAAAAAATTAAAAATTTAAAATTTAAAAAATTTAAAAATTTAAATATTAGTTCGAGTTTTAAAAGTTCTAAAAATATAGTAAACGTATTTTCGCGTAAACTTGGCGCGCGATGGGGGACCCATCAATCCACAACTCGCGCCGAAAACCCGCGGGATTTGGATTTCGCTCCCTCTCGCCCGCGTGTATAAATTTTACAAAAAAAAAAAGTTACTATTTGATGGAATAAAATGAAAAGTAGAATTTTTTTTTTTTTTATTATTTCTCTTTGAGGGGATTAAATCGTTGAAAAAATTTAATTGATCGCTCCATCCATTCACAGATTGAGAAAAAGCAAGAATTCTTTCTCGCTTTCATTATCCCGCAAAATGTTGACATATTTTTATGAAAATTGATTAGGCATAGAGCAGCAGCCATGAATAATTTAGCGGCATAGCCGGTAAATTTGAGCATGATGGATGAGTTTCGACACGGGCGATACGAGTAGAAAAACGCATCGAAATTAGACCACAAATAAATCCATAAGAAATTAATAATCATTTAGTTAGTGAATAATAATGAATGAGAAAAATTCATTTCCTATCTATCCAGTTATCATCGCTTTTTCAAACAATATGAAAAGAAAGGAAAGGAAAGGAAAGGAAAGGAAAGGAAAGGAAGAAAGAAAAAAAAATTTAGATTTATAGATCAAAGTGGAAAAAGAAAAAAAAAAGAAAAAAAGTAGCACGAACATTTGACACGAGGGTGAAAGAGAAGAGATATTTCTGGCATCACAAAATTCTATCAATCCATGCGGCACAGTCGAGCACTGCCAGTACAGGTAGCAGCTGCAACCCAACGAAAGAAAAAGCCAATAACGATCAAGTACAAACTTATGCACAAAAAAAATCTACTCTAGTTTCAAACATTGGAGAAAGAAAAAACAAACTCGAGAAAATGTATAATTCGACAAAAAAAAAAAAAAAAAAAAAAAAAACAAAACGTCATCGCTCGAGTGTTTTAGTTTTTATACGGCGAGTTAGAAATGATTGCGTATGCCGCGGATGTGATATGGGCTGATATTTGCATAACACGAGCCTAATCCACACTGCAAATTCATTATGATGGCGAAGAGGGAGTTTGGGAAATCTTAACTCGGTGCTTGGAGAGCGAGCAACATCAAAAATGCATCAGAAGAGAAAAGAGAAGAGGGGAAGGAAAGAGCGGAGCGAGAGTGGCGCCACCAGGCACACGCGTGTTGGTTGGGAAAACTCAAAACTCACCCACTCACTCTAGACTGGGACTGACTGCAGGCGCTGTAGGCGAAACAGGAAGCAACTCGCGAGCAACATTGCACAGTCAAATGTTTTCATTCGCACCAGGCGCATACAGATTATACACACGAAATCCATATTGCTCAACTTTCGTCCTCAAAACTTCCAACGAGGAAATTCATCTTAAACGGTATTTTTTTTTTCTTTTTTCTGAAAAAATAAAAAAAAAAAAAAAAACGAGATAATTAAAAAGACATTAAGGTCAGCCGAACGAGGAATAATTAATTCTTAAATTTCACTTTTATTATTATTTTTATTCTTTTTATTCTTTTTAAAGTGTCTATTGATTTAGACAAATTAGGGAAATGGAGGAATGGGATTGTTTGCAGCATGAATCAATTATTGACTCGTCCATTTTCATTTTCATTTTCATTTTCATTTTCATTTATTTTATATTTAATGGTCGATAAAATGAGGCTAGGTTGGTGAATCACCAAATTATCAAGTATTTTATTTTTATGACGGCTATTGAAATAATCCAATTTGATGGCGAGTCTAACTCAATTGCAAAATTAAATGTAAATGGGAAATTTTGTTGGAAAATGAAGACCATTTTGACTCACTCGCTCGTTCACTCGTGCTCGTCTCAGCAATTCTTTTATATTTTTCTTTTTACGACGCAACGAGAATGGAGACACGGACCCTTCTGATTACGAAGCATCCGAGCGGAAAATAATAAAAAAAGAAAAGAAAGAAACCAGATATTCATATTCAAATAAACATTTACCGTTTGAATCTGCCACAAGAGGGCATTAGCGGTCGCCCAGTCTCGACTCGACTCGACGATCTGGTAAATCTGAAATATATATATGAATAACATTTTTCATTACTACGTCATTTCATTTTGAATATAATTAGTAATTACCGTTATTCTTTTATAAATTTGAGAGTTTTTGCATAAATATTCAACTCGTTGGACTTGAAAATTGAACGATTTAATAGAATACACGATAAATAAGTACAATCACATGACATCACATTTTTGAAAAAGGTGTAAAAATAAATGATTATTGCTTCGTTTTATGAAATATATTAATAAAGTAGAAAAGTGTAGAAAAGTGTAGAAAAGTGTAGAAAAGTGTGGAAAAGGTGAAAGAAAAGAAACAAATGGATGAATCGATCGTCACAGTCCGCCGTCTTCCATGAGTTTGTGCATATCGGCGACAATTTTCGACATAAGTCGGCGATATTCGCCGTCTTTGCGAAAAAGCTTTTCGAGCAATTCGTTATCGGTGAAAAATCGAAACACGTGATCGATGCGAGCGATCGATTTGTCGGTGAGATGAGGTCGCACGAGCTGCGTGAGCATCGCGCAGCATTCGTTCAGCGACTGGACTAAAAAGTTTCTGTCGTACGAATAGTCCACTTCGTAGAAACTGACGACGGTCATTGCGGTGGAATGGAATTTCCTTTTGAATCGCTCGACCAATAAAAGCTCTTCCTTGTTGAATTGGTCGTTTCTGTACAGAATGCCGATTTTCACTACAATTTTGATCACATTTTTTATCACTTTCTCGGCTTCTTTCTTGCTCTCGCTGCGGAGTCTGACCACTCGATGCAAATTGTCCAGCAAATTGCCCGTCGTGTCGTCGATAAACACTTTGGCCATGCTTCGGTTCGACATTCGGCCGAGGATCTTTTTCTGCGCTCGCATTCCCATCTCGCGAGCCTTGAAACCCGTCTCGGCCACTAGATAAAATAAAAAATAAAAAAATATTTATTCATTCCAGAAATAAAGGGAGCGTTTGTTTTTTTTAAAAATTGAAAAATAAATTCTCCTTATAAAATACATTACTCAAACTCAAGCGTCAAGCCCCGTCCGTTTCCTCTTTCCTCAACTGGGCCGGAAATTTTCATTTTAAAAAAAAAAAAAAAAAAATTCTTTCTTTTTAAAACTTTTTTATCAAATAATATACCGATACGAGATTAGATTTTAAAACGTTTAAAGAAATTATTAATAGAGACCTAATAACGGTTGGAATGCTGTCAATTAGAACGTCGAATTTTTTAATTTTTTTAAAAAAATTTCATCGCAACTTACTCGTTAGACTATTCTTTGCAGTCAGGTGAACTCAATAGTGGGGGATAATGTCACAAAACATGTATATCTTCGTATATATTTTCGTGTCGATTCATCCCGGCCGATGCATCCGCTCTCGTTGTTCGTAATAACGGCTTCACTTCGCTTCTTAAAAACTTGTAAGAGTCTCCATCTGGCGGCAGAATCTGGCAACAGCGTCGGATGACGCGATCGAGCATCGTGTTTTCATGGCCAGATGTGCGTGAACAATAATAACAACAACGCATTGGGATGGGATCGGACTCGACGAACGATCGAGCTGTAATCAAAGCCATCGTGCGATCGTAATCCACGTAACACGGTTCCTCGGGAAATTTCGAGTAAGATTCGAGGTTGTTGTCGTTTAATTTGATATTTAATATTTGATATTTATAGTTTTATTAAAGCTGCGCTTACACAATGTCGTTGATGTCGTCGTCCAAGTCGAGCGACTCGGAGGGCTGCGAATGGACGTGGGTGACGTCGGACGGACAAATCGAGGTAGTCGAGCTTCCGAAATTGTTTTTCATTTAAAATGCGATTAATAAAATTTTTTTTCTTTGTTCGAAGGATGAAATTATTGGATGGGAGCAGCCACAGTTGCAAATTCGCGACGTCCAAGATGAAAACCGAGTTAACCCTGAGTAATAAAATAAATAAATAAATAAATAAATAAATAAATGAAATGAATAAATAAATTCATGATTTCAGTTCACTAGATTCGTCCGAAAGTAGCGACATCGAGAGAATCGAGGAGTTACCGTCGAAGCAGCAAAACGACGCCATCAAACGTGAGTAAACAAAACTAAAATCGTAATACTTATTAAACATCTTTTCTCGCGAGCAGATGACGAGAAATCGATGCGAGATAATCTATTGCCCGCGGAGGAGAAGCAAAAAGAATCGAGTTTGGAACCAACGAGAAGTTTTGCGCACCCGCACCCGCACACGACGAACGAACGAGTCAATCTCAGCCTCAACATTGTGCTGACGCTGGTTCTGGCCCTCGTGTTGGGTTTAGGCCTAGGACATTTTGTCGGTGATGACGAAAACACGAAATAAGACAATTCGTAGGATGTAAAAATGTAAAAATATAAAACGAATTTGTTTTATTTTTAGGTTGGTCCGGCCAATGGATTCGACGCAATCACGGCCAGCAGAGACAAGTGGATAAATTGAAGTTGCTGCAGGACGAATTGTCGTTGTGCCTGTCCGACCAAACAAGTTTGACGATGGTAATTGTAATTTTTCTTCTTTTTCTTGTTAAATAATTGAATTGTTTTCGTAGGCGTGTGATCGTAAATTGAATTATTGGAAACGTCAATTCGAAGAACTATTGTTTGAAAACGAAGACTTGCAACGAATTATGGCTCATGGTCGCTCGTCCGAGTGCAACGCGAAGCAAAACGTGGAAGAGGAAAAGGAGAAACTCCAACTCGGTCTGTTTTACAGGCAACTCGAGCACGCGGAAACTCTAAAACAGTTTGAACTCGTTCAACAAGACGTAAAAATAAAAAAGTTTTTGTTTTCTTTTAAATTTTCAAGCTTTATCATTTATCATTTATCATTTATCATTTATCATTTATCATTTATCATTTTTCGAACAGGAACAAACTCATCGACGCAAACTAACCGCTCTGGAAGAGGAGAAGGAAAATTTGTTGTTGCAATTGCGAGCGGAAAGCAAAGACGACGAAAAATTCTTGAAATTCCTCATTAAAGAAAATAGCGAATTACGGCTGTCGATGCAATCCGACGAGCGCGACGACATGGACGACATGGACGACATGGACGACGACAGCATCATTCGAGTGGAAATGGGTTCGTTACGCGAGCAAATCAACCAGTTACAATCGGAAAACAAAGACCTGCGCCAAGTGATTGCGCGGCTCCGATACGGGCGCCCGTTCGACTCGATGAACGAGATGAACGGTCTGCGCGAGAAAATCGAGCAAATGCGAACGGCGATTGACGAAGAGAAAAATGCTACGGACACGTGGAAACGCATGTACGAGCGAAGCAAAGCCGAGTTCAACGTGACCAAAGCCACGTGGCAACTGCTGGACGCCGTGCAAGCCACGACCGACGAGATGCTGCGTTTTGTCGAGAAAAACGCGGCGCGAATCGTCGACGCGGTGCAGGATGCCGTCAACGTGACGGAAACGCAACAGCGGGCCGAGAGGGTCGTGAGCGGCATCGCCAATAAGTTCTGGGACGTGGTGGACGACCTGAATCGCCGTTGGGACGCGGATAAGAAGGGCAAAAAGAGTTCTTGGTCGCGCAAGGAGAAACGCAAGCAGACGGTGGCCCGCTCGGACTGGGTGTTCGATAGGGCGCGCGATCGCGAGAAGCAACGCAGGCTGCCCAATGTTAAGAAGGAGAAAAATGGGCAAGAAAATTGGTATTTGAGAAGGAAAAACGGAAAACCAAAACCCAGGAGGGGAGGATGCGCGACGAGAGACGACGATTGGTCGATGAGGACCCCGAACGTCGAGATCGAGTACTGTCGCTGACCTGTTTGATAAATTTTAATTTTAATTTTAATTTTAATGTATATTTTTTAAATTGAACAAGAGTCTGTTGTTTCCAGTCGTCTAGGATTTATTTTTTAGTAAATTAAAAGTGTGGACTCTCACGTTTCGCGAATCATTGGTCACATCACTTTGGGTTTAATAGGCACAAACACGTTACGGAGGCTCGCGAGGTCTTCGCCGTCGGTTTTGAGTGGACCGTGCAATCTGGCAATATTTAAAAAATAAAAAATAATATATAAAATAAAAAATAAATATATCTCACCTTATCTCTTCGTGCAGTAGTTGGGTGAAGGTGGAACCGGGGGATAAGCTGCGGTCGGGGTTTACGTAAATAAGCGCGTGGCAAAATCGTTGTCCCATTTCTTCTTGTTGCTTGATACCTAAATGCATTCCCTAAATGCGAATAAATTGTAGTTTACGATTTCAAATTTCAAATTTCAAATTTCAAATTTCAAATTTCAAATTTCAAATTTCAAATTTCGAATCGGTTTACTTGGTAGAGTCCCTGGTCGCAACCGCAATAACTGCTCTCCATCGTGTAGCTCGCGCCCACTTGCATTTGGCGCCACACGGTGACGCGAGCCGTGGCTTCGCGGATCTTTTCCACGTTGTAAACGCAATTTTCCACGGAGAATGCGGGCGCCATGTGATGCAAAATACGAGGCAACAGCTGTAAATGTTTGTAGAAAAATAAGAAAATGGAGAAAAATGCGACAACTTGGAACTTGGAACTTGGAACTTGGAACTTCGAACCTCGGGAACCGAATCGAAACTTTTGGCGCGGTCCGTTTCGCTCCACGATTGGCTTTTGCAGCAACCGTACAGGAAAATGTTCTTCTTCCTCGAGTGTCCGTGAAAATCGCAGTAGACCAAAGGCCGTTTCGACATGGACGATAAATAAAAAAGCAACGCTTTGGTGTGGTAAATGGATGGCTGCAACACGATCGACGGCTGCAACCAGCATCTGTTGAGGTCTTCGGCGGACAAATCGCAGCGATGGCAGCCGTTGACGACCCCGTCCGGGTTGAGCATGGGTACCAGCTTGAAAATGTACATTTCGCGCAGTGTTTGCGCCGCCGCTTTGTCGCCGATCAAGAAATCGATGCAACCTGTGAACAAAAATATTTTATTTATTTGATTTTTATATTTCTTTATTTCTTTATTTCGTTACCTTTCATCACCCAACTGGCGTTACTCTCTCCCGGGTGCACTCGACCAGTAAGGAAAATGTAATGCTGTTTGGCACGGCTACTCGTGTCGGCTGACGTTATAGTGAGAACGGGCACCGAATTTCCTCCGAGACTCGTGCAAAGATTTTCGCTTTTAAAAAAAACACTATTCGGGTCGCGCATTTTGCTCCAGATGTAAATGTCGGTCTGCAACAGCGTGTGCGGATACGGGTAGTGGTAAGCGAGGTAACACACGTCGTGAGCGTGCGGGAAGGCGAGCGTGAAACTGGCGGTGTAGTAGCATTTTTCCTGGCTCTCGTCGCTCGGTGGTCGCTCTCGGTAGTAGATGTTCTTGTAGTAGCAAATGTCGGTTCCGAATCGAACCCAACCGGGACGGCCGAGCATGGCTTCTTTAACCGAATACATGACCGGCTTCATTCCTGTATTTATGTTATTATTATTATTATTATTATTATTATTATTATTATTAATTTGGAATTTTTTATTACCGAAATTAAATTGGGAATTTTGCTTTTCGCAGTTGCTAATGTGGAACGTGTAGGGAACTTTGGCGTTCATATTGCTGATTTCGAAATAGAACCATTGAATGTGGGTGCATGAATTGATGTCGGGCGACAGCAACAGTTCGTATTCGTTAGGTGCGATCTGTAAATTTAATTTAGATTATTATTTTTTTTGATAGTTGGAAATCGTTTTTAGCTCACTCTGATGGCTTTTCGCAGATTTCCGCTCTCGAAACGAGACTCAAATTTCAAATGATTAACCTCCGGGTCCTTGATGCCGACTCTCGATTCGTCATTGTTTGTTAGGAGGTTCTTTTGACTTTTATCCGACTCGTCGTGACGGGATTTACTATCATTATTCACGCACTCATCCAGATCGAAAACCGTCGAGTCTTCAAAGTGTTGCGGATTAAACGCTCGGTTTAAACTTTCGAGAAGTTTTACTCTGCACACTGCGGGGTCTTTATCGTACAGAGGTTCCAGTTCCTGGTAAATTCCGCCGCTGCACATGTCGGGGTAGGCGAGCTTGACGAATTTCGCCACGTGCATCGTTTTGTTCGACATTTCCTTGTAGACTTCTTCTCTGTTTATCCATTTGTGAGCTCCTTGCCCGCGCCATTTCACGTCTATCGGCAGCATCTCGAACGAGAAATCGACCACGTCGGTGGCCCCGTCGTCGAGTTCCGCGAAGAATTTTTTGTAGGTTTTCAATTCTTGTTCGCCGATAAAACTTCGTTCAATCTCCTCGGCGTCCGAACAAGAGCTCTAAAATACAAACACAACTAAATTAGAACTTTAATTTCAATTTCAATTTCAATTTCCATATATATCTACTTTGGATTCGCTTCTTTTATCTTGCTCGTCGATGCACGAGTCCGAGTCGGATTCCAACAGCATTTGCGAATTATCGTCTACCACGACGGAAATCGAGGGCTGCGGCGGCACCCGTTTTACGCAAGGAATCCGGAAATTGTAGGGTCCGTCGCACGAGACGAGCGGCAGCGACTTGCGCGGAAGACACTTTTGCAGGACGATGCTGCTGAGAATGAGCAGGTTATCGTAGTTGCTCGATTGCGGGAGATTCATGCAGAACTTGTAGAGCGAGGTAATTCCGCTCGCGTCGCTGATGGCCCGGACGCCGACTGCTGAAATTGAAAAATTTGAAAAATTTCAAAATTCCGATTTATTTATTTATTAATTTATTAATTAATTAATTTATTTATTTATTTATTATACGGTAATCGGACAGCAGATCGATGATGACCAGGTTGGCTTTGCATATTTTCAGTTTGTTCTCGCCGTCGTATTTATTCCAGTTGTCTAGAATTTGCAAGAATTTCGAAACTCCATTGTGGCGAATAATTCGAGTTACGTTATTCTCTGGAATAAAGTGGAAAATGTAGTAAAAATAGACGACCCGTCGACTTGATTTATCATCGATTGCATCGTACTATTTTTAGCCAGTTGTCCCGTCACTTCGAGCGCCAAACGAAGAATGAAGGTGGTTCTGCGGCCGGTAAACGTAATCACCGTGAGCATAGTCGACACCAAGCCTTCCTTGCCCAAAATAGCGCAATTGGTAGCTGCGCAAGAAACAATGCAAATGTCACAACAACAAATAAAAATAAATTAGTTACGTAACCTACAATTTTTCATGCATAGTTTCAGAATTTGCATTAAATATCTGAGCAGCATCGAGTTTCTCGTGTTGGATTTGATGATCGACATGATGCTGGTCAAACCGCCCGCGTGACGAACGCTCACCGCAAACTGCGGATCTAAAATATCAAAAATATTACGAGTACAAATTAAAATTAAATTAATAAATATTTATTTATCTAAATATTTATTTATCTAAATATTTATCACCATTGCTGGCAAGTTTGAGCAGGGTGGCGAAAATAGCAGGTAGAATGTTCTCGGGACAGAAGGCGTCGCGAGAGAGCAAAGGGAGCAGTTGAAAGATCACGCTCGAAGAACCGTTGGCTCGAAGAGACGTCAAACTTTTTTTTCTAGCTATTAAATTATTAATGTTACGTTAGGTTATTTTATTTGCTTATTCAAATGTAATCTACTTACTTTGTTTATTTTCCAACATGTCATGTAAAATCAAAGCAATATTTCCGATTACGTTGACGTTTTGAGTCGACTGATGTAATGCAAACATAAAATTAAATTAAATTAAATTAAATTATTATTATTATTATTATCGAGATGGTGAGATAGAATAAATGAATAAATGAATAAATGAATAAATACTTGTAAAATTGCCGTAAGAACATCCAAATTGTTACAAATTGTTTGTTTCGTTGCTTTTTCTTTGACGCAATCTGCAAATTTCAATCATATTGAATTTTTGTATTATTTTTATTTATTAGGTTACCATTTGACTTGATCTTGGACAGCAATTTAGCAGTCAAATTCCTTATTTGCTCTTCATGGTCGTTTGGTTTTTGTGAGTAAACTCTCAGACGATCCAAACATCTAGTTTTTATAAATTAATTTTAATTTTATTTTTATTATCAGAACATTATTATATTAATATTAATATTAATATTAATATTAATATTAATATACGTACGCATTGTAGTCCATGTTTATGTGTCGGGACAAACGATGCGATGCATTTCGAACGCGATTTCTGAAAGAAATTTCCTAACCGAATGAACCAACCACTTGCCTCCGCATCGAGATGTACAAAATCGCGGGAATTTTTTTTATTTTTCTCTCCCAATCACATCATTGTCGTCGTCGTCGTCGTCGTCGTCGTCGTCGTCTTCGTTGTCAAGCATAACCACCGTTTAATGGTCATGCGAGTGGTTTTATTTAATTTTCGAATTTCGTCACTCGAGAGCGCGGCGGTTGCAGCCACATCCGGTCTGCATGGTTATTTGTGAAAGACAGTAACGTAAAAATGAGGTTGGAACGTTGTTATTTCTGTTCGTCCACCGTTTACCCGGGACACGGGATTCAATTCGTACGCAACGATTGCAAGGTATTTTCTTGTTTGTTTGGTTTTTTTTTGTTCTAAAATGTACCTAAGTATGTATCATCGCTTTCAGATTTTCAAGTTTTGCCGATCGAAATGTCACCGGGCGTTCAAGAAGAAACGAAATCCACGAAAGGTTCGCTGGACCAAAGCGTTTCGAAAAGGTGCCGGCAAGGAATTGGCCGTCGATTCGTGTTTCGAATTCGAGAAAAGGCGAAACGTGCCTATTAAATACAGTCGCCAATTGTGGCAAGAAACACGTAATACATTATTTTCTACATCTATTAAATTACTTATGCGATGATGAACCGTTTTAATTGCTGAAAGGCATTTATAATAATTTATTATTATAAAATAATGTAGATTAATCTTCTCCCTGAGCGTAATATTTATTCGTTTCGGTGTGACACGTGGTCGTATCGATGTTATGGTACAAAAACTTGTTTTTCGTTTCAGTGGAAGCGATGAAAAAAGTGGAATCGATCAAACAAAGGCGACAAGTTGATTTCCACGACACGCGATTCCTGAAGGAAAAACAATTGGAGAAAGAGAAGGACATGAAGGAGTACCAGAAGAATTTGAGTTTAATCAAATCACCGGCCGGTAAGAGTTTTTTAATTTTACCCTACTTTACCCTACTCATTTCACTAATTGACTCGTACGTTTATACGTTTTATACGTTTTTTTTTCAGCTGGCCTAGTCAAAGTCGAAGATAAGATTGCGCAAATGGTTTCTCAGCAAGAGTTGCATCCGATGGAGACCCAATGATTTAGCAAATGAAAATAAATTAAAAATTAAATAAACATGTACATTTTTATTACGTATTAAATTCTTCTCGCAACAACTCGCAATTCGAGTTTTCTCCGTTCAATCCGAGTCGTTGGCACGTCCATCGAAAATAATCCGCGGGTTCTGCGCGAATCACTATCTCATCCGCGACGCCTTTCAATCGGAAGCGCATTTCGTGCAGGTGTAAGTGGGTCGGAACGTGATGGAAATTATCATCCGATAACGACAACTCACGCGCCAGCGGTTCGGAAATAGTCTTTATGAATAGAAATGGTCAAAGTCAAAAATAAATTAAACGACTCGTTACGAAATGCGAAATGCGAAATGCGAAATGCGAAACTCAACTCACGGGAAGATTGTAAGAAGCTCGGTTTTCGACGCTAATTAGAAATGGCTTGCCAAACATCCAGCGTACTCGCGGGCCAAATATGTTGTCGCCGAAAATAGGAGCGCCTTTGTGAGCGCAGTACACGCGCAAAAAATACCATTTCACTATTAAAAGAAAATAAAATATAAAAATATATAAAATATAATTCATTAATTAACTACGTAATGTCGATGAAATGCGAATTAAAGATGTGTTGGTTCGGTCGTCGGTCGCGACCGTTTCCACGTCCACCTGAGCGGGTTTAACGATTTCCTCGCCCACTTGGCGCTTGGAAAACTCGTTGAGGATGACGGAATGCTTGGAAACGTGTCCATCCGTCGCTCGCGATTTCCGGAGCTCGATTCCCACTCGCTCGTTGAGCCGTTGCGGTTGAAATCGACCGACGGTGACGGCCAAAAATTTGAAAGGGGATGTTTTGCCGCTTTTCACGCTCGTTACTCCATCACGAATTTTCTTTTCGACTCGCTCGTTGATAGCGAGAACGGTCACTCCCGATGTAAACCTTTCGGCCGATTTGACGATGCGTAAATTCTTTTCGTTTAATCGAGTTTGAAGAAAAGGAATCGCGTGGCAGATGCTGTATTTTGTGTCGAACGCAGAACTAGTTGACAAAGTGGCCTTTATTTCTTCCTCTAGGTTGATTTTTACACCGTAAGGTTTGTTGATCGCAATTATGCCATCTGCGGAGAGATAAATGAATATTTAAAAAGCAATTCACGTGGGAAATAGATTACCATCATTTACTAGAATTATAGATAATCGAATCCAAAATGTGCTGGCTAAAAGTTTCTAGGTTCTTCCAAGGATACAAATGTTTATAAATAAAGTCGGCATTTCGCGCGGCCATTTTCAATTGGTAAATTTGTGGCGCTTTATATTTATTTTATTTAATTTAATTTAATTCCATTTTCTGCCGCTTGGAAATTGAACGTCCCTCCCTTTTCGTACCACGTTGTTTCGTCGTTATACCGATTGAATTTGCAGATTGGACGATGGCGAAAAGTTTAAGAAGCAAATGGAAAAGGAAAATGAGAGCGATCAAGAGAGAACGATATGGGGCCAAGGAATTGACCAAACTCAAAGAAATCGTGGCCTCGTCTAAAGAAATTCGAAAAAAGGTTGCGGTTCCGGTTCTTCACGTCGAAATGACAGGTATCTATTTATTTATTTATTTATTTATTTATTTATTTATTTATTTGTTTAATTTAATTAATCTTTTTCATCAGACGTTTCGAGGACGGAAGGAGAGGAGGATCGCGTGGAAGAAATGCAAGTTGACAAAACCGTGCGAAAGTATAAAAAGAATTTGCAAGATCAGTTTGGCAACTACCCGGTTTGGCTGAACCCGAGACGCGTGAAGAAGCAGCAGAAGAGGAAGAAGAAAATAGGGAAAATTGTAAAAAGAAATGCTGTTAATAAATCCAAGCGTTAACTCGTACCTTACATTTTACATTTTATTACATCCGACATATTCATCAACATTCACCAAATAAACGGAGCCCTCTCGCGCAAAACTTTGACGCCGTTTCGCGTCCATTCTTTCTGCTTGATCCATAATTCCTGAGCCGTATCGAGGCAGCTCATGACAGCGGCGCCCTTCCAGCATGTGATTCGCGGATCCATATCCTTGGGCCTCGTTATCACGTCGATTTGTTCGGTGCGGTACATGATGGGGATCTGCATGGACAGGCGATTGCGCAGCCAAGTGTGGATTCCAGCAAACATGATTCCGCCGCCGACGATGAGAATGCAGCTGTACATTTTCCGCTTCATGTCGTCGCTTCCTAATTTAATTTCCTTTCATTTAATATAATTTCATAAAAATAATAATAATAATAATATTTCACCGCATCTATCGATGCTCTGCAGGATCGCTTGATCCAGACTGAGCAGTTGGTCGCACTGCAAGTCCTTGTCGCCGCCGTCGCGCGCCGAAATGGCCGCAGCCGCGTCGCCGGCATCGCCCATGTCCTCGTCCATCTGCGACGAACCCAGTTGCCCGTCCTCGGCCAACCCCTCGGCCGCGGTTTGCAAACTCGAGTCTAAATTGTCGCGATTGGCGCGCCTTTGGCTCGTTTCGCGCAGGTAATTCTCGTCGTGCGGGTCCTCGGGGTCGCCGTGCGAGCGCTGCTGCGCGTGCGTCCGTTTGTGCCCCGTCAGGTTGAGCAGTTCAGGGTGGAGGAAGGAGAGCGCGGCGATGGTGCACTCGTCGCCCAGTTTGATCGAGTATTGGCACGAAGGTTGTTGCGGACTTTTCACTCGAAAACTTCTCGACTGGGGGCCGTTCACGTCCAAATTAACGTGGCAAAAGTTCTCTTTCAGTTGCTGCAACAGAAGAGCATCGACGGTCGTCTTGGGATCGCATTGTTTGTACGGAAAACCGCTCATGCGCAATAACCAGTGAAATATCTGCGTCACATCGCTGCCTCCGTAATCCATTCGCAATCTGTTGAAAATTATTTTACAATAATTATTATATTTATGTATTACTATTACTATTATTATTATTATATATATATATATATGTATAAAACCGAGAATTTCGATTGGAAATGCCATCTTCGACGCACGAGACGCTGGTTTTTTGATCGCCGACGTCGACGACGCACGCGTAGCTCAGGCCGGCGCCAAACGTAGCGCAAACCGACTCCTGTATACGTATATATTGAAATATGTATTTAAATTGTAATTGACGAATGAGCGAAAAAGCGCACCTGGTGGACGAAGCAGGCGCCGAATCCTAATCGCGTTAAAAGCAGATTGACCATCTCTTTGACGTGTTGGCGATTGTAGGCGTCGGGGACGAGCAACACAGCTCTGAAATGCTATAACATTAATCATTATTCACATTCACTTTATTTTAATTCCTAATTACTCGAAAGTTTTTGGCCGAAATGTCCAAACATTGCTGGATAGCTGTCCGCCAGATGGTCTCGAGGTCGGATAGGACGGCGGTCAACGAGCCGCCCGTGCCCGAATGGAGATTCAATTGGCCCCGCCGTATGGGCCAGTGCACGTGGAATTTTTCTTCGGGGTCGAGATAAAACACCTCCTCTCCCACGACGTGTTGCTGTTGCGGATCGACTCGGGTCCATTGAAAATCGGCGCTTTCTTTCATCGCTTGTGCCTTCACTTTCACGTTGTACCCGAGGACTTCTTGCGCACAAGTGGCCCGTCTCGGCGTTCCGTCGGACGTGATGCACGAAGCCAAAACATCGCCGATGCATTTACAAGTGCTTTTTAGCACGTTTTCAGACTCTTGCGGCTAAACAAATATATTTATATTTATATTATTATTATTATTCTTGTTATTATTACTATAGAATTAAATTCGTTTCGATTAAAACAAACCAGTTTAACGTCGAACGTAAGCGTGGGATCACGGTGGACGACAGTTGTAAGCGGTTGTTTACATTTTCGCGCAATTACGTGCGGTATTATGTGCGGATAGGTGTCCGATGCTCGTCCCACGCGCAAATAAAATGACCCCGGATGAATGATGACAATCGCGGTTCCTTGAATAGGCTGTTTGAATAAGCAAAATAAATAATTAATTAATTAATTAATCAATCAATCAATCAATCAATATCACCATTCATTACCTCCGAAACAGTTTCTTGATAGTTGGGTACGACCGATCGTTTCGTCTGCATGGGCGCCATTATATCTTAATACTTAATAGTTAAGCTGTGGTTATAAATTGCCATATTTTGACGATTTGGGACCGCTGTGTAAATTTCTCACCTTATAGTGGCGCCATCTACATTGACTCTATGCAACTACAGAAAGCCGTTTTTCGCTGAACGACTCCTTGCATTGGCGAGTATTCGCCTGAGACTCCATTGAGTCAGAAGTTCCGTTGTTTTCTCATAGATGGCAGAGGTGCTCATTATATTATTATTACGTCATTTCTAAAATGAACGACTCCTTGCCGTGCGACTCCATTGAGTCAGAAGTTCCGTTGTTTTCTCATAGATGGCAGAAGTGTTCTCCTTATTATTACGTCATTTCTAAAATGTTAGTCTCCGAACGATTCCTTGCATGGGGAAGTATTCGCCGTGCGACTTTTTTGAGCCAGAAGTTCCGTTGTTTTCTCATAGAGGGCAGAAGTGCTCACCTTATTATTATTACGTCATTTCTAAAATGAACGACTCCTTGCATTGGCAAGTATTCGCCGTGCGACTCCATTGAGTCAGAAGTTCCGTTGTTTTCTCATAGATGGCAGAAATGTTCTACTAATTATTACGTCATTTCTAAAATGAACGACTCCTTGCATTGGCGAGTATTCGCCGTGCGACTCCATTGAGTCAGAAGTTCCGTTGTTTTCTCATAGATGGCAGAGATGCTTTATTATTACATCATTTCTAAAATGAACGACTCCTTGCATTGGCGAGTATTCGCCGTGCGACTCCATTGAGTCAGAAGTTCCGTTGTTTTCTCATAGATGGCAGAAGTGTTCTACTAATTATTACGTCATTTCTAAAATGTTAGTCTCCGAACGATTCCTTGCATTGGGAAGTATTCGCCGTGAGACTTTTTTGAGCCAGAAGTTCCGTTGTTTTCTCATAGATGGCAGAAGTGTTCACTTTATTATTATTACGTCATTTCTAAAATGTTAGTCTCCGAACGACTTCTTGCATTGGCAAGTATTCGCCGTGCGACTCCATTGAGTCAAAAGTTCCGTTGTTTTCTCATAGATGGCAGAGATGTTCTCCTTATTATTACGTCATTTGTAAAATGTTAGTCTCCGAACGACTCCTTGCATTGGCAAGTATTCGCCGTGCGACTCCATTGAGTCAGAAGTTCCGTTGTTTTCTCATAGATGGCAGAAATGTTCTCCTTATTATTACGTCATTTCTAAAATGTTAGTCTCCGAACGACTCCTTGCATTGGCAAGTATTCGCCGTGCGACTCCATTGAGTCAGAAGTTCCGTTGTTTTCTCATAGATGGCAGAAATGTTCTCCTTATTATTACGTCATTTCAAAAATGTTAGTCTCCGAACGATTCCTTGCATTGGGAAGTATTCGCCGTGCGACTTTTTTGAGCCAGAAGTTCCGTTGTTTTCTCATAGATGGCAGAGATGCTTTATTATTACGTCATTTCTAAAATGAACGACTTCTTGCATTGGCGAGTATTCGCCGTGCGACTCTATTGAGCCAGTAGTTTTGTTGTTTTCTCATAGATGGCAGAGGTGCTCACCTTATTATTATTACGTCATTTTTAAAATGAACGACTCCTTGCATTGGCGAGTATTCGCCGTGCGACTCCATTGAGCCAGAAGATCTGTTGTTTTCTCATAGATGGCAGAGATGGCAAATATTACAATTTCTAAAATAAAAATGTCTCTTATATGTGATTGTAGTACGCAATAAATTTTTTTACAAAATTTAGTGTTATCGTGTACAAAAATTACCTGTGTAAAAACGTGGTGCTCGAATCGCCCAACACTCGTCCGAAGCGCTTTCGTCAAACCCGATAGGTGTTAACGAGGTTCGTTATGAAAATTGTTTTGCCAACTCTTCGGTGCCCGTTGCGAGTTTCTGCGTCCGCACGACGGTTTTTAAATTTAAAAACACCGACGTAAAAAGGGCTCGGGTATTTTTATTTCGGCTAGTTTTTGAAATTTTCACATTTAATTTACTTTTTTTCTCTTTTTCTTTCTTTTCAGTGATTCGTAATCATTGACTTCAGACCCCGGGATGCGATCGAGTGGGAGTGGTCGCTTCCAAATCCATCGTTCTGCATACCCAGCCAGCGAAATCCATTTTCTCCGTCTCCGCATTCTTTATGAACGGATGATTCTGAAAAGATTCGTGAAAATCATAAACCTATCGTCGTCTCGCGAGGTTGTGGAAACAGAAATTTCTTACTATTAAAGTTTTCAAATCGGCTCTTTCGGTGGGATTTTTCTTTAAACTGTAAACGAATTTGTAAATAAATTTATTAATAATTACGAAGTCAATTAATCCGTTTTTGGTTTTTTACCATCGATCAACAAAATCTTTAAATTCCATCGTAAATAATCCCGGAGGTAACGTTGGTGGCGGCTGAAATTTCAAATGCAAAAATTAATTTCCGAATAAATTTTTTCGGTTAATAATCGAGCAAATAATTTCGAAATACTTCGTTGACGATGTAGTCGAGCAATTCGAATATGGCCATCGGTCTGGGAGCGTCAACGACGCCGTATACAACTAGAGAATAATTAAAATTATTATATTTAAAATAAAAATAAAAATTATAATAAACGTTAAATTTATTTTTATTTTCAAACCCGAACGCGGAGAACGATTTCGCGGTGAAACGTCCATGTTGTCCGTGTTCTGACAGCCGAAGATGGCAGCCAAAGCGAAAGGGTCCGGCGGCGGAACGGGATACTGGCCGATCGCCATCTCGACCAAAGACAGACCCATGCTCCAAATGTCCGATTGAACCGAGTAGTGAGTGCCTTGCAGCCGCTCGGGTGACATATACGAGCGAGTACCCACGAAAGAATTGGCCATCGAATCGATCAATTGGCCGCTCACGCCGAAATCGCAAATTTTGATTTCGCCTCTCGAATTGACTAGAATGTTCGACGGTTTGACATCTGCAATAATAATTAACAATTAATTAATTAATTAATTACTTAATTACTTAATTGATTAGTTAATTAATTAATCAACCAATCACCCCGGTGCATTATTTGATGTTTTTCGCGCAAATAACTGAGGCCTTTCAAAACCGCGATGCTAATTTTGCCTAGAATCGGTTCCGGGATGCGCGCCGCCTTTTTCAGAATTAGATCTAGCGAACCACCGTCCTAATAATTATTAAATATTAGTCATTTCATTATTATTATTATCATTATAATTAACTATAATAATAAATTATACCATGTATTCCATACAGATGCTAATTTCGCCGTCGCTGTAAAAGGCACCGTAAAAACCGACGATGTGCGGCGAATTACATTCGTGCAAAACTTTAAGTTCTCGAATGATTTGGTTGCGTATCGCGGGTTTCACTTCCAAATGAATTAATTTCCTCGCCATGACGAGTCCGCTCGGTTTGTGTCGGACTTGCGTGACGACGCCTCCGTTGCCCGCCCCCAATTCGCCCAATTTGTCGAAATCTTCTCCGTTTAATTCGCCAACTTGTTGTTTCTGAGTGAGAAATGCTTCGAGCCGTCGCCGTTGTTGATCGTCCAAGTCGAGATCTTCCAATTTCTTCTGCAGCGTTTCGAGGCTCGGGTCCGATTTCCTACAACGTCGAATGGGAATGGAATGGAATGGAATGGAATGGAATGGAATGGGATAGAATGGAATGGAATGGAATAATTTATAATTTCGTGAATATTTATATTTATCAATTAATTGAAAAGAAAACAACTCACTCGTTACACTCGACGTTGGTTCCGCTATCGAGCGAATCTATGGATCCCGGTGGTAAAGTGAGTTTTAACTTATTTTTTGACATGATAGTAATGATTATATTTTCATCGACAACGGATTTGATTTGATTTGATTTTTCCGACTCGGCGAGCCGGCAGGAGGCGCGACGTGAGTTACCACCGGGCTAAATTAAAATTAGAAATTCTGTTAAATGTGAATGTAAAAATTACTATATTAATACTTTTCAAAATAAAAATAGTTAATATAAAAATAAATAAAGAAATAAAGAAATAAAGAAATAAAGAAAGAAATAAATAAATAAATAAATAAATAAATAATACATATCGGTTTTACTAATTCCGCGGAGATTTCCAGTTTACGCACTTCCGGTTTTGTGCGTCGACGAGAAGAAGCGACGAGAAGAAGGTACGTTTTTTAATCTAAAGTAATCCACAATTTACCGATCATCGACTCTTTTATTATTATTCGTATTAGGGTGAAAAATGGCTCGTTATTCTATGGAACCGGAAAATGCCACAAAATGTAAGTAGCGAAATCGTTAAAATTGGAAATTGTTCGACGTTGATTTTTTTTCTTCTTATCGCGCAGCGTGCAAAGCCAGGGGATCGAATCTACGAGTTCATTTCAAGGTAAAAAGGAAAAGAAGGAAAAATAAATAAATAAATAAATAAATAAATAAATAAATAAATAATAATAATTTCCGTTAATAGAACACGCGTGAAACGGCGCAGGCGATTAAAAAAATGCCTTTGAGACGCGCCATTCGATTTCTGAAAAACGTGACTGCAAAAAAAGAATGCGTTCCGTTCAGACGATTCAACGGAGGAGTCGGCAGATGCGCTCAAGTAATTTAAAAACAAGTTAATTAATAATTAGATCCGATTAAGTTAATTAATTATTTGAATAGGCCAAGCAATGGGGTTGCACGCAAGGACGATGGCCGAAAAAAAGCGCCGAGTTTTTGATGCAATTGCTGAAAAATGCCGAAAGCAACGCCGAATATAAAGGGTTGGATGCCGATCATTTGGTGATCGAACATATTCAAGTGAACCGCGCTCCGCACATGCGAAGAAGAACTTACCGCGCGCACGGTCGCATCAATCGTACGATTATATTTACCAACATTATTATTATTACGTTTATAATTTATTCTAAATGAAATTTAAACATTTCGCAGCTTACATGAGCAGTCCGTGTCACATCGAGGTGATTTTGACGGAGAAGGAGCAGGTGGTCGCCAAACCGCAAGCGGAGGATGAGCCCGCCGCCAAGAAAAAGTTTCAAAGAAAAAGCTGGCCCGTCAAAAGATGATGCAGAGAGACTAATTTATTATGTCTGTAATAAACAGTTGTAATAATAAAGTTAAAAGTTAAAAGTTAAAAAAGTAAAGAAAAAGTTCCGAATTTTTATAACATACCTGGGTAAAACGTCGTTGCTGAATTAATTACTAAATACTTTCAATAAATGTAATAAATTTTAATAATAATAACAACAATACGTATATATATATATATATATTAATTAATTAATAATAATAAAAAGTAAAAATTCTTGAATAAATAGAAAACAAAGTAATATGAATATGGGGAGAAGGGTGGGGGGCTACCTCGAAGGGCCGAGGAAAAAACAGCTCGGATCTTTGCGACGAGAAATTCTTTGGCCGGCTCGTAATACTCGCGTCGTAAAATGACCAGTTCGGGTAATTTCCTCACGTCGCTCAAAAAGTCGGAATTGGATTCGAGCAAAAGCAGGACGAAACAAAGCGAAAAGAATGCTAAAAAAGTGGGAATCGTGATTCGAATCCATTTTTTCTTGGTGATGACGGCGGATTTGTAGTCGTACATATTGGTCTCTTTTTCTTCCTCTTCATTTTGTTGTTGTTGTTGTTGTTGTTTCGCGGAATCCGCGTGGTTAAAGTAGGCGTGCGAATTAACCGCGTTGTTTATATTGCTGCTCGGCGGTGGCGCGTATTCTTCTTCGACCGGTTCAAGGACGTCGTCGTAAGTGGAACTGCGAGACGGAGGAAATGTCTCGTCGTGCTGCTGTTGATAGTGATGCTGCTGCGGATGCTGTTGCTGTTGCTGTTGCTGGTGTTGTTGATATTGGTGTTGTTGATGGTGGTCTTGCGGAGTGACCGCTTCGTCTTCGGTTCTCGCGTAATGTCCTTCGGACATGGGCGTCGTGTGGCCGGGCCGCGTTACCAGCGTGAACGGTTCGGCGGTGGATTCGTTCGCTGGCGTTTGCGACGGATTGGAAAAACTGGCCGACTTTTGACGTAGTGAGAACGATCGCAGCGAGTTGCGCACGAATAAAGGCTGCTCGCGTTTAATCATGTGGGTGTCTTCTAAAATTTCTTTTTCGACTCGACCGCTGTAACGAAAGCGGGAACCGCGAGAAAAAAAACTCCCGCCGGTCACTACGGAAGGCACTTGCGACGAAGTGCTGAGCCTGTAATAAAATAAAAATTAAAATTAAATAAAAATAAAAATAAAAGTAAAATTATTATTATTACGTAAAAAAGAGTCGTTGTTCGACCGCGCATCTCCACAAATGACGACACGCGGAACCCGTGGGACACTTGAACCCGACTGTGTGCTTTTTCTCGTTAAACATCAAATGTATTATAAACATTTTCCCTTCATAATTGAGTCGTTGAACGTCTTGCCATTTGAAATGGTGAGTCTTCCTGCTGCCTTGGAACGTGATGATGCCGGCGTAATTCACTCCCAAGTACAATTGAACGCCTTTATGATCCTTCACGGGATGAGGATCCACACCGTACGTGTCCAACAAACAGGCTTTCTTCAAGAAATTGATTTCGGAAACTGACGGAACTTGACCTCTCAGTTGAGTCTGATGAATTTCCGAAATCTTTTCTTCGTTCTTGATCGTTTGCTTCAGCACCAATTTGAATTCCGACACGTAGTTGCCAACGTGTTCGTCGGGTTCGTAATCTCCCAGTTCGGCTGAATTTAATAATTTCATAAATTTCATAAATTTCATAAATTTCATAAATTTCATAAATTTCATAAATTTCATAAATTTCATAAATTTCATAATTTAATAATTTAAAAATAATTAATTATAATATTAATATTAACATTGTACGATGTAAGCTGCCAACAGAGCCGAGTCGTTGAACGAACAGTAGAGTCGTCCGTGTAATAAATCCCTTCGAAGTTGCAAGAATATTTGATATCTAAAAAAAAATTTAAAAAAATTAAAATTCTGAAAAAATAGAACGATGTGCGACTATTAACTTTGTAATTTCTTCTCTGAGTCTGTACGGATCCGGAGGATAAAATTTGACTCGAAAGCAAAAGATAATCGGTTGAATTCCTTTAATCTGTTTGACAATCGACCTAGTTGGATCTAACCAATGCTGAAAAAATAAATAATAATTACTAATTAACGTCGTCAATAATAAATAAATAATAAAATAAATAAAATAAATAAAATAAATAAAATAAATAAAATAAATAAAATAAATAAAATAAATAAAATAAATAAAATAAATAAAATAAATAAAATAAATAAAATAAATAAAATAAATAAAATAAATAAAATAAATAAAATAAATAAAATAAATAAAATAAATAAAATAAATAAAATAAATAAAATAAATAAAATAAATAAAATAAATAAAATAAATAAAATAAATAAAATAAATAAAATAAATAAAATAAATAAAATAAATACATACCCTCTGCTTATTCTGATCGACGTAGCGTAATCCAAAGTAGTCTTTTTCGACAAGATTTAACTGCGTGCAAACGTAATCTAATAAAAATTGCCCCTTGTGGTCCCTCTAATAAAAAATTAACGAGTGAAACGGAAATATAAAAAAAATGTATGAAAATTTTACACGAGTGGCTGGCGCTGGGTGGTTGTATCGTTTATATTGTTATTATTACCTGAAAATCACATTGTAAAATTTCGTTGTCGTCCAACAGACGCAGCGTGCATTTGTAATCAATGTTCACGTCATTTTTGCTGCCAAACTTAAACATGTTGTTTAAAAAAATTAAAACAACTACGACTAACAATCAAATATGGCAACGTTAACAATATCGCGCCGAGCCGTACGCGCCACCTGTGGACAAAAATTGTTTACAACGAGTACTGTAGTTACACGTCTGCATAAACCCTCATAACATCATCAATGCGAAACGAAAACGATGGATCCGAACGGGTTGTGCGAAAACACCATTCTAGATTTCTTGTTTGATGATGTCGATCAGATTTTAAATGACCATGAAATATCTATAGTATGGATCCATAATTAATACGATTAATAATACCGTAATAATATAAATATATTTGTATCGTAGGATGAAACTTGGTTCCTTTCGGAAAAGGAGGATGACGCAATTTTCGACTTTACGATCGATAATAGCAATAGCGATTGCGTCGACGTAATTATCGAGCAACAACAGGAGCCCGAGCCCGGGCCCGGGCACGAACAACTGGAATTGACGGACGAGGAAAAACGGCATTTGGCAAAAGAGGGAATCGCTTTACCCACGCATTACCCACTCACTAAAGTATTCCGCTTATAATTAGTAAAATTAAATAAATACTTATATTGCGTCAATATTATTGTATTATTGAACAGGCGGAGGAGAAAGACCTGAAGCGAATTCGACGGAAAATTCGGAACAAATTATCGGCTCAAGACAGTCGGAAAAGAAAAAAGCAATACGTGGACGGGCTGGAATCCAGAGTGAAAATGTGTACGAAGCAAAACACGCTGTTGCGACAACAGGTGGAGATTCTTCAAAATCAGAACCGGTATTTTTATGCATAAATACTATATTTGTATTTAAATTTGATGAATTTGATCATTTCGCAGGTCCCTGACGAGCCAATTGAAGAAACTCGGATCGGTCGTCAGCAATTCCACCAAATCCGCGCAAACCGGTACATGCGTGCTCGTCCTGTTCCTTTCACTCGCACTGTTCCTCGCTCCGACACTGAAATGGGCGAACGACGCGCAATCATCGACGCCAGTAGCGACGGATACTCGGTCAGCTTCATCGAGAACGCTGTTGGCGTACGACTTGAAACTCAACAACGGTTCATTATCGGAACATTATCACGCGAGCGAACGACGAATCGTTCTGCCCGGGCGGTGGGAGACGATATGAAATGCAAAGCCTCGGATTTTTCATTAGCTATTTACATTTAAAAGGAAAAAATAGTCACGTAATATAATAATAATAATAATAATAATAATACAATTATTTCGAGTACAATAATGTAGTAACGGTAATGTAGAAGCATAAAAATGTATGATTTCGCTAAACGATAATAATAATAATAATAATAATAATAATAATAATTATGAGCTAACTTTTTTTTTCTTTTTCTCTTCTTCTTTCGCCATAAAACAGTCGATAGACAATATAGAGCCGTTAACTATCACAGGAATTACGAAACGATATTATAATAATTTAACGGAGAAAATTTGTCGCTACCGAAGCATTTCCATGTACTTTTCTTTATGTCTCGACAACATTTCCGTCACGGTCACCAACTTTTTAATGTTCGGCTACGATAAATTTGTTAGTTTTGTTAAATGAATGAATAAATAAAAATAAATAAAAATAAATAAAAATAAATAAAAATAAATGAATTACCCTCAGGCGAGCCATGTTTTGTAGGTCCTGCAAATGAACGACGCATATGTAATGTACAGTGGCCAGATCTCGAGCCAAGTCGATCGGCACGCTACTGCACGAGGTTTCTTCGGGTTCCGGCTTTTCGTAAACGTTGGACAAAACGTCCAAAAACAAAATCATCCTTTCGCGGTGTTTTGTTATGAAGGGATTCACTACTTCCATGTACGGTTCCTTGCCGCCGAATTCGACGAGGTTTGCCAAATTTTGAAGGCACTTTGCGATGTGAAGAAGACTGCGAGCGGCCATTTCCGTGGGAATTTCTACCAATTATATTCACTTATTAGGTAATTATTATTATTATATTTGTATACGAATACGATACCCGTAATCAAATTGAATTGACGCGGATTTAAAATGGCCGGGCAGAATAAACGGAGAAATATGAAACCGCTGCAATGTAGAAAAATTAAATTATTTATAAATTATTCATAAATATAAAAATAAATTATTTGTAAAATATAAGAAAATTACCTGACGACGCGCGTGACGACCAACGAATCGCGCGGCCATTTGGCTCCGACGCTGCGCTGCAAACAGCCGAAAAGATAGCGCAGCGTACGCGGACACGATTCGACCGACATGAAAATCGATTCGATCATTTCTTCGAGAATGTTTAGCAAATGTTCGGCGTTGAGCACGCTGTCCGACGGATGCTCCAGCCTCGACGGATTCAACTCGCAACTTTGTTTGCTGTCCAACACTTTGAATATCGTTTCCTGCAGCGCTTTTTGCAGCAAAACGGTGGCAGTGGATCGCATATATTGGTCCATCAGAGTAGTGGTCAAAGAAGCGGCTCGAAAGAGCGTCGACGTCTCGTCTTCTTTCTTGATTTCGGCGTCGTTCATCGCCTGTAGCAAATCGGCTTCGCGCGCCTCGTGACGAAACACGCGCAACAAAGTGGTGGCTAAAGGAGTGCGATCGTGATGGCACACGTCGGCGAGTGCGCACAGCGCATCCATGCGACGATCGAGCAACAACTCTTTGAGCGAATTGTACTCTTCTAACGGCATGATCATTTCGTGCAGGTATCGTACTCGTATGCGCATGGAACCCCAGTCCTCTCGAATCGGCGGAGAAATTCCAGACAACTCGTACCACTCTTCGATTTCTTCTCCGTTGACGAGACGATTCAATTCCACGGACATTTCGGCAACTTCCAAATCTTTGCATCGTTTGCCTTTGTTGTAAACGGTGACAGTAAATGCAACGACGTCGGGAGGGATGTCGCTGTTGAATTGTTGAATTGTTAAAAAATTAAAATTAATTATTAATTATTAATTATTAATTATTAATTATTAATTATTAATTATTAATTATTAATTATTAATTATTAATTATTAATTATTAATTATTAATTATTAATTACATTAGAATTTATTATGAAAATAAAGTTATTTACTCTAAAACGAATTCCTCCTCCCATACGGGTTCGGGCCCCTCGCGAACCTGCGTTCGACAAATTTTCACTTGGTCGAGAGACAGGATGCAGTAGGGATGTGGGCACAGCTTGGTCGGGATTCGATGAGCTTCGAGTATCGTCACGTGCAAGCTGTACAATTCCTTGAGGCGTTGAGCGCGAGGATTTTTATTCGGCGTTTGATGAACACAAAGTGGGCGCAAACTGCGCATCCATTCCTGAGCTAAATCGGGTTTGGCGGCGCATAAATAGTGCACCGTGCTCAAACACGGCAAGGCCCGTTCCACCAATTGAAAGCAATTGGGCCGGTCGAAAAAACTATCGTCCACCATGTACATGGACGTGTAACTTAAGTCGATAAGACCCTTCGGTTTGGTCCTCTTTTTAAATAAAAATAAAAACAAAAAACAAAATTATTCTCAATTTAAATTTTAATTAATTTAAAAATCACCTTGGGATTATCGTAAAATAGTAAATGCTGATCGGTGCCCGTCACTTGAAGAATGAAATACAAGTTTTTCCATTTTTTCCGTTCGCTCTGTCTGCCGTTCAAGTAGCCCTTCATTCGAATGCCCTTGTGTTTTTTGCTCAGCAGTCCGGTTTCTCGACTTTCGCGCAATGTCGCGTAAATGTCGTCGCTTTTTCGAGACGATTTTCGTGAGCAGCCGTTCGAACCGCCTTCCTGCCATAATTAAACGAACATTTGTTATTATTATAAAAATTTAAAAAAAAATAAAAATAAAAATAAACATGAATACAATAACCTTGTTCACCGGCTGGCCCAACACGCTCCCTTCAAATATCTGTTCCATTTTATACCGATCTATGATGGATTCCAACGTTTCGAAGCAACGTCCGCCCATCAAAAACCGATTCCCTTTGTTTTCGATGCGAAATCTTTGAATCGTGTTGTGAATGTGGAAAAAAAGAGAATAATCTCCGGGCGAATTATCGCTCGGCCGAACCAAAAAACTTCCGGGACCACCTTTGACGAGCGCGTCGACGGCTTCGGCTTTCGTCACCGTGCCGTGGAACCAGGGCAACGCTTGATTCGGATCCACGTTTTCTTCCACTCGTTCGACCAAATCCTGGAATATGAGCCCGCTTTCGCCGGTCCTGTGAAGAGTCGTCCACAGCCAGCCGTCACCGACGTCATTGTGCACGATGAATATGTCACCTTTTTGAAAACTCAGTTCGTCCGTGTCGGGCATCTTCGTATATGGCAGAGTGGCCACGACTTTGCGCTCGTGATTCACGGGCTGAAATTTTTATATTTTTTAATATAAATATTTTAATATAAATTAAATTAAATTAAATTAAATAAAATAAAATAAAATAAAATATATAATAAAATGTAAAAAAAAATTACCTCGGGTGGCGGAACCGGATGTTGCAGCCGTTCTTGCTTGAGCAAATCGGCCCAACTCGTGTAATATCCGATCAAATCGGCCAACGAATGAAACTGACGTCCTCCGATATAAAAATCGCCACAAACGGCCGTGATCCTGAAATGGTTGAGTCCAGCACTGCCCGAATAAGACAGCACGTACGAACCCGGTCTCCTGTCGCTTTCTCGGATTAAATAGCTGCCGCATTTGCCGGCTAAACGCAATCGTTGCTCGCAAGTGTATCGGTCCAGCCGTCCGTGATACCAGCTTGATGTATAAAAATAAAAAATAAAAAAAATATAAAAATATAAAAATAAATAAACAAATAAAATAAAATTAAAATTTCGTTAATAAAACAACTTACTGGTTTTCTGGCGGTGCGTCTAGAGCCACGTTCTCGTCCAACAAGCCGTCCTGATCGTCCAATTCGTCTTGAATCTGCGCTTCTTGACACGGTTCTCGCCATTGACCGAACATGTCGACCATTTCCTTCCCTCCTCTCCGAGCATCGATGGCGAGCGTCGTCGTCGTGAGGGCGAGGGCGCCACCGACACAAAGACACAGGGAATCAGGGAATGCTGGGAAAAACCGAGCGTGCGTGTGGTTTTCATTTATTTTTTATTTTCTTTTTCTTTTTTTATCATTATTAGTATTCGTACACCATATATATATATTTACACAGTTTATTTTTTGTCATTTGAAAATTGATTTAAATTTAGTTGAGGGGCGACGACGGAAGTAGACACGCATCGTCTTCGCCAAATATGTCGGCCAAACTCATGTTTGTTCGACTCAATGTCACGTTAAACTCTTTTTAAAATAAAAAAATAAAAAATAAAAAATCACTAGAATTAAAAAATAAAATAAATAAAAAAATTAATTACCCGTTTGGTCCGGTGGTGGTGATTGCTCGGAGCAGTCGACGACTTGGTTATTAAAAGAAGGCAAATTCACGGCTGATTTGGTTTCTCTCAACGGTAACGCGTCGTGTTGTTTCGGCTGCTGCTGCTGCTGCTGCTGCTGCTGCTGCTGCTGCTGCTGCTGCTGCTGCTGCTTCGACTGCAAAGCGTGCTCCCAACTCATAAAATCTAAAAGATTCGGCGTCAGCATCGTGGGCAAACTACGAGGTGTCGATCCGAGACTCTTCCGATGATCGAATTCCGGCTCCGACTCGCTGGAACGGATAAATTCCTCTCGTTCCGCACTCAGGCTGTTATTGCTGCTGCGGCAGCTATTGTCGATGCCGCCACCGCCGCAGTCGCCGCAGTCGCCGCAGTCGCCGCAGTCGCCGCAGTCGCCGTGGCCACCGCCGCCGTCCTCCATCTCGACCGACTGATCGTCGTCGACGTCGTCGTCATCGTCATCGTCATCGTCATCGTCATCGTCGGCGTAATTGGACGGTTCGCCCAAATTCATTTTGCCGAGAAGTTGCAAAAGACGAGGAGGAACTTGTTTCTTCTTCTTATCGCACGTCGGCTGCTCGAATCGTCCGACGATTTTGCACGTGGACCGGCGCAACGGCGATTCCAACAATCTCAAATTGAATTCGAAATCGGGATCGAAATGACGTTCTTGACCTTGTTGTTGGACGAGCTCGTCCGCCGACTGATTGCTTTCGCTCGATTTCGAGTCGAACGAAGTGGCAAGCACTAGAAGAAACTTGGAGATTCAACAATCATCATCGTATCATCAGCACCAATATTTTCTTACCCGCACTCGTCCTCGAGGTGTCTTCCGACAAAGATTTGCGCCCGCTTTTCGTCGCTGGCTTTAGAATCCGTCGACGACGACCTCTGCCGCCGCTTTGCTTGTTGCGCAAACTTGTCGTCGTCGTCGTCGTCGTCTCCTCCTCCTCCTCAGTCAGACTCATCGGCGGCGACGGGATGCACAATTGATTGGTGCTTTCCGATCGCCATTCTTTCACCTGTTGCTTGTATTTATCATAATTGGAGTTTTTCCACAGGTTCGCACAATCTCGTTGCATGTTCGGTAGCGCGTCGTCGTGTAAACAAGTTTTAAACTTTTCCATGTTGTCGATCTGGTTGACGTGCAATTTCACCAACTCGTCCGAGAATATTTTTACGTTGGGAAGTTCCTCTGAGATCAAAAAAATAAATAGCGAGGTAAATTTGAAAATATATTAATCATTATACCGTTTTCGAATTCGTGTAAAATTCGAGTCAGATTGTTCAGCCACGAGTCGCACACTCGACTTAAACGCAAAGGGCGTGCCGGTTCGTTATTCGGGTCGTTATTGTCAATTATTAATTGTAAATCCTTGTCGAACAACGTGGTTCCCTTTTTTCGCCGCATTACCACCTCGTCACAAACGTCCCACGACCTTTCTCTCGCGTCCAGCATGTGTTCGATGCAATTCCAGGCTTCGTTGATCTATTTTCGACAATTTTTTTTACAACTTGCTGTAGTAATTATCATTAAATATTTTCATCCGAACTTGTTGTTCTTTTTTCTTGTTGTTGACCAGAATGCTGTTCCATTCGTCACAATCTTCGCCTTGCACGATCTTTAATTGCGATTCCCTAGTATTTATTCAATATTATATTATTTTATTTATTTATTTATTTATTTATTTATTTATTTATTTATTATTTTTTATTTTGGATTCAATAATTTTACATACGTGGGAATGTTCAAATCGTCGAGAAGAGCCTCCAGATTCGACGATACCGATTTAATACGTTTTTTCAGGTAGTAATATTGAGCTACCAAATTTCTACGAAAAATGTATACAAATTTATAAATTTATAAATAAATATACCGTCCGTTTATAATAAAGATTATAATTAACTGAAGCCGCTCCTCTCTCACGTGCCGCACGACGTACAATTGGTTGGACACGAAGCTGTTAAGGTGTTCGTCCAAAAGCGCTTGAAACAGTTTTTGGCCCGCTTCCACTTCGGCCCATTTCGTCAATTTTGTCGGATACAACACGTTAGTCGCCCCGCCTAAAGAATCGGCGCGCGCCACTTGGAACAGAACGAATCTCGATAAGCTGAATAGCATAGGATAAAATTTGCGTCCGCCTTTCTTCATCAGAATCGATGCCAGCGCCGACGGAAATTTAAACTCGCGATTTTCCTGTAAATTTAAAATGTATAAAATGTATAAAATGTATAAAATGTATAAAATGTATAAAATGTATAATAATAAAAAAAATATATAATTATCACTTTAGCAATGCTCAACACCCAACTCGAACACGCTTTTCTAAACATTTGTTCCTGCTTCCTGTCCAAAACCGGATAACAAATTCTAAAAAATTTATTAAATAATTAAAAACATTTTATATCCGTACATTAAGGATACCGTTCGTACTTGAATTCTTCTTTCGCCAGATCGGAATTGAGCTTATGAAACAAAAAATGCAAAACTACTTCGCAGCCCGTTTTGTTGACGTCGTCAAACATATTTCGATGAAACTTGACTTTGTTGCTCGTTTCTTCGGCGACCGGATCAAATCCCAACAACAACAGGTTGGTAAAACAAATGTTCTTCATCTCTTCGTTTCTTTCCGACGTCCGCGATTTTTTGCCCCATCGGCTGAAATGCTGCTGATGCTGCACATATTATGATATATTTTACTAATTATTATTCGTTTAATCGCGTTTCATCATCATTATACTCACTTGGTTCATCTCCGATCGTCCACCACCATCAATCGGAAAATCCCGCCAGTACCGGGAGGCCGTTGATCCCGCAGTTGCTACGACGTCATAACAATAATTTCCGACTCGACAGTTAATTACAATTACTGCAATAAATATCTTTAATTATCTCGTCATTTTTTAAAAATTTATTGCACTCATAATTTCTATATTTCATTTCGCTCATCGGCTCATGGCGGTCGCACGCGCTATAATTCGTCCCATGCAATCAGCCTGGTCGGTTCGGTCTCGTCGATTTATTACCAGTGGTATATACTATTTGTTATTATTTATTATTTTTTCTTTCTTTTTATCTCCTAATTTTTAATAGGTGGAAGCGAGGATAAGAAAGAAAAATACAGAGATTTTCGCGATTTTCTGCCGCAAGCTCGACAAGAGACACCGGCGGGAAGAGCGAAAACTCCGGTCGGAAAACTGGACGAAATCGAGACGGGCGTTCATCCTCATGCGGAGAAAAATCCGCTACGTCCCTGGCCCGACGGCGTGAACCCGCACACGGGCGAAGTTGGCGGACCCAAGGGACCCGAACCTACCCGATACGGAGACTGGGAAAGAAAAGGACGCGTCTCCGACTTTTAATTATAACTTTTTATTTATTTATTTGTATTATTATGGTAAAATAAAAACAAAAATAATGAAAAAAAAAGGAAAAAAATGTCCAAGTGAAATACAATAACTCAAGTTCGTAGCCGCGCAAACTGTTGAAACACTTGGAGAATGTGAGGATCCGTGTCGGTCGTGAACAACAGCGTTTCCAACGTGCTAATGTACCGGAAAACTTGATCGTGGTGCTGAAAAAGATTATTTAAATAAAAAAATTTCGAAATTTCGAAATAAGAAAATTGAAAAATTAAAATTGAAAATTTACGGTGAGAAACACTTGCTGCAATCGGCCGATCGTCCATCGATACCAAAAAGTGTTGCTATCTCGGCCTTCGGATTCGCGCTTGGCAATGTGTTCGGTCAAGATCATAATGAATCTCTGGAAAATGATGAGGAAAAGATTTTTCTGATCGGCCTGCGCCGCTTCTAATCGTTCTTCCATTCTTTCAATCATCTCTTCCGTCGGTCTTTCTTTTTCGGAATTCGAATTTTCGTCACCCTGCAAAATTTTGCAACTTTTAATTAAAATTATTTCAAAAAATATTTCAAAAAATATTTCAAAAAATATTTCAAAAAAGAAAAAACAAACATCTGTTACCTCCATCGCTTGGTCGTTACTATCGTCCACGTCATTCTGAAACAATTGTACCCGAGTAATTATTATTTATTAAAATTGCAACAACACCACAAGTCCACCACCTTTGCCAATTTATCACGCGCATCGTCCACTTCTTTTTGCAATTTTTGCACATGCTTGTTCATCTTTCTAATGGTCAAGTGGAGAATTTCCCAAACGTAAATTCTATTGATTAAAAAAATAAATAAATAAATAAATAAAATTAAAAAATAAATAAAATAAATAAAATAAATAAAATAAATAAAATAAATAAAATAAATAAAATAAATAAAATAAATAAAATAAATAAAATAAATAAAATAAATAAAATAAATAAAATAAATAAAATAAATAAAATAAATAAAATAAATAAAATAAATAAAATAAATAAAATAAATAAAATAAATAAAATAAATAAAATAAATAAAATAAATAAAATAAAATAAAATAAATAAAATAAATAAAATAAATAAAATAAATAAAATAAATAAAATAAATAAAATAAATAAAATAAATAAAATAAATAAAATAAATAAAATAAATAAAATAAATAAAATAAATAAAATTATTTCTCACTTTGTAAATTCCGGAACCATTTCTTTCGAAAAAATCCAATTGGCAACAGCAAAACACTCGACGATTTGAGTCTTTAACATTTTGTCCACCAAAATGGTCATCATCTGTTGATGCTGACGCCACAATTCGAACGCATTGCGTAAAATACAGATTTGCGCTTCTTCCGTCACGGCCAATGTCTTGAAAATGTAATGAAACCTGAAAAACAAAAAATTAAAAATCTATTCAGTAGTTCGGAACACGAACCATTACTTGGCTATGGCTGCGAATGTGTGCGAAATCGATTTGCTCCCCAGAAATAACAACGTCTGAACAAATACGTCGATCTTGAGAGGATTGTACGTTGGCTCGGCTGGAAATCAATTTTAGTCATAAATTCAAATAAAGTAAAGTATAGTAAATTTAATTACAGTCTTCTTCTTGAAGAGGATTGGGAAGATCCTTAATTATCATAAATACTTCTTCGGCGGTGCATTTATTTTTAATACTAGTTGTTAGTTGATGCGCCGCGATTGTTCCAGGAAGAGAACCTAGATTTTAAAAAAAAAAAATTAGAAAAAAAAGAGTAATAATAATCACGCATCAATGCTTTTTGAAAAAGATCATTGCTCGCACTCATTCGTTCGCTGCACCATGAACAACAAGACGTACGAGAACGCGCTTTTACTCGTACAGTTGCTGTTGATGCTGCTATCGATATCGATATCGATATCGAGCGGCGCGAGAGCTACTGGATTATCCAAATTTGAACCGTACGAACACTTTTTCGACTCGTTTCTGTGGGAGCGCAACGACGACGACGATCATCAACAAGAATCGCCCGAATTGCAACAGAGCGCCAAATACACGATCAAGAGTAAAGTATCTCTCGTCGAATCGGAAGTCGAAGAACCCCAACTGTCGAGAGCCAGTTATTATTCGGAATATCACCCCGAAGAGAAAAAAGTGGTCACCCGACTTCCCTTACTGCAATTGTCCAAAGATTTCAGTTACACGCCGCCGAAATCCAAATCGTCGCAATCGTCCAAAGATTTCAGTTACACGCCGCCGAAATCCAAATCGTCGCAATCGTCCAAAGATTTCAGTTACACGCCGCCGAAATCCAAATCGTCGCAATCGTCCATTCTGCTGCCGAGTGTCGCGAGTCATTTACCCAAAACTGAATATCAGATATCAATCGTGCATGCGCCGCAACATCATCCGAAAACTAAAAGCTTGTCGTACCAACTCGTTAAACCGCCGCCGACTACGATCACGACTACCAAAAAAACCATCAACACCACCACCACCACCGAAAAGAACACGATTTCGCGCACGACGCAAAAACCCACGGCGCTAAAAACTAGCGGCGATCGAAAAAAGAAAATTCTTCACCGAGATGGACAATACGACGACATGGATTTGCAGCCGTTGGCCGCGCCTAACGGTGACTTTGGCGCTCGAATAACGTCGAAAAACTACAACGACCTTGATTTCGTTCGGTCAATTTTCGACACGGTTAATTATTTGTGTCAATGTAATACGATTTCCACTCGACCAGAATAATTGATTACAGTAATAAAAGAATAAAAAATATACAATGTTTTTTGTTTTTTTGTTTTTTTTTTTGTTTCTTTTTTGTATTATTTACCTGCACCGTCCATGTTATACTTGTAAATGGGTTCGGGCGGAAGGGGAAGCAAAGATTCGAAAGATGCGGGTACGATTTCCCTGATGCGCTGCAAATACGACAATCTGGAAAAAATATAATAATGTAGGTATATAATAAGGTATACAATTTGTTTATAAAAGGTATTTTTTTATAATTTTTTATAAAAAAAAAAACTACCTGAGCGATTTGAGAAGTACTTCTTTGACAAATTTCGGTTTCGGATGTTCGGCGTCCAAATCGACGCAAGTTGCCCAATCTTCCCAGGTCCAACAAAATTGAAAATTGCTCAAATGATAAGAAAACCAATTGACGAATCTGTCGAAACAGGCCGCATTCATCGCGTCCATTCTTTCGTACAACAACTCGGTCGTTTGGGCGAGATGTGGAAAAATCAATCAAGGAAATAAAATAAATAAAATAAATAAAATAAATAAAATAAATAAAATAAATAAAATAAATAAAATAAATAAAATAAATAAAATAAATAAAAAGAAAAATGTCTTCAAAAAGGATACGACTTGTGGCATGCTGCTCGGCTGCAGTTTACACAATTCGATCAGCAGAGATCCGTAACAGATTTCGATAAATTTCGACGTGGGCAGTTGAAACAGACCGGCAAACATCACCTCCAGTATCATATAGTCCAACGGGACTTTGTATTTGCTGCGAAAACTCAGTAGTTGACCCGCACTAACAGTAAGTTAATTAAACGAAATATTAATTATGTAAATTACATTGAATTAGATTGAATTAAATTAAATTAAAATTAAAATTAAATTAAATAAACCAACCACTCTTTGCGTTCGCTGTAATGAACTTGGATGATACGATGTAATTGCTCCTCGATGAGAAACCGTTCGATCGAATGAGCGCCGGGCAAAACGGGATCTTCCGGGCAATCGGTGTAATCGAAAAGACGAAACACAACCCACGGATAAGGGTAAACACATTCGTCGTGATGCGGCGGCGGGATGATCTGCGGTAAATTATGCTGCAACGCTTCGCACAAGACTCCGTCGAACGCTAAATATGGCCGTAAAATGTGCCGTTCTTGCCAATTATCGTTGCGCAATTTGCGTATTTGGGCCCACAGACTATCCAAATACTATAAAAAGTAGAAAACCAATATATTTTTTAAAAATTAATTAAGTTAAATTGATTACAAATTCGATATTAAAACTACTTCTTCTTGCGGATGAGGAGTGTCCGTGTTCCAAACTCGAAGAGCACTCTGATGAGATTTATTTCGTTTGCTGATGTAGCCTTCTATCGCCATCAATAGCTTGTCGAGATCCTGTTCTTTTTTCTCGTACAGTTCTCTGCCGACCCAAGGAAGCGTGCTGAGCACGGCAAAAACGTACCAATCGGATCGTACTTGAGGAATGGCATCTTCGCTCGTAACTTGGACCATGCTTTCGAACATGTTTAAAAGCGAGCTGGCAAAAATCACGTGACAATTCACAAGATCGGCCAAAAAACGAACCATAATCCGAGCATTTTCGAATTCGCACGCTTTCAAGCAATCTTTGAAACTTCTCACCATCATTTCGACAAACTAAAATAAATGAATAATTAATTAATGAATTTTTAAATTCAAACTTCTGTCATTACCTCGCCACCACAATTGTAATTGCGAGCGTTCAAAAGTCCGACTAAAGTGGAGTACACGGTAGTTTTTTCCGGCATTTTAACGGCACTAGTGGAAAAATTCATTACTAATATATTTTTCATTTATTAATTAATTGATTTTATTTTTTTTTACCAGTCGCATAAAATTCGCAAAATTTTGACTTTGTAATTTGGCAGATCGGCTTCCAGCACGCCGGCCAAGCCTTCCAAGTTGCTCTCCAACGACGAGGTACTCTACGTTAATTCGTTCGTAATAAATTAAAAAATTAGAATGTCAGTTAGAATGGTAACCGTAGTAGAATAATAATTATAATATATTATATTAACACCTTTTCTCCGACTCTCATGATAAGCGATTCCAGCCTCTCTTCGATTTCCAGCGGCTCCGACGACATTCGCCGGCGCTTTCGCGAATTTCCTTTTTCCCCTTCATCGTCCTCCTCGTACGGTCTTCGACGGCTCATAATTCTAATCCACCACCGAACCGAGATGAGACGAACAACAACAACCGAGCTAACCAAGCTCGAGCTGACGATTCCACTTCCGGCGCCTGTTGGCGCCATCTACAGTGAAATACAGAAATAATTGATTGCCGAGTCCAAATTAATTTTTTCTTTATTTTCAACTTTATTAATGTAAATGTGTCTTTTTTTTACATTATCGCGAGTCATCCAAATGGGTTTGTATTTCTTCCAACTAAGAAAAAAAAATAAAAATATTTTCAAAACAAATCGGTCTAACGTTATTTTTATTACAATTACAAACTTGCGAATATAGAGCGAATAGCTCTTGCTGATTAAACTCTAGAAAGACATGATCCGTTCGTTTGGTGCGTTCATCGTTGATCCCCAGGTCCATGTGGGCGATCGGTTGTTTCAATTTGGTCCGCGTGCTTTGACCCATCGCCAAATTGAGTCGCCAATTGACGCTGTCCAACTGCTTGGGTTCTACATGAGTTTGACGTAAATTAGCGATGACGGTTTTGGCTCTGCTCGTCCAAGCATCCACGACCGCGTTGCTTTTCGTCCGATCCAATCGAACGAGCTCCAACTGTTTCAGCACTCGGTCCGGCTTGGCGATCTCGTACGATATTTCCCGTAAAATGTACTCGAGCTCGTCCAATACCGATTGCAATTCTTCTCGTTTCAAAGACAAGGACGATTGTAATTTCGTTTCTTCGTCTTGGCTAAAAACTCGTTCATCCTATCGAAAATTAATATATTTTTTAAAAAAAAAGTAAAATAAAAATGATTATTACTTTAAGGTGTATTTTTCCAAAATCCGACAAACCAACGAGGAAAACTTCGCATCCTCGATCGTATTCATCAGCGCGATGGCTTCTTTTAACCTATACTTGATTCATTCATTATTTATTTACTTAATTAATTAATTACAGTTTTCACCTGGGAGTAACCGAAAACATCATAATCGCAACACCCACTGCAGAGTTAGTTTTCGTTTTCTATAATAACGCGGGATAGCGCCACCGGTTCCTGTTCCTGTTCTTGTTTACATTCAGTTCAATGGCGTTTGGGCAATTGGTCATCGGACCGCCGGGATCGGGTAAAACTACTTACTGTCACGGATTAAAACAGTTTTATAATGAAATTGGAAGACAGACGGCGATAGTCAATCTCGGTTAAAAAAAATTATTTATTTATTTATTCATTTATTTTATTTATTTATTTATTTATTTATATGTATTTATTTATTATTCATTATAGATCCCGCCAACGACAGTTTACCTTATGATTGCGCCATCGACATTAGCCAATTAATTACCGTGCGAGACGTGATGGAAAGTACAGATCTGGGCCCGAACGGCGCGCTTATTTATTGCGTCGAATTTTTAGAAGCCAATTTCGAGTGGCTCGAATCGAGGTTAAAACAACTGAAAGGCCACTACTTCCTCTTCGATTGTCCCGGTCAAGTGGAACTCTACACTCATCACCAATCGATCGCCAACATCGTCGAGCGTTTGCAAAAGTTGGACGTGAGACTGAGCGCCGTTCATTTGATCGATTCGCATTACTGCGTCGACGTGGCCAAATTTGTCGCCATCCTCCTCGCATGCCTAACGACAATGCTTAATAGTAATGCTTAAAACATAATAATAATAACAATAACAATTAATAATTAATAATAATAATAATTTCGCGACAGTTGGCCTACCCATCGTACACGTCTTGTCGAAAATCGATTTGATCGAAATGGATCAAAAGTTGCATTTCAACTTGGATTTCTACACGGACGTGTTGGATTTGGACTACCTATTAGATTACTTGCCGGTAATGATTTTTTCAATATTTTATAATTGCGTTATTAATTAATTAAATCCACAGGACGATCCGTTCGTAGCAAAGTATAAAAAACTAAATCAACTTTTGGCTGGTGTCGTTCGGGATAGCGGCCTCGTTCATCTCGTGCCTCTGAATATTGGAGTAATAACAATAACATTTTGTAATAACATTTTGTCTGATATATATTTTTCCATTTCCCTAGGATAAAGAGATGGTTGCGCGCGTGGTAAAACTAGTCGACCGCACCAATGGGTACGCGTTCGGATCGAACGAGGAGAGAAACATCGGACGGCTGCTGTCGACCGCCATCGGATTCGACGCCGATTACTTTTCGGCAGCCAACGTCCAAGAAAAGTACGTGGACAACGATTCCACGATGGAATGATAGATACTCTTGTTGTTTTTTTTCTTTCTTTATCTTTTATTATTCGGCAAAACTGATTTTTGTCACGTTGCTTTCGCTGCCCGTGCTCAGCGAGCTGGTCAAGTTGGAAATGTCGGTGGCACCGTCGCTCGTCGTCGCGGCTCCCGCTGCCAATAAAATTTCCATCGTTCCTTTCAACGACATGACTTGTTTCATGTAGCCGACGCCTCGCTCCAATTTCGAGTGCAACTTTTTCCACGCGAGACGCAAGCTTCGAGAATCCGTCGCAGCGGGCGAATAAATGTCTGACAAATAAATTAATATTTATTATTTAATAATCATTTAAAATTTAAAATTATTTTTCGTTATTTTTATTTTTATGAATAAATAAATACCTAACACAATGTTGGCCACATCGACCAGCACTCGCATGAATCGAACGTCGTTCACGTGCCTTTGCAAAAAGTACAATAAAATGCAGAGGTTGCGCGGCGTCTTGCCCGCCACTGCCGCTCTGATGGCCTTGCGCGCAATCAGTTCTTTGAGCACCGCCACGACCATTTCGGGTTTGTGTTTCGTCCGATCTTCTTCCAGAGCCGAATCCAACGCCAAACTGGAATTGAATTTTCGCAAATGCTCGTCGTGCGTGGCTAAACCCTTTGGTCGTTTTTCCTCGCTCACCCGGATGTCGTTCTGCAAATCCGTTGGAAAAATATTAATATTTCAAATTAATCGATTAAATTAGTTCATTAATTACGTGGGTCGGTTGAAAAGCTTTCGCCTCGAGCGAATATCTGTACGATGCTTTTCGTTTTCGTGGCTCGCAGTCATTGTCGATAGGTTTCTTTCGCTGTTGAATGGCCAGCGATCCGTCCGCCATGCCGACTGCCAAAGCGCCGTCGTCGCTCGAAACTCCCAGGCTCAATATTTGAGACTCGTAATTCAAAGTGGCCACCGGCTGGTACGTGGTCACGTCGAACACTTTTACATGACTAAAAAAAAGAAAATTCATAATAATAATTAATAATTAATATAATACTTTAATATAAATGTAATATAAATGTAATATAAATGTAATATTTTTATTTTTATATTTTGTACCAGTCCAACGATCCCGACATGAATCGTCTTCCTTCGCTCGCCAGACACAAACACGTGACGGTTTTGTGGTGATGCGTCATTTTTGAAATCAAACACCCTCCCGTCACCACGTTCCACACTTTGATGTCGACTCCTCCGGCAGAAATGACGATTCCGCTCGACGGAAGGACCAACAACGCTTCCACCGGCGAGCCGTGGTCGACGGTCCAAACGCTCGTCGGTTGTCGCGTGTCGTACATTTTCACCGTGTGATCGTAGGAGCCCGAAAAGATGATGTCTCGATTAGTAGTGGAAACTCCGCCGGCTCTGATGTAATCCTACGAAAATATTATTTTATTTTAATTTTAATAATAATTGTTCATTTATAATAAAAATAAAATAAAAGAATTATTTACTTGATGTTCGTTAAAATTTAAAATTCGCTTATTTGAAATAATATCCCAAACGCCGACCAATTTATCGTCCGAAAAACTCGCCACGTGTTTGTCGTCCCTCAAAAAACAACATTGACGAACGGGTCCGGAGTGTCCTCCTTGCGATGTGTTTTTGAAACATTTCAATTGGGTTTTCGACGCAATATCGAATAGATGAACGTTGCCCTTCTCGTCGCCGGCAACGACGAGTTTACCATCTTGACGAAACGAGCAGCCGTAAGCACATCCCTCGAACGGCCTCGATAAAGTCCGGTATACTTCGTTCGACGATGGATTAAATATTTGAACTTTTGAAGACATGGAAGCGGCAAAATGATACGGCTCGACCGGAGAAAAATTAATGTCTGTAACGGCACCAAATTCTTTCTGGATAAACGGAAACTGCGCGAAAAAGAGTTTTTTTTTAATAACACAATCGTACGACATAAAACGAGTGTTAAACGGTTAACTTACGCCCAATTTCTGCCAGTACAAAACATCGGATGTTATTCCCGCACCGATCCGCGGGTACGAAGGAATTAATAACGGCTTGTAACTAGTCATTTTCAGGACAACAAAATCGTGCACATGGTTCTATCTTGTTTTTTCCCTAGCGGGATTACCACAAACTAATATATAAATCTACGGCGCTATGAATATTTTTTTTTATCGAGGTAAAATGACCAACGATGCACTGCGCATTGTGGAGTCGCTCTTGATTCGAAACACTCGCAAGTAGGGGAATTAAATATTAAATGTTAAAAAAAAAAGAATAAAAAAATTACATTTTTATTTACAAGTTTACTACAGTTGTCGCTTCGCGTCCAGTCTAGCGAATTCGTATTAGGCGATTGCGTCGTCAACAAACAACAAGAAAAACAAGAAAAACAACAACAACAACAACAAACACTGTTTACCATTTCGGTAACGTGAAATAGAAATAAAAAATTAACTAAACTAAACTAAAATAAATATGTTTTAGAAAAATGTGCGGTTGCTACTCGATGGCTACATTGACGGCGACGAGAAACCGCCGAGATCTGCCTCTGCATTGGTTTCCGCTATTTTCCCGCGATCCGACATGTCGGATCTTATTTATTACACGTACGACTGCGTGATCGATTACGTGGAAAAGTATGCAAACGGTTCGCCCGGCGACATGCTTCGGACGGTTAAACTGATTGAATTTTGCGCGGAATTTGAAAAACGTTTACCGAAGAAGACGAGACTGAGAGGGAGGAGGAGGAGGAATTGGAGATTAATATTTGTCCCGCTCGCGCCCGAAATATGTCGATGGGTGGAAATGCAAACCGACGCGGCTTCTCCGGCGCTCGCCGATCATTTGACGAATTTGGCAGTCGCGTGCACGGACAAGCTCGCGACGATCGCCGAAGTCGTGTCCGCGGAGCTGCGACGGTTTTCGACCGCTTTTATAAATCGCGCGCTCCGAGCGAGCCGGGAAAACGGCGAGAATAAAGAAGAGCTGTACGCTCTGCTCGATTCGATTTCCAAGTTTTCCCAGATTCCGTACGTATTTTATATTTTATTTCACCGTCGAAGTTGGATTTTAAAATTCCTCGGTCCTAACCTAGATGTCCCGCTACGAGAGACGAGTTCTCGCGCCTGGCTTCGGCTTTGGTGGAACGAATCGTATTTCTTCACGAATTTACTCTTTTGACGGGAATTTTTCACGACGCCGAATCGCACGACTGGCAGAACGATAAACCGTTTTTTCAAGTCTTAAAAATACCATATTGAAATTGTTTGAATAATAATAATAATAATAATGATAATACTAATTACAGGACGAAAAAGTTTCCTTCGCGATACGAGCGTGGTGCGAGTACGTGCGAGCCCTTCGGAACGACTTGTACGCGCGTCCTCCCGTTTACGCTCGACGAATCTTCGCTCGCGTTTTGGCTTTTTCGCTCTCCTGGTTTTCGCAACGATACGCGCGGGTAAAAGCCAGTCGTGCGCGAGTCCCGCAGTTCGAGGCAGACGTGAGCACGATTCTCGACGAGGCGAGCGAATTCGCGGCGATTTGCAACGACGATGACAACCACCACCACCAGTCGGCCTTGCACGAGCACAGCAACAACCTGCTGGCCACCACTGCGACGCTCCGCACTTTTCCACAACGAAATGACATCGACGATCGCGCGAAATCAATTGGGCATCAATTCGGGTCGCATTGGCCGATCGTCGTCGAGTTGCTGGTCGGTCGAGACTGCGCTTTGCCCGTCGCGATCGTCGATCAAGGAGGCTCGGAAAACACAGCTCGGATCATTTTAAACGCACTCGTCTCTTGCCACGCATTCGCGCACGGTCTGGCATCGACTCTCGTACAACTCGTTAAAAAGCAAGTGTTGGTCATCTCCCCGGCCCCCAGCTCCCTTCTTACGCCTTTCACTCTCGTATTCCACTAGACACGACGATTGGGAGGCGCTGCTTCGGCCGACCCTGTGCCAACAACAAGAACTTCCGGTTTGGGTTCGACCGCTGGACGAGTTGCTGGAGCGGCATTGCGCATCGTGCGGCCAAATTTGCTACATTAATATAATAAATAAGAAATAACAATCATTACTCTTTTATCGTGGCAGAATCGTCGCGCCGACATTATTCGAGTTGACCCGGAGTGATGGTTCGAAATTCGACCACGACGACCACTACTATTCGTCGATTGCCGACCAATTGTTGTACCGTGCATTGTCCACATTCTCCACTTTACCTTTGCCAATGCAATTATTGTTCGCGCACTGGCAAAAGGAATTACCCGCGTCCGAACGAAATCGGCTCGTGAGCGAATCGGCTTACACGCACGTAATGCTACTATTCTCTTATAATTCATCTACCTCGTTGTTGATATTGTTGTTTCTTTTTTTCCTGAATAGATGATCGCGACGAAATGTTGTCGGATGCTGCCGTCCCGTCAGTTCGCCGACGGCTTGTTGCGCAACCTCGAGTCCCGGCGATCGCCGGAAATGATGTTCCACTTCGAGGATTCGTCGAACGGCTACGATTACGCTGTGGCCGCCGCTCAAATGATGTCGTCCGACGAACGGGATGCCCTGACGGCCTTTCGCGATTACCTGTTGGAAAATAAACACTGGCTCGATGTACATTATGGTTAAAACAAGTTTCTTTTTTTATTATTTGTCGAAATCGAGACAAATCTCATTACTAAACGATACAATGCGAGAAAGGAACGCGACGATAATAAAAAAAAATTATTATAATAAAAAATAAAACGGGAAAAGGGGGGGAGGGGAATAAAATAATACGAGCGGGCGATTTTTCTGTACAAATAAATTTTTCATGTTCGAAACTCGAGTTCATATTATTCACCCCACTCGCTCGGCAATTAAAATCATCTCGACTTCTCGTTCAAAAACGGGGAGGATACGGTGGACGCCGCGACTCGAACCGAGGTGGCCTGGGAAATCGTTTCGGAGGAGGCGGGCCGTAAGGAAACCGTTGTTGAGGGAAAAACTGAGTTGGTTCGAACGGGGCAACGGACGGCGGCGGCTGCTGCTGCTGTTGCCAGTTAAACGCGCGCGGAGCTGCTGGCGGCGAAATCATACTGAAGCCGTCGTCTCTTCGATTGTACAAGCCGATGGTCTCGATCCTCGAGATTGGTTCTTCTCCTTCGCCGCCGTTTTTCTCTTGGCCGCTTTTCTTCTCGCCACCGCCACCGCCACCGCCACCGCCACCGCCGTTGCTGCCGTCTGTGGTAGGAATTATCTGGCGAACATTGTTTGTGCCAAACACTCGGCTCGGAGTCAAAGGCGCCTGTTTGCCTTTAAGCGTGAATCGTATCTGTTCCTGCGCTGCCACACTCGAATTGTTGTTGTTCATGTTCATGTTGTTGTTGTTGTTGTTTTGCACTACGGTAATCAGATTACTGTGAATTCTACCGCTCTCGCCCATCGCCATCGCCTCGTGGGTGGGTGACGGTGTCAATTCGACAATGTTCGGATTGCGCGAATAGTTGTTGGCGGCTCCGTAGCTGCCGTACATTTCGGGCAAAGGTTTTGCGGGTTCCGGCTGCACGTACATGTACGGATCGGTTTGTTCCATCGACATGTCTTCGACGAGCGGCGCCGGAGCACTAAACTGATCCTGCTGCTGCCACGAGTTTGGACTGTTCGAATAGAGTGGCGGCAACGGTACTTTGGAATTCCAACTCGGCGGAGGTGGCGCCGGTTTCGCGGCGCCCGTTTGAAATCCGATCTGTTTGATCACGTCGCTGACGCTGAGCTTGTTGTCCATCTGCGAAATTAATTAAATTTATTATTAATTATTATTATTATTATTAATATTAATAATTCAATAATTGAATACAACTGATACCCGCTGCACGTTCGCCCACGAATTCGACGACCTGGACGCTTTGGTCGCCTCGAATTCCTCGTCCTGCAACGGCGTCGTCGAACCCGCGATGCTGCCCTCGTCCTTCAACGGCGTGCCGCCACCGTCGTTGCACGGTGATATCAACCGCGACGCGTGACACGATCCTCGTGTCGGCGGAGTGGCCGGATGTTGGTCGTCGAACAGGCTGCTGTCGATGGCGGGTGAGAAGTTGCTCATGTTTTGCATGAAATTCGACAGTCGAGACTCTAAACTGCCCTTGCGGCTCGACATGGCACCCGACATGGAATCGATGAGTGACGTCATGGCGTTGGGCCCTGCAAATCCATCAAATTGGCGATTAATTCGATACTGACTTTTTTCTTTTTTTAGCGCCGTCCCCTCGAAAAGAAACCCTAAAATGCAACAAACTCAGTTCAGTTTTAGTCAAATCGCGATTATTCGGAGGCGACGGAATGTTGAGCCCAACGGGCGAGCCATCGGGAGACGGCGCTGAACCGAGCGACGCTACATCGGGATCTTCTAGCTTAAGCGCTAAAAAACAACCGATTTCAAATCGGTTTTTAAATCGCTAAGGTATACACGAGTGTCTTACTTCCTCCAACTTCTTCGTCCGACATCTCCATGTCGACCGCTTCCGTGTTGTCCTTGCTGGCGTCGGCCGCCACGTCCGAGTCCGAGTCGACGGGAGACGGCGCGTCAGTTGTCGGCGACGGAACCGGACTCGGCAATCCGTTTTTCATTTCGCTCAATTTCCTTTTCAAATTCTTGACTCGACTGGCAAAATTTTTGTACGCCTTTGTATAATAATTGATTGATTGATTGATTGATTATTAGTTATTAGTTATCAATTGTTAAAAGAATAAATTACGTTCGCCACGATTTTCGCTTCGCCGCGCTGATTGTCGTAGAATTTCTCCGCTTTCTCCAACAGTTCCACGACCGACGCTCTGTCCGACACCTCCTTCTCAAGCGTTTGAATGTACTCGCCCATTTTGGCCGTGGCGTCCTCAAACTCTTTGCTGAATTTGTCGCCGTTGGCGCGATCTTTCAACTGGCGCAATGTCTCCGTGCTGGAAACATCAATTTTCATGCTCGTCAATTGACCATATTTCAACTCGGAATCCGATTGCACTTTCAACAGTCTTTTGATCTTGTCGATTACTTTTTGCGATTTGAACTCAGTCAATAACTTCGTGTCTATCGACGCTCTCGTTTTGGCGGTCGCTGTTCAAATTTTTAGTTAAAAGTTAAAAGTTAAAAGTTAAAAGTAAATAGTAAATAGTAAATATAAATAAATTTATTTATTTATTTATTTATTTATTTATTTATTTATTCATTTAATTAATACTTACTCAATGCGTTTCGTATGTTGTCGACAAATTCGCTTTCATACACGTTCCTCTCTTCCCAGACGGTAAGAATTCTTTCCACTTGGCTTATGATCTTTTCGTCCCTCACGAGCGGCATTACGTCTTTCAAAACATTCGCCCACGAATCGGCAAAACTGCTGTTGCTTTTCCGTTTACTGTTTTGAATCACATCGTTGGCGACATACAGCAATGCCAAGCGATGACTCGATTTGGCTGCGAAATTATTAATAAATTATTAATAAATTATTAATAAATTATTAATAAATTACAAATATGAAATAATAATAATAATAATAATAATAATAATACCTTTTCGCAACACTTTCATCCACACGTCGACGATTTTTTTGTGGTGCGCTCGATGATGAATGCACCACAACGACAAAGTCTGAATGCTTTCTTGAGTGTTGGTTACGGCCGACAACTTCTTTTCCAGACTCGCCTCGTTTAACGATGACGCCATTTTGCTCATTTTTCGACGCTGGGCCTCGCTGGGTCTCGACAAATTCGCACGGTTCCCGCTTCCCGGAAGCTGCACCGCTCTGTTCCTCACTCGGTTTCTGCACGCATCGACTTTTTCTCGTACTACGGAAAGACAGCGAGTTTCGCGATTACGCACCGATGCTACGCTCTGTAAAAGCATTCAATGCACTCGCACTGAGAGAGACACATTTCCGTCGTTGCCGTTACTCTCGAACCCAAAAATGTAAAACCTAACCTAACCGACGAAAACCGACTTGTACGGAAAATTGTGAAGAAAGAAACGACTATTTAAAAATCTGCTCGTCTAGATCTTATTTTTATAGTTACATTGACTAGAAATGTTGGAAACGTCGAGTTTAGTTTTTCCGCGAACCGGGTGCGACCGGTCGTATTTTTTAAATTTATTATTAATGTGTTATTTTTACAAAGCGCCGCACGGAGTCAGTTTTTTGAACGAATCGAAACTCGCATTTTCTACATTTTGTTTTTTAATTCCACAAGTTATTAGCAACAACGTGAAAAGAATACACTCGTAGCATCATCTATACAAAACAATAAAATACCACGTACAAACTAACACGTCTCTCGTTGTTTTTGTTAAGCTCATTGAATCGCATCTTGTTGGTCCTTGTTCACTATAAACGCACAAAATGTTTGTTTCGTGCTAATGATATTCGTTTTAAATAAAAATAAAAATAAAACTAAAAATAAAAAGAAAAATAAAAATAATAATAATAATAATAATAATAATAATAATAATAATAATAATAATAATAAAAACACATGGAGGAGGAAAAAGGAGCATGATCAAATTATTCAAGCCACCGACGATCGATCGACGAACAAGGCACTGGTCCCTCGCCGACAACGAGTGTAGGAAACGTAAAAATTGCTCGTTTCACACAAAAGGATTCTTATTATTCTGGAATGTCACGTCGTTCGGGTGCGCATTCTGGTTTTGCGACTGGCAAGACTGAAAACATTTAAATTAAATAATAAATAATAAATTATAAATTTACTATTACACAAATAGCAAACTCACGGTTTGCCGATTCTGCCACGATTTCATGGCCACTTTGTATTTCTCGAATTCGTGACACCAGTCCGAGTATATTTTCCGGTACTGCGATTCGTCGGGCGCGTTACACGTCTCTATTGAAAATAAATTTATTCATTAATTAATTTATTTATTTATTCATTCATTAATTTTAAACCAGCAACTCACTGGTATTGACGGAAATGTTGTAACTGCACAGCGTGTCCGGTCCCGTCTTGCAGTCGTATCGACCGTTGTCGTTTTCGGTCATGGTCAAAATGACCAAACCGCCATCCGACGTCTCTATGTATTTGTCTGTGCCGTAATTGATTTCTCGTTTACCCCGGTCACCGCACGGGCTCCGAAATGATCACAGTCGGCAGATTGACCGAACAACCCAAATGAACGCTCTGACCCCAATGCACGAGCATCGGTCTTTTCTTCAGACAGGTATCGCATATCCCCGATGAGATGTTCGTCACATCTTGCAACAAACTGTAAAATTAAAAAAAAAATAATTAAATAAGTAAATAAGTAAATAAATAAATAAACGAACAAATAAACTCACTTTGGCCGGTGAGGTTTGCATTGTGACGCGTCCTTATCCCAGCCGCAATATGGATCGCGAATGCATCGAACGCAGTTGGTGTAGCGCGCTCTGCACATGACCATGTCCACTTGACGAATGCGCGAATCGGATGCCACATACAGTGATTTATGCTGTACAATATTCACGAGTTATTTAAATTTTGTTTAAAAACAAAAAATATAAAAATATAAAAAATAAAAAAATAAGTACTTTGCTGGAAATTTGCATCGCTCGAATCGATTCGGGGCTGGTCACTTCGAATACGTCGAGCAAATCGGAATGCGTGCCCTCCTTGTCTTGCCACTCCACGATCTTGTACACTTTGCCGTCGTCTAGAATGAATTAAATATTAAATAAATTCGAATATATTCGAATATATTCACAATAATAAATCAAGTTTACTCGAGCCGGCGTAGTAAACGGTGAAGGTATTCGAAGCCACTTGCAGTCGGTCGACGACCAGATGAGTAAAGATCAAATCGCGTTTGTAGAAAGCCGGTTTGTTGCGATCGTGGCTCACCGCGCTGTCCATCAACGGGTGACCGCGAATAAAATTGAGCACCGTGTCCGGCAGCGTTTGCGTGTCGTTGACGCACTGGCCCGGTCGCGGCTCCGGCACTTTGCTATTCAACACGGGCAACCAGGCCGACGACGACGTGGCCTGTTCCTTGAATTTGCCGTTGAAAGTGTCTTGAATGTCGTTGATTGTGAACGAACAAATGGCTGAACCCATCAAACCGTTCCTAAATATTCATATTCATATTCATAAATTAATTAATTAATTAATTAATTACATTTATTTAATTTTCCTTACATGGATGTGGTGAAAACTGCGTAGAATTTCGAATCGTCGTCCGGCAGTTTGTAAACGCTTTCTGAAAAATAAATGAATAAATGAATAAATGAATAAATGAATAAATGAATAAATGAATAAATGAATAAATGAATAAATGAATAAATGAATACGTAATAGATGTAAGCCTCTTACGGATTTCGTTAAAGTAGAAAGGAAACTCTCCGGGTATGGAGCAATTCAATCGCGCTTTGAGAAACGTGGCCCAATTCTGATTGAGGAAATTTTTACCTCCCGTGTCCATCTGGCGAGAGCGAGTAAATATTAATATTTTCATTACTTTTTACCGATATTCGATTTTATAGAATTGTATCTAGTTACTTTGCAGACGCGAGCGACTCTCGAATAAATATTCTTGCCGCAATTGATGTATTCGACGGCGGTCTCTCGGAAAAAGAAATAAACGTACTCGCCGATGTCGTACGAGCCAACAAAGTTAGGTTCTAGAAAATAATAATAATATAATAAAATCAAATATAATTTGATTTTATAATAAATTTTAAATATAATTCGATACTTACTGTCCAGCCACTTGGAATCGTACTTGATGGTGCGCTTAAACTGATACATCTTTTGTCCCGACGTGTAGTTAAACAAATCCGTCCGGAAGATGACCGTATCCGCTCTCGTGAACTCGGCCACGGTGCCGCTGTACAAGGCCGGTAATCCTGCCGGGTTTCCCTTTTCCACCCAAACGGCGGTGGCGTTGTCGTTCGGATCGAACGGGCATTTGGCAATTCCGTCGCCGATCCCGGGAACAAACTCCAAATTTCCCAGTTTGGTCAAGTTCGACTATCAAATTAAATTAAATCAAATTAAATTAAATTAATGTCATTAAATCGTTAGATTTATTAAAATTTAAAACGCACGTAAATGATCCAATCCAGCGGATTGTGCGCATTGGTGCCGCACACGTACAGGCGGCTCCCGTCGCCCACCGGCTGGATCACGCGAATGTGGTTGCGACAATCGTAGTGCTCCGATTTTCCTTTCGAAACGCAATTCGGCACGCTGTTCGCCTTCAGCGTCAACGAGTCCGTCTAAAAAATTAAAAAAAAAAAAAAATAAAAATAAAAAAAGGAATATTTAAGAATTGATTACAAGTTGGCTGACCTGACAGTTTGTGTTATTGATGTTGGTCAACGGCAGACGAAGAATTTTATCCCTGTCGACGATAAACCAAACGAACACAAAATCAGACGATATCGATTGTAACGAGTTAAAGGTGAAAAGTCGAAGGCCATCGATTTCACGGACCACGTCAACTAATACTTACAAGGCTCCGACGTATAAAACATCTCTGGTCGAATCCAGGTAGAGAGTGCGGTAAAAGAGAGGACCACAACTGAATTCACGCACATGAGCTAAAAAATAAAAAATTTGTAAAAAAAATTTGTAAAAAAATATTTATTAAAAAGCGAAATTTTAAATTTTTTATTTTTTATTTTTTACTTATAAAAACCGACAGACACAGGTGCGCTGCCATAAGTGAGCTGAGCTGAGCTGAGCTGAGCTGAGCTGAGCTGAGCTGCGCCGCTTATTATTATTATTAGCGCGAATGCAATTGGGGCGTCTAATAACCCCCTGGCCCTGCAAACATCTCAATTCACTTTCTCTCTCGCTCTCACTCTCTCTCTCTCTCTCTCTTCTCCCATGCATTTCAATTTTCGAGCAACATCTACCCTTTAAAAAAAATTTAATAAAAAAAAAATAAAAAATAAAAAATAAAAAATAAAAAATAAAAAAATCCAAAACACCTAGACTTCGAGTCTCTTTCTCTTCTCTTCCCTTCTCTTCCCTCCCCCTTTCCTTTGTCAAAAAACTGAGCCGCCGAAGCGAACGAACAAGTTGGCGTTTGCTCTATAATTGCATCTAATTAGCGGTGGCCTGGCCACGGGCGATGCATCGAGGTACCCCGGTCACAGAATACCGTTTTCATTAGGAATGTAATTTAAACAGTTACTCACCGAAATGCGGGGCCAAACTGGCCGCGAGACCGAGACCGAGACCGAGACCGAGACCGAGACCGAGACCGAGAAAGTAAACGTGGAGCAAAAACGAGACCGATGGAAAAGCGCTAATCCACATGGCACGAATGGGCGACTCGACTTAATCCGACCGATCGTAACGATAACAACAACTACAACTACACATGGCAACAACCGAAGAACGAACGAACTCGCATCCCTTCGCGACTCGTGACTCGTGACTCGCACTCGGCGCAGATCTACGTAACATCGATCGATCGAGTTGCGACCGATTCGACCGGTTGTTACTAGAAAACAGCGATCGATAACTCGCACCGTCTACTCCAGGACCGACTAATCCGTGAAAAGAGAAAAATTAAATATAAATATAAATATAAATATAAATAGGAGGAGCAAATTGAATAATTTAATTTTAATTTTAATTTTAATTTTAATTGAAATTGAAATTGAAATCGAAAGAATCGAAATGTTCTTTCTTTTTCTTTTTCTTTTTCTTTTTCTTTTTCTTTGGTGGTTTATACATTTGGCTCCTCCCCTTTCCCTGCACACGTCACACGTGACGATCACGATTATACTCTCGCAATTAGCTTCTTGTGCGGTCGGGTCGGGTCGGGTCGGGTCGTGCGCTGTCGGTCCTGTGTGCACGGAGGTCTTTTGTTTCTTTTTCTTTTTTATAATTATAAATGTAAATTGGAGGTACGAGGTTTGTACCCGTACCGGGCATACCGGCTAAGAGAACATCTTCCGGACGACGCTCCATCCGAATGGCTGAATGCGGGGGCGGAGGAGGAAGAGGGTTCATCGCTCTCGCTCCATCCAGCAGCGAAAGCGATATAGCCGTCAACATCAGCGGATAAAGATAAAAATTAAGATAAAGATAAAATGCCCGCATCATCTTGTTCCTCGTCGTCGACGTCTTCGTCTTCGTCTTCGTCTTCGTCTTCGTCTTCGGAAATCCGAGTCCGAGCGAGCGCTTGTTTACGCGTCCATTCCGTCCTCGTCCGCTGGACCTTGTTGGGGAAAAATAAAAAGAAAAAAAATTACACAAAATATCTTTAAATCAATTTTAAAACGCGCGTGCGCGGGGTTTTCAGTTCTCACCTGCTCACGCTCACCGCAAAAAGCCCCCTCCCCTTCCCCTTCCCCTTACCCTTCCCCTCTCTCGCTGACAGCCCCTAATTGAGACAACATTACACAATGCATTTCGTTTCGATCGATTTCAATTTGCAGATATTAGCAAATGTGGATGGAATATGGAATATGGAATATGGAATATGGAATATGGAATATGGAATATGGAATATGGATGGATGGATGAATCGATGAATGTTGGGATGTTTCTCTTTTCTCTTTTCTCTTTTCTCTTTTTTTTTCTCTTTTTTAAAATCCTAAATCTTAAGGTCGTTGCTCTTTCGATTCGCTTACCACGAGACAAAAACCAGATTCCGAATAAACAAACGCGCATTATCGACATATATACGTTAGTCATAATCGGACGAGGGAGTTCGGACCATTTCTGACGACTTCATCGTGTCAAACTTGAGACGTACGCGACACTCGTATAATTAAAGATAAAAGCGTGCGAGTATGCATTTCGGCTCGCACGCCACGCCACGCCACGCCACGCCACGCACTCTACATTAATCAAACAAAACCATAGTCGATTCGATTTTCTAAATAATCAAAAAAATCAAAAAAATCAAAAAAATCAAAAAAATCAAAAAAATCAAAAAAATCAAAAAAATCAAAAAAATCAAAAAAATCAAAAAATAAATAAATAAATAAACGCGGGAGAGGAACATTATTTGTATTCGTGCGTAACCTTCACCGATACGAATCTCCCTCTCATTCGACCGAAACCGAACCGGTAAATATAAAATCATAAAATTGCGCAGAGTAATGGATGGGCAATGGACCGCGATTAGTTTTTGTTTTTTTTAATAAAAAGAGATGTCGATCGCGAACGAAGCTCGTCGCGCGAGATGGCGCCACGCCAAAAACACAACCAGGTGGACGAACGAAATAACGAAAAAAAGAAAAAGAAAAAAGAGAGGACATGCAGAAAATGTAGCAACGACCTCCGAACCCAGATCTCCGGTTGGCGTTATTAGGAGGAGGGAGGGAAAAGGAGCGGACCCAAGCCCGAGGACATGGATCGAACCATATTAAAATTCAGGTGGACGTGATGGCGAGAAAGAGAGAGAGAGAGCGAGAGGGAGAGGGAGAGGGAGAGGGAGAAAGGCCAAAGAGAGGCCAGAGGCACGTTCAATTAACAACAACATTTTCGATCGAAATTTTGTTCGTGATAAGAGCCATTTTCGTACAAAAATTACCTTATTTTAAACGAGTCGTTTGAATAATTACGATGAGCTGATTTTCTCGCTTACCGTACCGCTGATCGTTGCGTGGGTCTCGAGCTCCCTCGGTGCTTGTACGCGAGAACCGGAAGCGAAAATTGCCGGTTTCGACTCGGGTCGGCGCCACCGTCCGCTCGCGAGTTGTAATTTTGATCGAACGGCCCGCCATTTTGCACATTTGGCTAGAAAACACATCGTACGCGGACTGCTTGGAAAAATCGAAATTGCGTCGCGATGCTTTCGTTTCTGTCGACTCGTAAGAAAATGTCGAAAATATCGCTTACATTACTTTACCATTCCGTTTGTTTCGTTTCGCAGCAATGGATTTTCCACTGGCGGCGGCGGCGGGTAACGTGTACGAAGCGGCGTCGCTCAACCCTTTTTTCCATCACTTGGCCGACGTGGAACGACTCGCAACGACGAAACTCGAGCCGCAATCGGCGTCACAACCACCGCCGACTCCCCGTTCCGACCAAGACGACGAAGACGAGCGACTGCAGCAGCGCGTCAATAGGACCGAAGTGAACGTGGCCATCGACGACAGCTACTGCCACACGGAGAACGGGCAACAAAAGTGGAAGTGCAACCTGTGTCCCAAACTCTACACGACCAAACACAACCTGGTGACGCATGTGCTCGGCCACGTGGGAGTCCGGCCGTACGCGTGCTCGCTGTGCGACAAATCGTTCAAGCAACTCGGCCATTTGAACGCGCACAAACAGACGCACGACGCGAACAAGTCGCATCAGTGCCCCGTTTGTAAACGCTCCTTCCTGCGACTCGTCTACGTCAAGCGACACATGATAACGCACGCGAACGACAAACCGTTCGTGCGTCACTCGTGTCCCGAAGGATTCGACTCGCGCGCCGACCTCGACGACCACCAGCAGCAACAGCAACAGCAACAGCAACAGCAACAGCAGCAGCAGCAGCAGCCGCAGCCGTCGAGCCGAGGGAAACGCAACGCGAGTTTGCAGTGTCAGCTGTGCGGGCGCATCTTCCTGTACCCAAGTCAGATGAAGGATCACATGTTGTCGCACGCGCAACTCAGACAGTTCCGATGTCAGGTGTGCGGCATGCGATTCATCAAGGACCATCATCTCAAGGCGCACTTGTTGACGCACACGGCGCAGAGGCCGCACAAGTGTCCCGTGTGCCGGCGCGGTTTCACGCTCAAGGGCAACATGATTCGGCACACGCTTATTCACGGCGCCGAACGGACGTTTGCGTGTCAGGTGTGCGGCAAAAAGTTCTCGCAGCCGCAGACGCTTAAGATGCACATGGTCGTGCACGCCGAGCAAAAGCCGTACTCGTGCGACGTGTGCGGCAAAGCGTTGGCGCGCGCGCACAATCTGCGCAGTCATATGGCTCTGCATCGCAACTCGAAACCGTTCCAATGCGCGCTCTGTGGAAGCGCTTTCACCATGCGCGGCAACTTGCAGCGCCATCTCAAGGAGAAACATAAGGATGCGTTCGAGGCTGACAAGAAGGAGCGTCAGTCGTCGGACGGCGATGAAACTGGATCGAAAAAGAGGAAAACGCTGCCCAAAAAGTTGATGCGGGAGAGCAACGATCATCATCATCATCATCTTCATCTTCAACAGTATTTCGACATGGACGGGCGGGTGAGGGCTCTGCACAACGCCATCGACGATCTGGCCGGCAGGTGCGCGCCGCCGGCCGCCAAAGTCACTGCCATACATTCGGCCATCGACGAAATCGCCGCCCGACAGTAAATGAATAAATGCATCGATTAAATGCATTGAATACAAATAAACAAACAAGTTGTAAACTCGCGTGATGGAATAAATTAAAATTAAACACAACTAGATGTCTCCAGTCTCACCTTTTGGCTCGCTTTCAACCACACCGATAGTCATCTCCGTTTTTCATCATTTCATCAGTTATTGCCACACAATCACTAAATGAGAAGTGAACTTTTTGCATTGTACCGAAAGTATATATTGTGGCATCTTATTTTAATCCTCTAGTCGAGCCGAGTCGAAAAATCATTGTTTCGAAGCCAAAAAATGTGCGCAACAATAGAAAAACCCAAATGTAAAGAATTTTTCGACTCGGCTCGACAATAAGATACCACAATACATACTTTCGGTAGAATGCAAAAAAGTTCACTTCTCAGTTTCGGTCATGAATTGTTGGATAGAGTTTAGAAAGTAGAATTACACAATTGTACAACACACTGGCCATTTTGTTATCAATTGTAGCATTTATTTAAATGTTGCGTTGGTCGTTTCGTTTTCTCGGACCATTTTTAGATATTTTAGGCTTTCCGCGGCAGAACGGAAATTGCGCAGAGCCGCCGGCGACGAGCGATTGCGTAACAGCAGACTGCCCGCTTCGAAATCAAATCCGGCCGTCCGGAGGTCGGCGACCGCAGCATCCACGTCGTCCGGTCTGTCGAGCAAAAAGCCCGTCAACGCTGCGAAAGCGGGAGAGTCCACCACGTGAGTCGTTAATTTATTGTCGAGCAAAAGCTGCAAAATTTCCTCGTCCAAATCGGTCTGACAAAGTGAGAGAAAAATTTACGATCGAATCGAACACGATTTGCCTACTTACCGCCGGGTTGTCGTTGATGCTCCGAATCGCCTCGTCGTGCATCGGTCGGTGCTTCGTTAGGAGAAGGAACTTGCACCGATTAATTTGCCACTCGTCATCGTCGGGAACGTGAGACAACAGTTGCGCGGTCAACTCCGGCATCAAAGGCGCTCGGTCGGCCGGCCAAGCGCGGAACGTGGAAACGAAAACGTCCGCGCGATCGGTTTCCGGGCAATTCAATAGTTTTCGCAATACCTCGCACCACGCGTCGTCTCCGATATCTCTGATGTTTAGAAAAATTAATTATTTAAATTTAAAGAAAAACAAAAACGCACTTCCACGAAGACAGCAAGCGGATGACGACCGCGCATTCGGTCGTTGACAAACAATCGGGCACTAATTTGTCGATCAGCGAACGGCGGCTCTCGACGCTCGCTACATCGTCGTCCGTCACCGCCAGATGCGGCCAAGCGACGGCCAAAATGACTCGAGCGCGATACAGAGTGGCCAAACGAGCGTCGTCCGCGTCCAAAGTGAACGCTCGTTCCAGTTCTTGCAACACGCCGAGGCGAAGATTGACGTCGACCGATGCGTCTGAACAGAATGGACGCAGCGTGCTCACGACGTCCTCGACCAGCAGCGAGTCTTCACTATAATAATAATAATAATAATAATAATAATAATAAAATAAGAAAATAAATAATTTTTTTTAAAAAAGAAAAAAATGCATACCCGTTGCTCAAGTGTCGTTGAATTTCGTTCAAAATCGTCCGAAAGCGGTTAAACACGACTGCGCCCGTGTCCGTGTCTACGGGATCGCTAAATCTGAAATAATTTGAATTTAATGTTTAAAAAGTGATTTAAATAAATAAAAAAATAACATCACTTTAATTCGTCGACGACATGATGCAATGCGTCGTTCACCACATCGGCTGGCGCGACGTACGTATCCGGTGGACAAATGCTCGCGAGTTCTTGTAACGACGCGATGGAATTGCCGTCCACCACGAAATCTTTCTGAAATTTAATTGAATTTCAATTTTAATTAAAAAAAAAAAATTACAATTGATTACCAGAACGCGACGAACTTCTCGTGCGACCGAGATGGACATATCCAATCGATCGACGTATTTTGATAATTCCGATCTCCGACTCGCCGACTCTACGTCTTCGCGGCCCCTCCACTCCAAATGACGTTTCGCGACGCTCAATTCACGCGCGCATTTTTCCCACTCGCCTCTACGAAAAGAAAAAAAATATCAACAATACAATAATCAACAATCAATAATCTATAATCATACAACTAACTCACTTTTCCGCTTCGTCGGACGTTTTAATGCATTCTTGTTTCGAGTACTCGAGTACTCGACAACAAATCTCCTGGCGCGCGTCCAGCGGAAGGTTGTCCAGCGCCGCCCGGCCGAAACAAAGTCCCGTCGCCATCGCACTCACGTCGCGAGCGTGCAATTTCTGAACGAATTCGGCGCACTCTTCGTACCGGAGAAGCCACGCAGCGGTGCTCCGATCGAGCGTCGTCGTCGTCGCCGTTTGGTAAAACATCTTTTGAATCCAGGCGCAATAAACGCGGCTCTGGTTCAACGACGTCAATTGGCTCGCCAATTTGGCGAACGCGTGCACGTTGTCTTTGGTCAGGCACGGAGTCATCGTCGTCAACGGATCGCTCGATTCCACCAGGCGTTTGAAGTCCAATTCCGGCGCGATGCTCTTCACTTTGCGCAACAGACGCGCTCGAGGTCGAACGCTTTTGCAGCCGCATTTTTCCAACAGCTGATAATAGTAGAGCAAACGTGCGTGATCCACACCGGAAATGGCCGGATAGATGGACTCGGTGAAAAAGCGGATCGTCTCGGACGAATTTTGGCTGAGGCGTGGAACGAGTTGCGAGCGATTCACTCGTTTCTCGATTTCGTTTTCGTTTTCGTTTTCGTTCAATTCGACTTCGGAAAAGAGAAACTGCAAATGGTTGAGGTAGACTTGCAGCGATGGAATGTCGTAACGGGCGGCCAACGACACGGCCGTCTCGTATACGTCGTCGTCCAGCGTCATGGCCAGTCCTAAAATCGTGTTGGTTTTGTACTGGGGGTCCAGCGAAAAGCGCACCACGTCCACTCCCCTGCCGAGCCGGTGCAGCACTTGGCCTTGCAGCATGTCCGCCAGCGTTTCGTGGTGTTGTTTCAGCAGCGTCGTGCACCGCGATAAATCGTCATCGACCGATTGGTCGTCGCTGGCTCGGCTCAAAGCTCGCTCGATCGCTTCGTCGGGGTCTGCGGAATAATTGCGCTCGGAAGAAACGCGAAACAGAAGTTGTAACGCGAAGTAGTAGCACGACAGCTGGAGCGAAATGTCGGATTTCGGCAGGGAATTGAGACAGGAATCGGCCAATTCCATCGACGGAAGCGCCAACAGATACGCCAAACCCAACGCGCAGTCCTCGGACAAAGTGCATTCGGCCAATTTGCATAAAACCGCCGAATCCAAGCACGCATGCAACGCGTCCGCGACGGTTTCGGCCAAAAGAGCGGCGCGCAGCAGATTGCGGACCACTCGCAACGCCGGATTCGAGGACGACGTCTCGCTCGAGTGACCATTGCGCACGACATCCGCATAGAACGAGCAACATCCCTGGCGCTCCAATTTCCCGTTCGTCTCGATGTCCGTCCGGTCCGTGCGATTCCAAAACTGTTTGGTGACCATTTGTGAAACGACCGATTTGGTCACGTGACCGGTCGCCCGTAACATTTGCTGAGTGAATTCGCGAGTCTTTGTCCATCCGAAATCATCGTCGTTGGCTTTCGATTCGTCCATCTGCGAACGGAGGTGTTGATTCAGCGACTGCAATTCCAGAATGTTGCGCGAACGAATCAAACTTTCGATCGATTCGATCGAGCAATAAATGGCCGCGTACGACAGAAGGCTTTGCCTCGCTCGTAAATTCGTAAATTTGTCGCATCGGCCCAACCTCTCGCAGATTTGCCAGCGCTCGCTGTGGTCTTGTTCGATCAACTGCCGACACAAATTCCAGCACGCGTTGTAATCCTCTTGCTGCGTAATTTAATTTGAATTAATTTAATTTAAATTAATTGATTAATTAAAATCGATATTTCGACTCTACTAACGAGAAAAGCGGAATCGGCGGCCAATTCGAGAACTCTTCCGTCGCGATCGCGCTTGTCGTCGCCCGACACTCGCATCAAATCGGCCAATTTCACGAGTTTCCACACGCGAGTGTACGCTTTGGATCGCGACTGCAACGCCATTTCTATCAATTGAATTCGGTCTTTGCACAGACGAACTGGAAAAAGAAATAAAATTTAAAAATTAGTAAGATTTTTTTTTTTTTTTTTTAAAAAGTAAGAAACAACTGTCTACCTTGCAACGGCAAAACGGCTACGCTCAATTCTTTCAGCAAAACCAGCGCTGCGATCAAGTCCAATTCCATTTCGATTTCTTTCGGTTTGTCCGTCATTAAATTTAGACACGACCTACAATTTAAAAAATAAATAAATAAATAAAAAAATAAATAAATAAATAAATAAATAAATAAATAAATAAAATAAAATAAATAAATAAATAAATAAATAAATAAATAAATAAATAAATAAATAAATAAAAATAATATATATAAAAAGAAAAATGAAAATTTACTTGGACAAATCCATGCTGGCATCGGAGAGACTGGATGACGAGTCAAAATATTCTCGAGCGGCCTCGAGCGTCAATTTCACTGCCCGTTCGTACCCAACTTTCTTGCCGCTCGCAACAACGTTCGCGGAACATTCCATCAGTTTTTCCGTTAACTTGATGTTGTCGCAATTGCCGGAACGCAGCAGACTGGACACGAAAATCTGCGATGAAAAAAAAGCCTCGTACGTTGATATCAACGAATCCGAATCGAATAAAGTGTTTTTACCTCGTGGCAGTCGTTCGGCGAAATGCAACGCAAAATCTTTTGCAATTCGAGAATGTCGTCCAACAACTTCCACCACTTTTGTTCCTTCAACTCCGCGCTCCGTTTTCGAGTCAATTTGATGAGCAATTGGTGAACTAGATCGACGTCGTCTCGGCATTTGCGAATGTAAGGCAGCGTGGCCGAAACGCCGTGTCGTTGTAGTATAAAAGCGGCCGAAAGATCACTTTCGAATTCGTCGATCCAGTCGTGCAATTTAAGCATGGTCGGGGTTTCTGGACTAATAAAAAATATATTAATTATAACATTATCACATACATTATTATATTATATTAACCCGTAGTTGCGACTGGGCAAACATTCCAAAATGCAGTTGGCCACCGACAATTGATCGCTCGCCGTGCAAGCGTACGCGCACGAAAGCGCAATATCAATCAATTCACTCGCGGGCGCGATAATCGCATTGGGTAATTCGCTTCTTGAGTTTTGACATACGAGCAGACATCGCGATAAATCCGACTCGGCCATCGCGAGCATGTAAGCGCGCAGAATCTCCAGTTTCCGCCCTTCGTGCCGAGCTTCGCGCCGATCCACGAACGGGAGCAGCCATCGTCGAAATTGTTTTACGTACGACACGTCGTCTGTGGCCTATAATTAATTAATTTGAATTAAGTTTAAATTACTTTTAATTTTAAAAATGAAATCTCACGGTCGACATGAGCAGCTCGGCTTTGGCCACGTCGTCCTTGGCTCGATATTCGCTCAACGTGCACTCGATCCGGCACTCGTACACAAGCGTTTCCAACGTCAACAAATCTTCGTACAACTCGTCCAGACCTTCGATGTTTTTCTCCCGTCCCAATTTGACCAATTCCAAAGCGCAGTCGACGAATAAAGTGCGTTTCTCGATTTCCAGCGCCCTCTCGTTGTACCAGGCGCTCAGCAATGCGGGTGTCAACTCGCGCGTGCGAAATCGCGCCAACTCCGGACTGTTTTCGTACAGCGTCGTTTCCGGGTATATCTCTCCCACGGCGTTCCTGCAACGAACGTCTTGGCACCAATCCTGTTCGCGCTCGTCCGACCGTTCCCACTCGTACACCCGCTCGCGATCGGGCGCGCACTCGGCCAAAACGTTTCGGTACTCGTACGGATCGGTCGTCTCGGGGAAATTGCTGAGGATGGCGAGCCAGTGCTCGAGAACCTCGTCGCCGTGGTAGGTGAGCATCACGTGCACCCGATTGTAATCGCCGTCTCTGGCAAACTCGACGGCCGCGTCCACGGCGCTTTTGCTCCTAAACGACTGGAAAAATTTGGCGTCGAAATGTTGGGCGCACTCGTGCGGTCCGCCCAACATGACCCGGTACGTGTCTAGACGAGCCAAGTACGCGAGGAGTTTGCGCCGAGCGAGGAGCAGCTGCTTCTGTTCCAACGTCAAATCGTTGAAATCGATTTGGGCGAATAATTTTTGCATGCGATGGCTGCACTCGTCCAGATTGTACGGTCCGTTGTCGTCGTCGTCGTCGTCGTTATTCGCGGCGTCGTCTTCGCCCTCGTCGCGCGCGGAAAATCTTCCGTCGTCCTCGCCTTTCCCGACTTTGACCAAAACTCTTAAATCCGTCCCCTCGATGCCGTACTCGAGCAACTCTTGGGCCGCGTCCACGTTGTCCGACACTCGCTCCAAACATTCGTGCAGCACCCAAGAACGCTTTTGGATTTTGCTCTAAATGAGAATGAAATTATAAAAATCACTTCTAGAATTCGTAAATTATAAACGTGACGTCTGACGTGCCAAATAATCTTGAATCGAAGCGATCGAGACGGTCGCTTTCTTCCACTGGCGCTGGTAGACCAAATCCGCATCCAAATCGTAAGTGCGGGCCAAGGCGAGCGCCTCTCCGTACTCCTCCATGTCCATCTTGCGTCTGTACAATTCTTCGGGCGTCGTCGATTTCAAGCACACGAGTCGATAGGTTTTGTTTAAAACCCTGCTTATTTATTGTGTTTTAATTTAATTATTACTCATTTTTATATTGCAATAATTACTTCGTTCTTTTTCTCGGCGGCTGAAATTTCTCGCTGTCCGTCATGTAATATAAGGCCTTTTTCATCAGTTTGGTCGGTTTTTTGAAAATGTAATTCTCCTCGTCGCTGCTCTCCTCGATCGAGTCCTCATCGATAGAAGCGCGTTTTTTCGGATTGATTTGGGTTTCGCACTGCGAAGAAAAGCAAGATTTAGAGATGATTAAACAATGCTCTAAGGACCAAGAATAATTACTTCCAGAGCGAGAAATTTCTTGTCGCAAGCGGCGGAAAATTGAGGCATCGGTTCGAACCATTCGCAAGAGTTGCCGAGCAAATTCTTCAACGTCAGAATGGAGGAAATAGTCACGGAGCCGCAACATCGACCCAAAATCAAAGCCTGCGAATTAAATTCAATTAAATTAAACTAAATAAATAAAAAAATAGATGAAAATGTATATGACGGAGGAATAGCACCGGGACTATTTCTCCATCAGATGGGGAAAAAATAGTATCGGCCAATTATTAAATATGAATAATTTAAAAAAATTACATTATCGGACCACCAATTGATGTCGATCAAATGAAATGCCAACTCGTCTTTATCGCTCGATGGTCTTCTCTTGGTGCCGTAGTCGAACGAAGTCGTGTTGACGGCGTTGTAACCTGGCTAAAGAGACTAATGTTGAAGCAAAGGAAAAAGCAAAAAAAAAGAAAAACTCATTAATACCAAACCTGTTCACCGAGATGCCATAATCGAAATAATCTCAAAGACGGAATTTCCCAAACTGACAGCGAACCGCTGGTGTGTATCGCGGCCAATTTCTGACCGTTCGGCGACACTCGCAATTTGAACACGGCCTCCTTCGGAATAAATGAATTAATACTTGAATCAATAAAAATTAATCATAAATAAAATACTTCTTTCATCGCTTGGAAAAAACGAATGGTGGGCATAAACTTGAGCAAAGATCGAGACGGCGTCGGCTTCAACCCGTCCTCGTTAAAAGCGGTGACGATTCTGTAGTGGGGCTCGTCGTTGAGGATGCGCCACGCCGTGATCTCGTAGTGCGATGCCAGAGTGTGAGTTTGCGCTTCGTCCGCATTCTCCATCCGCATTCCGCCCACGAGCACGAGCTGATGCTCGGAATGGCAGCAGAACGCCGTCACGCCGTTCGGGTATCGATTGGAAAAAGTAAAATTCGTCGCTTCCTGATACGTGTCCGTACAGCTGTAAAACAATAATTATTTTTCATTTAAAATTTAAAAGTTAAAATTTAAAAATACGCACTTGACGTAATACGAGTTTATCGTTCCCTTGAAATTACACGCCACTAACTCGCTCGACCATCGAGTCTTTTTGATTCTACAATCCACGAACGCAACGTCCACGACGCAGTCCACCCGACACGGTATCGAACCGAAGGTTTTGTTGATGGAAAACAATTTGGTGGCGAGTAAGTCGAAAACTTCCAAGTCTCCGTTGCTGCGTGCCACGGCCAACAGGCTACAATCGCCACTCCAGCACATTTTGCGCCACTGAGGAAACGCATCTCGACCGACTATAGAAATTTTAAATTTATTTCATTTATTCGTTACCGATTCTCACTCACTCACTCGTAGCTTTTCCAACCACGCTCGAATAATCGTCCTTCGAAGTTCGAATCTCCAAGGAAATCTCTTGCAAAATGGCAACCGCTTTACCCTGTCTACGAGTTCATTTAATTTTTTTTTTTAAAAAAAGTAATAAATAAATACACTCGCGGATTATTACTTACTCTCCGATCGCCAACTGCCACGCCACTTGAAGATCGATCAACCTTTTAACCGAGTTTGGGACGTAAACATTCGGCGAAAACGATAAGGGCCGAAACCAACGCGAGTCTGCAATGTTTAAATTTATTCCTATTATTATACAGAAAATACATTTATACAATTATACATTTACTTGGCCGAGCGGAGCCTAAAACCTTCTTGACGACGACATCGTCTTTTAACTGAATAAAATAATTAATAATTACGAGTACGGTACGGTAGGTACTTTAGTTGAAAATTTTAAATTTATTTTATACCACAACTTCGGGTTCCTGCCATTCGTTCGAAACCAACACTTCGTACAATATATTCTCTTCCTCGGGCAAAACTGTGGTTTTGCGCTTACGTTTTTCCTTCTTATTATTAATCATGCTCGTTGATTTGATTTAATAATGATTCTGCATACTCAAGTGAGCCAACTCGCCAACTCGGTTTGCGCGCAACCTAGTGTCAATTTTTGACTAACATAAGACGCTTTATTTAGTAGACGCAACAAGCATGGATCTTGTCGTTGTAAATAACCAGGTAGATGAATGAATAAAGTACAATAATTAATGATTAATTCTTCTATACTAATTTTAAAACAGATCGTATTAATGAGAAAGGCAGTTCGCCTGGCTAAAGTACACATCGTTCGGAAACTAACGCGCAACATCGGCAAACTAAATAAAAAAAAGTGATTAAGATTAAGAATCTTTGAGTGGTAAATAATTATTAATTAATTCACTCGCAGGGGATCGGAAGATCAATTGAACCGGAACAAGCGGCGAGCGCAAAATCAACTCGAAGAAATAAATGCGATTAAAGTAATTTTCTTAACGTAATGAAATTATTAATTAAATTAAATTACTGCTATTAAATTTCAGGCATTGGACTGCGACGATGTGTCCCGATTTGCATTGATAAATACAAAAAAGTTTGCTCAAGTCGTAACGAAAGTAAATATTTCTTTACAACGATCCAATGGAGATTTTGAATTAACCTCGTTGCTTTTTTTTTCTTCCAGGGCAAACCGAACGATAAAACCAGAGTGATGACCAGATTAGCCGAGCACAGTTTCATCGGGCAACTGGTCAATGACTTTCGGCAAAAATTTCCTAATTGGGAAAATCAACTGCCGTATTTGCTAAAAATGAGACTCGTTCGAAGCAAATTCAAAGCCACGACCGCGAACGAACGGAAAAACAGTAAAAAGGAAAGAAAGAAAAAACCCAAACGGAAGAACGATGATCTCGACGCGACCATTTCGAGCCAAGACCAAGACGACGACGACGACGAGAAAGTAATCGAGAAATTTAATTTGGCCGCAGAAGACGACGAAGACGAGCAACGTGTTCGAAGCGAAAAAGTAATCGAGAGATTTAATTTGACCGAAGAAGACGACGAAGACGATCAACATGTTAGAAGCGAAAAAGTAATCGAGAGATTTGATTTGGCAAATGACGACTTTAGTGACCACGAGAGCGAAAGACTTTATTTGGATGGAGATGCAAAGGCGGTTGCGAAAGACGAGTTTATCGCTTTCATCAACGACGGAAAAGACGACGACGACGACCATGCAGAAACGATGAGACCCGTTAAACCACGGCAAGCCGTTAAAAGGCGGCCACAAAAGCGACCAGAGCCGAAAAGGCCGATCGATCAGAAACGACGAGAACGTAGCAACATCGCACCAACGAACGAAGGTGAAACGAAAAACAACACGGAAAATAATAATATTTATATTTATTATTATTGTTTTTTAATTCTTTTTTTCTTCAGGTTCCTTGCATCCATCGTGGGATGCGAAAAAAAGGTTAAATCAACACAACGCGCGATTTCAAGGCACGAAAATAAAATTCGACGATTAACGCAAAAATCCAGTTCAGTTCATTTCATTTCTTTTCGGTACTGTGTAAAAGCTATAAATAATAAAGTCCATAAATTTCATCTCGCTGTGAATTAATTAATTAGTCTTTTGATGTAGTTCACGGTAAATAAATTTAGTGAGCCTTAGGATGGAGAGTCGAATGGCAAACTGCAGCAGCAGCGCTCCGAAACCTTTGTACAGCCCGGACACTCCTTCGTCACGAATCACGCCGTTGAAGCAATCGACCACTCCGTCGTAACGCGTTATCAGCGGGATCACCTCGCAGCCCGTGTCCAAGTTGTCGATTATGGTTCGCGTACCTTGCACGTGCAACCGATAGACCACCGTCTCGAGCGGGTACAACAACACGTCGGAAAAGAAGTGTCCGACGAAAGCGGCGCTCAATTCCAGCAAGCAATTCTCGGCCGTGCTCAGCGAATAGCCGTATCGAGTCTGAGAAGAGAAATAAATGGAATAAACTCAACAAATGATTGATTATTGTTGAACAACAACCTGCTCGCTGTTGTGTCTCTCCACCTCCTTGAGCCGCAACGTACGAAGGGCTATGAATTGCACGGACGACGAGACCACGTACTGAGCGACGCCGAGAATGACGGTGGGCGCCAAAAGGAGCCACACGGGCACGACGCGACACGTTGCCGACATTCGCGTGCTCACCAGCCGTTTGATGCCTTCTTTGATGCAATCGAAAATCCCGGGCGTCTCGCTGGCAATGTCGCTCTATCGTATCATATAAATGTAAAATAAATATAAATAAATAAATAAATAAATAAATAAATAAATAAATTAATTAATTAATTAATTAATTAATTACTTTTATTCACTCACCTGCACCGTCTCTACGAGACTCGAGGAAAAAAACGGAGTGACCACCATGAAACTAAGGCTTTTCAATAATAAATGTTTACCGATCGTCCGCATAGAATTGTGTCTCGATACTTCCCTAAGAAAACGAATATTATATATATCTATCTATCATCAATGTGTTGGTTGTACATAGTTACTTTGGCAATGAGGTGATTTTGCTGAGCAAATCCTCGACGCCGAGCGTGATGCCGCGCAATATAAACACGCTTCCTAATCCCTTCCAAAGCGTGCTTAAACCTTGTCTTTTTTGAAGATTGACAACAACGGCCAGTAGCGAGAAGGGTGTGATGTGGTAGCGTGTGGCCATTCGATGAACTTGGCACTGTCTTCGTATCACTATACACGGATGCGTCAAAATGCATTCGGAAAAGAGGCTCGCTATTCCGATTCCCAGGCTGGCTAACCACTGTTTGGCATCTGTTTAATAGAATTATTCAAGAATTAATTTTTTTACTATTTATTAATTATTTTTAATATTTAACGACCTTCTTGCGGCCCGTCCGCCGGACTGCCCGTGGTTTTACGAATAAATGAGCCGCCATATTCGGTGGCCAGCGGCAGGTTTAAGCGCCTGTTTTGCTGCTGTGGCTGCTGCTGCTCTTCCCACGCGTTCAACTCTTCATCCTCGTTGTAGGCAATGCCTGCCATTACCGGTTCCGATTCGGCTCGATCGAGGTGCTAAATGCACCGACGCAAATATGGAAGATATTTCTCTCTCTTCGACCTTGGACGCGAATGACCCGAAAAGGCGAAATCGAAAAATAATAATAATAACGATAATAAGAACAGGAATTTAAAAATAATATTCGTTAAATTGGCGAAATTGATAATGTACAGTTTGTATGTACCGGTATCTCACTTTTCAGCGACCTTTTTAAGTTTACGTTTCGTTTCGTACCGGGAATTCGCGATACCCGCCGGAATACAGCAGACGAATTTTCGACCCAATATGGATGTAAATGCCAACTTCTTTTGCAAGTCGATGCCGAAAGTGGAATTACACGCGCATTTGAGCGGATCTTTTAGCAAAGAAACTTGTCAGCGGCTGTTACAAAAATACAACAAGGAAAATCCGACGGAGAAGCTTTCGTTGGGAAATTACGGCAACTGCCGAAGTTTAGACGAGTAGAAAAATGTCTCGTCGTTATTTTTGACAAATATTTAATTTCATCGTTCGTTTCATTTCCGTTGCAGCGCGAATCAGACGATCGGCTTGTGCCATAAATTGACCAATTCGTTAGAAAGCATTTACACGGTAAATAAATAAATAAATAAATAAATAAATAAATAAATAATTAAATAAATAAATAATTTATTATAAAATTAAAATAAATATTAATTCAGTCCACTTGCGACGTGATCAAAGAATACGCCGCGGACAACGTAAAGTATTTGGAATTGCGCAGCCGTCCGCGAGCACTAGCCGGCAAATTCACGCGGCGACAGTACATCGAAGCGATTTTGGCAGCCGTGGACGCGTGTGTCCAAGAAGGAGTCGACATCGACGTGAAATACCTGTTGTCGATCGACAGGGCCGAGGACATTTCCGTCGCTCAGGAAAGCATCCAATTGGCTAGGGAATTGCTCCTGTCGCATCACTCGATCGTCGGCATGGATTTGAGTGGAAACCCCAAAGTATATCGTGTTATTATTATTATTATTATTATTATTATTATTATTATTGTACATATTATATGTATATTCATGACAAGACCGGCGATGCGCGAGTGTTTATTCCGCTGCTGCAAGAAGGACGAAAAGTTGGTCTCAAACTGGCGTTCCACGCGGCCGAGGTAAAACTAATAAAGAAAATTGATGACAGCTAAATGATGTGAATTAAACGAGTTAATGACAGTTTCCAGGTAAAAATCCAGAAACCAAAGCGCTGATCGAAATGCGACCCGACCGATTGGGACAAGCGGTCTACGTGGAGCCGGAAATGGGTGGAACCCTCGAACTGACGAGCATGGTTGAAAACTACAAAATACCGATCGAGTATTCATTAACCGCCAACATGCGAACCGGCGCGGTGCCGTCGATAGGTGCTCATCCGTTCTGGCACTGGTACTCGAAAAACCACCCGTGCATTCTGACCGTAAGATTCGACCGAAGTTTTTAACCGAAACGCTCTTTTCTTTTCTTTTTTTAATATTAAATTCATTAAACAGTGCGACGGCAAAGGAATCATGAACACGTCGTTAACAAACGAATTTCTGCTGGCGGCACGCTCGTTTCAGCTGTCCAGCACGCAAGTGTGGGATCTGAGTCAGAAGGCCATCAATTATATTTTCGCCGACGACGAGACCAAAGCGAAACTGCATTCAAAGTGGCGCATGTGGCAGGCGCACGAAGCTCCCTCCTTCACCAATTTCCTCGATCAGGACTGAACGAGAAAGAAGAAAAAAGAAAGATTGAATGAATTAATTAATTAATTACGAATCATACATCATTTATTTATTTATTTATTTTTTCTTTATTTTTTCTTTATTTCTTCTTTATTTTTTCTTTATTTTTTCTTTTTCCGTTTGATTTTCCCATTTTGAAAAAGAAATTCTTTGCTCTGATGCTCTACCGCTCCGTGCTGCAATTGAAAATTGCAAAGAGCTTGTAATGGTCGTAATAAAGTCTAGAAATTAATTAAATTAATTAAATTAAATTAATTAAAATACAATTTATTAATTTATCATTAAATTTATAAAAAAACAAAAAAACTCACGTCTCGAATCGACGGATCGTTTTCCAGGTAGGCCAAAGCGAGTGCGGCCGACTCGACCGTCGACAAACAATTGTCGTCCGGCTGAGTGCGAATCACGTATTCGCTCACCCCCGCGTGGCATAATTTCACCTGACGTAACCTTTGCAACGAGGGATTCGTGTGATAAATGGACCGCGCCTGCGCCCACGTGCCGTCCAGCAAGATGAGATTGTAGGTGCAATTTCGAGGCACGTCCGCGACGTCCACGGCATCGGGGCCGGGAAACAAGAGTAAACTATGACGACAAGTTAAAACGTTCTCGAGCAATGCCGATCTGCAATTAATTTCATTGATTTATTTAAAAACTAATTTATTTAATAATTTTTAAATTTACTTGCTCGTCGTGAATTTCCGTCCGTGGACAATGTGGCATTTGCCCCGCGCCAAAGCAGCCAGTAAAATCGGAGCCGTTCGCAGACATCTTTTCTCCTAATAAACCAATGAAATAATAATTAAAATCATTTAATTAAATTTATTACGATTAATACCTCGCTGGGATGCTGGAGAATGATTACGGTAGAGCGCGTAACGACCGGTTCGTCGGGCAGATAAAAACACCAACAAACCGACACGGGCCGACTGAAAAGGAAAAAATAAATAAATAAAACAAAAACAAAAACAAAAACAAAAACATTTGACATTTCATTTGAAAACTAAACTACGAATAATGGAAAAATAAAATATGGTACCAGCAACGTAAACAAATGTCACGTTTGATCGGCGGATCGGCTGGCAAAGCCGCAAAATCTCGGACCAATTCGTCGAACAATTCTTCCTCCTCCGTCATCTCTCAAAACAAAACGTGTAATAAGGAATAACAAAAAAAGAGAAAAAGAAAAAGCAAGCTCGGTACGACTAAAAGGCGAACAACCATTGTGACCGACACCGCGCGGTGATCCACCTTTTAGTGCGTGCGATGATTAAAAGATGGACGACTTGATTGGATTCTGACCAGAGTGGTTTTTGTTTCGACATGTCTTTGGTCGCGTACGGAAACAGCGATAGCGAGTCGAGCGACGAGGATTCTAAACCGATGCAAAATATAGACTCGATCGCGACGATTAGCCAGGGAAAAGACGGAAAAAGCGTGAAAATCACAATTCCTTCGCCCGCCGATGTACGAATCACAATTTTCATTGACAATTTGTTTGTTTGTTTATTTATTTATTTATTTATTCATTCATTTATTTATTTTCCCGATTCCAGTTCGACTCTGACGACGATGAACCGGTCAGAAAAAAGCAGCGAGTTCTAATTCCCGTAAGAAAAAAAATCAAAATATAAAATATAAATAAATAAATAAATAAATAAATAAATAGAGAAATTATTACTTTTTAGGGACGAGCCGGTCTGTTCGCCCTGCTGCCGGCTCCCAAGAATACACCGAGTCAGAAATTATTCGTGCCCGATTGCATTTCTCGCAAGCCGCCGGTCGTTAAAGCAACTCCGCAATCGGGGACAGCGAGCGCCGCCGAAAAGGGCGACAGCGATAGCGACGACTCCGATTTCGATTCCCACTCCGACAGCGGACCGTTGCGTTTCTTCGTGACGGACGAGTCGCAGCCTCCGCCACCTCGGCAATTGGCGCCTTCGCAATTCTCCAACCACGCGTATCGCCAACCCGATGGCTACGGCGAGGACGCGATGCCGCAACGGACGATCGATTTGGACCAGTTGGAAGCTCTCGAACGGGAAGCCATTCAAATACAGGAAGAGGAGGCGGAAGAAGCGGCGCGGAGACCGCCTCTCGAACCCGATCCGGACGCCGATGTCGAAGATGCGGCGCCCACGTTCCGCTACCGCGAAAAAGAAATTCCGCTCGAAACGGACGAACAGATGGTACCCTAACTATAAATATGAATAAAAAATAATAAATAATAATTAATTAATTATTTAATGTTTAATTTTTAATTAATGATTCAGTTACGCAAGATCCAGGGACGAAAAGATCGCGGAAAAGAGGAAATCAATTTCATCGACGTTTCCGTCGACCTCGAGATGCCCAAAGGCAACGAAATCAAACGATTGACTCACGAAGCCGGCTACGAGACGGATAAACCCAAGGGGCCGGCGCCTTCCGCTCAGCAGAGACGGAAACATCAAATCACTTACCTGGCGTTCCAAGCGAAAGAACGAGAATTGGAACTCAAGAACCAGTGGGCCGAAAACAGACTGACGCGCAAACAAACTCAATCGAAATACGGATTTTAGTAAACAATCGATTGAAATTTCAAATTAATTGCTCCAATTTGAGTGCGAAATAACAATGGACAAATGGACAAATGGACAAAAGTGTTATTTTCTTACTTTTTTTCCCCCGTCACTGCACTCCTGCTTGGGCAATAATAATTGATTTATTAATTAATTTTTTTTTATTTTATTTTTTTTTAAATTAATGATTTTAATTTTACAGTTTAATGAATAAATTTGATAACCAATCGAAAGTGAGAGTCCACTGCACGTCCTTGTCTTTTTTCATTTCCACCGCGCACAACGAATCGTTTCGTTTCCTGTTGCTCGTTTTGATCGCCTCTTCTCTCGATTCAACTGCTGATTCGTCCGCCTTTTTACGCTCGAGGAACAACTGTCTGTGTAAAATGACGCACTGTTTCTGCGGACACGGCAGCACGTTGGACGCGCACGAGAAAATGTCCTCCACGGCCGCAGACTCTTTCTGTTGCTGCTGATGATGTTGTTGTCGATGGGCGTCGGCCGACTCGTTGCTCACTTTTTGCGACAGCAGGACCGCGAGCGGCGTTTCGGGCACGTTTTTCTGAATCGCCACGTTGTTTCCCGCACGGATCTCGTCGTCCGACTCGCGAATCGTCACGGCAAACAACTGCATTCGGGCGTCCATCAAGTAGAGCTGCGACTCGCGTTCCCACTGACTCCCGTCCACCGGTTCCAGTCGGGGGACGAAGATTCCGGCCACGATCGAGTCGGCAGCTTCGACGCGCTGTCGGTGGACCGGTCGGTCCAGGTCGTCCGGAGCGAACACGATCAGTTCTCCGGCTCGCGCATCCACCGCCGCCAAGTATTCGGAACGCGGGTCCTTCGTCAGACTGACCACTCGGCGGCTCGTTCGCGCCTCCACCGTCGACTCGAGCGCGTTCCAGACGCACACGTTATCGGCCGTCACGCTGACGAGTAACTTGAGTCCGAACTCGATTCGCTTCACCTCGTCGCGACAGAACGGATCGAGCAGCGTCGTTCGCAGCGCGTTCGTGTCGGGATCCCACAGCGTGATGGCTCGACCAAACACCACCGCCAACAGCGAGCCGTCCTCGTTGAACGCCGCGTCGCCCGCCTTCTCCTGCCGGTAGTAGCCGACGCTCTCGCAACTCCAGTTGGCGCGCACGTTTCCGCGCACGTCCGAATCCTCCACCAGCGCCCACGTCTTGTAGCGCCGGTCGTCGCTCGTCGACACGCAGCACGGCACGGCGCGGCCCGGTCGGAATCGCAACGCGTTGACGGCCAACGAATGCGGCAACTCGACCGTCGTGTTGAGCGAGAAGTTGTCGATGCGCGGCGCGAATTTCCAGAATTTGAGTTTGACGTCGATGCTGGTCTCGGCGTCGTCGCGCACCTCGACGGTGGCGAGCCAGTCGCCGCGCGAATCCAACGCCGCGCGAGTCACGTCCAGCAACGACACGTCGAACTCGCGCTCGCGGTGCCGGTAATTTTGACGCGTGATGTCCAGATTGAACAGCTGTTTATCCTCCCGCAGCGAGTAGAACTGGACGTGTCCCGGTTTGCCGTTGGTGACGAGGGCGCCGGAGCGCGGATCCACGGCGAGACCGGCCGGCAGGGGCGGATCCTGCCACAAATGCGACTGCGTGATGCCCTGGACGACGAGCAACAGTTTGCCGCGCCCGTTCACCAGGTGGATGGCGTTGTCCGTGTGACACGTGGCTACGAGCGCGCCGTCGGCCGAGCACGTCACCCAGCGCATCGGCATGCCCAGCCGCGGGGTGTACTTGTTCACGTCCGACTCGGTGTCCAGTTTCCATTTGACCAGGACGCATTCGCCGCCCACGCTCAGCAGGTGCGCGCCGCTGGCCGAGAAGCGAAGGTCGGCCACGGGCAGCTGGTGCCAGTGTAAGGTCCTCTTGACGTACTCGTCCGTTTGGATGTTGTACCAGACGAATATCTTTCCCTGTTGGTCGCCGGTGGCGGCGCAGTAGTCGGTCGGGTGCGCGGCCACGCACGAGAATTTGAGTTTGTTGGACGAGTAGCGCTGAGTTAGTCGGTCGCTGGCCGTCAGTCGCACCGTCAGTTTGTTGTCGACCGCTAGTACGACGAATTCGCCTCCCGCGCCGAACGCCACCTGGCGTTCGCAGTCGTCCACGCCCCAGAAGATGAGTTTGGTTCGCGGTTCTTTCGTCGTCCAGTCGTCTACGGCCATCAATTGTCGTTCGTCCGTGGCTACGTACAGCACTCGGTCGGTTGGCGGCATCCACACGCCGCCGTCGATTCGTAGGCCGATGTCGTAGCGCTTGTGCTCGATTCCGTCCACGTAATCCCACAGTGAAACTTGTCCCGGCAGCGTGCACACGACCAATTGCAATTGGTTGCGCGGGTTCACCAACACCGCCGTCACTCGGTCCCGTTCTGGCAGTTTGTGGACGCAATTGCCGGTTTCCGTGGCGTAAACGCGAACCGTGGTGCCGCATGTAACGAACAAATACTTGGAATCGAAAGAAAATACGGGTCGCGAGTCGATCAAGCTGCAATCGACAGCCTTCAAAACGTGGTCCATCGTGGGCGCCTCCATCTTGATGACAATCGTGATGATAATCGTGATGATATTATACATCAGCGCGCTCCCGCGGCAATTTTTGTCAATGCCGATGCGAGGACATCTGGCGTGAATTATTAATTGTACGAAATAATCCCTTATTACAGCATTTTTTATTCGGCATACAAATACCATTCGTGCTTTACATTTTGTTTTTTGTTTTCTTATTTTTTTTAAAACTGGGTTACAGTGGAAAATGATTAACTCGGGCTCAAACGAGAAATAAATGTCTTGAAGAAATATAAACGAGATGGTAGTATCAAAAAGGCAGTTATTTAATATCTCGAGTAAAACCAAGTTGGCCTCTTTCCCAAATTATATATTTTGTTTAAAAAATAAAAATAAAAATAAAATATATTTAAGGCAGTTTGGTTATTTAATCGACCACGATTGTTTTGTCATTTATAATAATAATAATAATAATAATAATAATAATAATTCATCTCGACTAGCAAGCAAATTAAAATAATAATAGTAATAGTAATAATTTATCCGATGAAGAGAATTTTTGATTTGAAACGAAAAAAAAGAAAAAAATAATAATAAACGAGGAAGAAATAGATGGCAGCAAATAATATTTAATAGCCGGACAATTCGGCAAAGGTCACGTCCAATTCGTCGGAGATGGACTTGTATTTCTCCTTTTCGTGAACCAATTCGTCTGAAAAATTGACAATCGATTAAAGCATATACTGTGTAACGTTATAACGTATGTATCGTATCGTGTGGCATGGAGGCAGCTGCAATAATAGAGTAAAAAGCTGTGCGCCAGTGAAGAAGTGGAAAGCCCCGTTCCGAAATTATCAATAAATAAATAAAATTAAATAATATTAATTAAAGCTACCGTAGTTGCGTGCAGGTTCGGGTTCGGGTTCGGATTCGGGTTCGGATTTGGTTAGTAAGACGTTTGTTTGCTCACATAATTAACCGGCGTCATTTCATTCATTCACATGCATTGTATGTCGTGTAACGTGGCTTCCACTTCCTCAGTCAGCATCTTGTTTTTCTCCTTTTCCGATAACAAGTTGTCTGCAATGGACAGCGGTCAACATTTTATCACAAATTAAATTTCATTTCATTTTATCCTTATTCAACTATGTATATCGTTACCACCACCACAACCACCACCAGTGATAGAAGTTTTCTTTCTACCTTCCAGTTTGTCCACTTCCTTCTGCAATTTCTGCACGCTTCTTTCGGCGAACTCGGCGCGCGATTCAGCCTATGCGAAATCGTATATTAGTCAACAATTCGCAAATAAAAGGACGAACGAACGGACGGACAGACGGACCAACGAAAAAAAGGAACGAACGAACAAACGTAAAGAGTGTAATCTCGCAGAAAAAAAACAAAAAACTCACCCATCTCTCGGCAAACGACTTTTAAAAAAAAATAGAAAAAAGCGAAAGAAAAAAAGAAAAAGCAAAAAAAAAAACAGTAGCGGAAAAAAGAAAAAAATTTGGCGACATTACCTTTACTCTCGAAGGAAAAAGGCAGGTTTAAAGGAAGGCAGGCTAGGCGAGGAGGGAGCTTAAGTCTTTTATAAGCTTTAATAATGTAAAATGTGAAATATGATTTTTTCATTTTTATTTTTTTATTATATGATTTAGGGGAACCCCGGTACTCCCGACTTACGTCCTGAAGTCGAGTATTGAGTTGCCTGAGCGAGTCCTCGAAAGCGTCCTCTTTGGCCGTAGCCTAGAAAAAGCCACACAAACCCGTTAGATAATCACAGAAAGGGACTATTTACCTCCTTTAGCCTGGACGTAAGAGTACGGATTTGTTCCTCGTAACCTTCCTCTCTTTGAGTGGCCTAGAAGGGAAGAAAAACTACAACCGAATTCACTACTCTAGGATTGGATGGATGAGTAATGAGTAATGAGTAATGAGTAATGAGTAATGAGTAAAAGGGACTAAAATGGGGGTGTGGAGTGCTACAAAGAGGAACGAGTCCCTTTTCCCATTTTTTTCATAAAATTTAAACAACTTCTAAAATTTTAAATTTTATAAATTTATAATTAATTAATTATTAGTTATTGTTTTTTCTACGATCGATACCTTCTCTTCCGACACTTCTAACGATTTCAAGTTGTTGCCGACTACGCGCAACTCGTCTTCCAACTCCACGATTTTCCTACGAAAATCAATTAATTAATTATAAAATGAATTATAAAATGAATTATAAATAAAGAGATAAAATCTCACGTTTCACCAGTCTCCGCACGCTCTTCAGCTCTCTCCAAGTCAGCTTCAACCATGGCCAGCTTACGTGCGACCTGCGATTATACACGTGTCGTTTTAATAAAACCGTTTTGCGAATAATATTAATGAGTATATATTAGTATAAAACGCACAAATTCGAAAATTAATACATTTTAATATTTATTTATCTATCATCACTCGAAAATAATGAATAATAATAATAATAATAATAATAATAATAAACAAAAGGAGAAAATGACTAAACCAACAAATAAAATATAATAAATAAAATCTAATCGTCTCGGCTGAAATTCTCACGTATAAAGGTTAGTTTTTAAAATATAACAATAATAATAATAATAATAATAATAATAATAATAATCGTGCATACAATCTGAAAGAAAACACGAGAGAATTAATTAAATCCATGCAAGCCGCTACAAAAAAAGAAAAATAAACACCACACACAGACACACTTTCTTTTCTTTTTTTTTCTTTTTCTTTTTCTTTACTTTACTATTTCATGCAGGCGCTAAAACACTAATTACAAACGATATAAAAAAAGAAATTAGTCAATTAATCGGGTGGATGTTGCTGATGATCATCATGCAGGTGGTGATGCTTCACCTCGTCATATTTTCGGTCGGCTTCCTCGGCCAAGAAGCGCGCTTCCTTCAATTGAGACTCGAGTCCGTCCATTCGTTCCTCATCCGACATACTTCTGTTCTCCAACACCTTTCGCATGCTGAGAAGCGAGAAAAAGAAAAGCCCATGTGTAAAATAAAAAAAAGTAAAAAAAAACAAAACAAGTTCCATCATTTCCGCGCCTTTTCATTTCCTAAAATTCCTGCAAATCCTGCAAATCCTGCAAATCCTGCAATTCCTGCAAACTGGTTAATGCTCTTATTATTCATCGTAACCCACCTCTTCGTATTTCTTATCGGCTTCTTCAGCGATCATTTTAGCCTGAGCCAACTGATCCTCTAAGATGGACACGCGATCGTCTTCCATGTTAGTTCGGTTTTCCAGCGCTTTTCTGATACTGGCGAATCGGGAGGAAGGAAAAATAAAGGCAAACAACATGCAACTACTAGTCTACTACATCGATGTCTAAACTACTAGTTATTAGTTAACCCACCCCCGCTCATTAGGAGCTCAATTTCACATTCAATTTACCGTTCGCTTTCATCGGCGGCGTGCGATGCTTCTTCCAATTTCTGCGTGGCGATTTTAAGTCGTTCTTCCGATCTTTCCAAATCTTCCTCGAGAAGCTGAATACGTCTGTTGAGGGCGGCCACTTCACCTTCGGCCTAGACCAGACAATTACCCAATTTTAAATCTCATACAATCATCTCTCTCTCTCTCTCTCTCTCTCTTTCCTTCTCTCTCTCTCTCTTTTTCTCGATTAAGAATTATTTTTTTACTTTTTTTATTCGAAACGACCACCTGCACACGCCCAACATGGCGACCGCGAATGGCACGAATAGCTTAATCGAGGCGTGCCGTTAAAATCGCTTGCCCATCCCTCTCAAACAACACTTTTCCGAAATATGAAAAATGGAAATGCGTTCAAATTCTACGCGTTATTAAAGATTGATTTTAAATCTTACTTCCTCGCGCCGAAGAATTTCCAATTGCAATTTTTTGTGCGCTTCGTCGGCCTCCTCGCGATACCGCTCCATCTCCTCTTTCGTTTGCCTCATTTTCTTCTTGAGCACTTCTAACAGGGTTCCTTGAGCAGCAGCCGTCATTTTTATAATAACTCGGTATTTTCAACAATCAACGACCCAACCTAAACCGTGCGAGCCGAGTAAAATGGAGGACGAGCGTAGGAAAAAATCAAACTCACCGCGACCTCGTCGCGACCAAATATTCTTCCGCGCGCCAATAAAATAGATCCATCAAAATTTTCGATTTCGATCGACGAAACGATGGCTCATTTTTTTTTATTCGAAGAAAGTAAGAAAGCGAGCATTTTTTTAAAAAAAAAAACGATTCTAATTCTAAAGAAGAAATGTTTAAAACTAAAAATAAGTTTCGAGTCATTACGAGGATCGCGCGCATCTCCCTTCCTCGCTTCCTCCATTGTGACGGGACAGGAAAAAAAGAAACTTTATTTAAAAGGTAATTTAACCCAATTGATACATTGGCAGGATGTTTATTCCGACCGCGCCCATCCGATTCGAATTTCGAATTTCGTATTTCATGTATTCTCGGTGTGTTTACGCACCCTTTTTAGCTGCACATTGGTGATGTTGTGCAACTCGTTGGCAATTACGCTGAACTTCATCAAAGTGTTGGAACTGAACACGGATCCGCCGAATGCCAGTCCGGGATAATCGGCGCATCGGTTCTTGCGCCGCTTGTGCCGATCGGACAAAACTTCGGTGCTGACGCTGGCGCATCTTAACCGGGACAATTCTTCGAATTCGGGATCGTTAGAACCCTGGCCATTGGGTGATATCTTCTCCTCCTCGCCGCTCTTCCCTCGCCTCATGTCCCGGGTTATCGAATCTCCAAACTTTGCGCTCAGTTCAAACTCGTTCCTCCTCGCTTCGTTCGGCCATTTTACTTTTACTACGCTTAATTTATTTTTGGTCAGGGGGGAGGGAGTGAAGCGAGTGCGCAGGACAGCTTTTTTTCTTTTTTTTTTTCTTTCCTAATTCTGTCTTGAGATTTCGCACTCGCACTCGCATTCCATTTGGCACGTCGCCTTATTTGGTCACGTGACGCAATCCGCTCTCAGTTTCATAAAATGCTATTTTTTCTGTTTTTTTCACGTGTTTTTTTGTAGAATTTAGAAAAAGCACGTCGAGAGCAGATCAGAGAGAGAATTATTTCGAGAGAGAAAGAGAGAAATGTCTAACCTTGACCCCTTGCGGTTGAACTAACTCACGTTCGCCAGGGCTTTGTCCTTCTCTTCCAACTTGTTGTTGGCTTGCAAAAGGTTTTCCTGCACCACGTCCAAATCATTTTCCACCTGCTGAATCTTCTTCTGCAGAGCTCGAACTTCCTCCTCCGCCTATGAAAAAAAGAAGATTTTAAAAATACAAATATATAAAATCATATAAAATCATATAAAATCATATAAAACCATATAAAATCATATAAAATCATATAAAATCATATAAAATCATATAAAATCATATAAAATCATATAAAATCATATAAAATCATATAAAATCATCCGAGCAAAGAGCTAAATTTGGATTTTCCATTTTGGATGCTGCAATTCCATAAATAAAAAAATAAAAAATAAAATGTATCCGGCGAATTCCATAGGAATTTTAAAAAATCTACGCTGATGTAATAACACGATGGAGTGACCGACATTGACGAAAATCGGGTCAACGGGCCATCGTGTGACTCACGTTACACATTTCCAAATCAGATGAGTGAAATTAAATCTTTTTAAAAATAAAAATAAAAAACTAAAAAACTAAAAAGGTAAAAATCTTGTCCGTCCTCGGCTTCTCCCGCATTTTTCACATACTTCATTCTACATGTGAATAAACACCGGACGGAAAGACGGACGAGATGAGATTAGAAATGGGAATGAATGGAATGCGGCATCCGCACTTTTCGTTTATTTTTTGATAGAAAAAAAAATAATTTTTTTTTTAGTTTTTAGTTTTTGTTGTAATTTTTACCTTTTCGGCTCGCAAGTTGGCGTCTTTGGCTTGCACCTCGGCCAAATCGGCTCTGTCGGCGGCATTATCCTTCTCCAACTTCATCGCTTGCATCTTTTTCTTGATGGCATCCATGGTCGCTGCTTAGTTGACGAAAAAGAGAGAGAAAAATTGAAGATAAGTTGTACGTTTGCGAGCTCGAAGCTAGGCAAGGAGGAACTTGAACTGTTCGCTAATCCCCAACAAACTTGAGAGTGAGAGAGTCAATTCGCTCGGGCCTCGGGGCATACCGTAGTCGGGGAGACGGAGGGAAGGAGGAGGGCGCTCGCAACTTCAGCCCATTGGAAGATAAAGTTAACCTACAATGACGTCAAAAAGCTCAGATTTCGTTTCATCCGTCCGTCCATCCCCGTTCCATTCCATATATCTCTCTATCCATCTCGAGTCGTGCGAATTGCGAATGTGGCTGTGGTTGGTCGGTCGGTCGGTCGGTCGGTCGATCGATCGATCGATCGATTCATTATTAAAATTTTACATTTTACCAGCGAGTTATAAATAAAGTGGCAAACCAAATCCGAAAAGTGGATTCTGCAGCTTAAAATAACTATTAAAAGAACAGAAAAAAGAAACGGACGGGAATATATAAAAATCGTTGCCAAACGATCCGCGCCCAAATAAGGTTAGTCGATCGGATAAGCACTCGTCCTCTCATATCCGAAACGGAACGTAACGGAACGTAACGGAACAGAACACGAGAGAAAGAGAAAGTAAAGTAAGCCGCCGAGCGAATTGAAAATGAGGCCGCTCGAGGTCATGGCTCTTCTCCGTGAACAAAAAAAAAGTTGCATCGTTAAATGGTTTTATTTTTCTTTTAATCATTTCACGATACATATACACACACATTACATTATACATAAAAAAAATAAAAAAAAATTCTTCGCTAACATTAAACTGACTCGTTGAATCAAATTGCTTTTCGATGATATTCCGGTGGAGCGATGCCGTAATCGCTGAGGCTAAACAGCGACGATTGATTTTTTTGCAAATACCTAATGAACAGAATGAGAATTTTTTTTGTTCGTTGCATTTTTATAGAGTTCATCTAATACCTAAGAAAATCGTGGATATGTGTAAGAAGCAGTTGAACGCTTCTCTCGTCCAACGGAGTGTAAGCCAACATGCTACCCAATTTAACTAGTTTTTAAAAATATTCAAATTATTATTATGTTTATTAAAATGTTTATATCCGCACCAAAAAGACGAAGCAGATGAATCGAACCGTACAATTGGGACATGGGTACATCGGGATGGTCGGTCAAGATCTGAAATATCGATATATATATATATATATATATTTTATTTTTTATTTAATTTAATTTCATTTCATTTCATGTATTTTATATTAGCACCACCTCGGCGTACTGGGGCCTTTCGAACTTGTAGAGAAGTTGCGTGCCCAACATGACGTTGAAATATTCCTTGATACCTGAAGTTACTTCGAGAATGGCGCTCTCCCTATTTTTAGCATCGAGATTCGAGAGAACAAGAATGAGAACAACGTTTTAACTGGCGTTTTATTTTTAAATCTTTCGAGCTTACTTATTCGGAGTGTTGCTTTTCGACGATGTTTTCGTCTTGATGTAATCGTTCAGAATTTGCTCGACCGTAACTTTGGCAGGCAACGTGACGAGCTACAATTTTTAATCCTAATTCAATTTCATTATGATTACTTAATTAATTAGTTAAATTTACTTTTTTCTGTCGAGAAATTAAATCCCAATCGTCCACCAACCACGGTTTCAATTCTTCCGGCAATTTAACTTTAATTTCTATGCGGGTATGGAATGCTTCTTCCTAATAATCAAATCGAATGATTAAAAGCTTCGATTAAAAGCATCGACATACAGCTTCAACAGCAGGGTCCAATCGACTTCTCTTTTTGCGCGGCACATCGGGCGTGGGCGTTTCTTGAGTCGAAGTGGAAGGAACCGAAGCAGGTGTGGCCGGCGTAACGCAAGTTGACGACCCTGTTGCGACAAAAAGGAAAAGAACAATAATAATGTAACGACAACAACAACAACAAAATCACCTTTTCCCTGTTTCTGTTGCTGTTTTTCTGAAGACGGAGTAGTAGATCTCTCTTTTTCGTTATTTGCATCTTTTTTCTTGTTCGGAACGACTTTGGTTTTCTTATTTTTCCTGAGATAATAATAATAATAATAATAATAATAATAATAATAATAATAATACAATTAAACATTTTCAACATTCGAGCTAGAACTAGAACTTTTTTCTTTTTCTTTTTTTACAATGAATACGCGTGAGCTTTTTCCAGTTCCTTTTGCTTCTGCAAATTGACTTCGTTGTACTTGAGAACTCTACTTTCCGGCACCCACTCGTCCCAACTATAAAAAAAACAAAATTAGAAAAAATCAATTATTACGTAATCCATTTAATGCAATCCATTTAATTTTACTTTTTATTCCAACCACTGTAGTGAATAAAGTATTTGATCGTTTTGTCCTTGGCCTGAGCTTTAATGCACTGAACGAAACGGAATTAGTATTAACTTAATCATTAATCTTTGTGATGTGTCGTTCCTTACCTTGGCTTCGTACAAGAGCGGTCCGTGAAAACAAAGAACTTTTTCACCTTAAAAATAATTAATTTTAATATCAATATTCGAGCTCAAATCTTAAGCGCACCAAGTGCGCCTAATAATGTATCAATTCGGCGCGTAAACTAAGAGAATTGTCGAAAAATAAACCGAAATATACCTTCTTGAAATCTAAATTTGGGCGCCATGTTGACTTAAACTACTTCGAGATTTCGTCGTCAGACAGCGCTCCACTACACCCGCCTAATATACGCGCAAATTTCAAAATTATTTATTTTCGGGTGTTTACAAATTATTAAAAACTATTATTACAGCTTTTTCAGGTTCCTAAAATTCCTTTTCAGATTGCTAAAATGTACATTCAGTTGAATAAAATGCGAATTCAGATTAATAAAATACTCTTTCAGAAAACTCTTTCAGAAAATAAAATATCTTTTCAGGTGAAAAAAAATTTCATTCAGTTAGAAAAAAATCTTTATTCAGTTTTATAAAAAGTTGTTTCAGATTTAATAAATGTAATTTCAATAATTTAAAATACAAATTCAGAATAAAAAATGCAAAAAATACAAATTTCTAAACAATTTGAAAATTAGCAAAAATTAAGAAATGGGTAGACATTTATTGGATCCTATGCATTTATTATGTAATGAATTCATAAAAAATAAGTCTGTGGAAACCAGTTTTGATACCATACGTCTGTCTAAGACTAAAATTATGGTACTAAAGTTAAAAATAATACCACATGCCTTGTATGGTACCAACAGTTCTGGGTTTTAGTGTTACCTAGATCAATATGGCGTGTCATTATTTTAGTACTGGGCATGTGGTACCATTTTTATAACTTTGGTACTATAATTTTAGTACTAGACATGGTACCATTTTTAACTTTGGTACCATTTTTAACTTTGGATACCATTTTGTAACTTTGGTACCATTTTTAACTTTAGTACCATAATTTTAGTCTTAGACATATGGTACCAAAACTGGTGGCCACAAACTTATTTTTTTATGAATTCATTACATAATAAATGCATAGGACCCAATAAATGTCTACCCATTGCTTAAGTCTCCTTCAACAATATCCTGAGGCTGATCCTAAACATTCCTCCCCGTGAATCAGTCACAACCTACTGTATCCGCCACAACATCCTCAACTTTTCCCAAACTCTTCTCCACGGCTTGGTTCAAAACATGGAGTCCTATATGATCCATGGAGTGCTCCAATTTCAATTTCCAGTCTACTTTACCTAGTAAGGTGAGGTCAGCCCGCCGCAGGCGTTAGGCTAGGACATGGGAAAAGTGAACTGGAAATTGAAATTGGAGCACTCCATAGATCACATGGGACTCCATGTTTTGAACCAAGCCCTTCTCCACGCTGCCCTGTGCGATCTCCAACGGCTCCTCAAACACCCCATCGACTTCTTCTCCATACAATCTCTACTACTGATCCCTGGCCCCCGAGTGCGCCCCAATCGGCTCTACACGATCGCCTCCACCCCTCCCAACTCTTTCCCTTCTGCCTCCTTCGCCCCTGGAATGACCTACCCCTTGCGCTCAGAGAAATCCCCTTCCTTTGCCCGGCCTCATGGTGCAAATTCCACTGCAGACACTTCTCCAAGACCCTCAGAGCACACCTAATCTCCACGGCTGCTGCTGTCATGACTACATAAACTACTTCTCTGTATCTTTGCCAATCCTGGCGTGGAACGAATTAAATGAAAATAAAAATAAAATAAAATATTTTTTGCTAATTTTCAGAAATTTGTATTTTTTGCATTTTTTATCCTGAATTTGTATTTTAAATTATTGAAATTACATTTATTAGATTTGAAACAACGTTTTATAAAACTGAATAAAGATTTTTTCTAACTAAATGAAATTTTTTTTCACCTGAAAAGATATTTTATTTTCTGAAAGAGTTTTCTGAAAGAGTATTTTATTAATCTGAATTCGCATTTTATTCAACTGAATGTACATTTTAGCAATCTGAAAACGAATTTTAGGAACCTGAAAAAGCTGTAAAATTATTACGCGATTGAATATTTTCAACTTAATAGATGTAGAAAGTTTTTTATCTTTTAAAATCTATGGTACGTGGGTTTATTTATTTATTTATTTATTTATTTATTTATTTATTTATTTATACAGATATGGACGAAGAAAGGCGTCTTTGACCAATCTCACTCTCGAGACTCGTGAGAATCTACGCATGTACAGATCTGGCGCCGTCTATCGGTCTATGCCCTCGAATTTGATCCAAGAAATTCAAAAGCAATGTAAAATTAAACTCGTATTTAATTAAAACCGAAATGTTTACAACAACGAACGAACGAACGAACGAACGAACAAACAAACAAACAATTTTAATTTTATTATTATTATTGTTGTTTCAATTCGTCGACGGCGAATTTGAGGATCCGATCCGGTTCGATTTCGCCCACGAACAAACTTCCACCGTTCGGACTCGACGCGATGTCGTGCGGTTGTCCGAAACCCTTTTTTATGTTATTATTATTTTATTATTATTATTATTATTATTATTATTATTATATTTTATTAATCAAATTACTTGGGCGGGCTGCCACTCGCCGACAATGACCCACGGCCTGAGATTTTCTCGCCGACGATCGAGCGATCGATCCTGCAAGTGAATACTGAACCCTTTCGCCTCCTTAGTCGCGGTCGAACCGGTCACCGCGAACAACACGTCGTCGCGAATGTCGATGGCGTACACGGGTCCGATCGACCAACTCTGGATGGGGCAGGCGACCAATTCGCCCGCGCGTTTGCCGTCCAGTCCCGCCGAGTAGCAAAGGATTCGCTCGTGCTCGCGATCAGCGACGCAAATCATGTTGTCCTTCTCGGACAACGCCAAGCTGTGCGGCACCAGGAAATCGTCGCTTCCTACAATCCAATCCAATCTTTTTCAATCTTTTTCAATCTTTTTTGTCTTTTCTGTTCGAATACCGTACCTTCGGCGGACGAGTAGCCCCATTCGGTGTCCACTTTGCCTCGGGGAGTATATTTGATTACGCGGCTGTTGCAGTAGCCGTCGCTGACGAAAAAATGTCCACTCGTGGCGACGGCCACGTCGGTGGGTTTGCAAAAATGTCTGCGATCGCTGCCCGGCTCGAAAGCGACTCCTAACGTGAGAATCGGTTGATCCGATTCCGGTGACAGTTTAAACACTTGATGCAGCGCCACGTCCGTCACCCACAGATTGCCCTCGTGATCGGCCGTCAGTCCGTGCGGCATATAAAATCGGTCCTTTCCGCGCGAGCTCACCACTTCTCCCGTCTTCGAGTCGAGGGTGACGAGCGTGTCCTCGGCGATTGGACCATCCGATCTTTTCGCGTAACGATCGCGCGAATCGAACGAACTAAATGAAATGAATCGATCGATCGATCAATCGATGAAATGAATCGATGCAACAATAAACGAATGTCACCTGTCATCCCAAACGCGATCGGCGCGATGAAATGCCACCAGCTGATCCTGTAAGTCGACCGCAACTCCCGCCACTTGTCCCAGTCGAATCGGTTTCACCGTCCACAACGGATCGTGTTCGACTCGTGGAATTGTTCTGGCAAACAACTTAGTCGACAATAACAATAATATTTACAAATTAATTTAACCGAATCGATGTAAATGTAGTTTACCTTATTTACCTTGCCGTATTTCGACGCCAAGAAATTGATTTCGTGATCGCAATCGTGCGACAGTCGCGTCGCGCCGAAATGAAGCGAGCCCGACGCTAAACTCGAGAAAACTGCCAAATAAATGGCCATTACAATAATAACTCGCATTTTTAACTCGATCGACGTCCTGCTGGGCTTCACCGCACAAGTGCGCGCTTCGTCATCAAAAATATAATATATGGCGAGTGAGTCAAGAAACCAGTTGCGCCATCTATCGACAAATGGAAAGAAAGTGCTATTTGCACAAGACTCGATGATGTAATAAAAATACAAATACCAATATTCTAACGAGTAAATATGCTTTTATACTTTATATATTATATATAAATACTGTATAAATTTTTTCGTTTACAAAATTAATGTTACGTCTCCGTCCAACTATCTTCCTCGACGGGTTTCGACCTCTCGTTGCTCAACGACAGATCGGCGGACATGACGAGCGGCATGCCTAAATCCAATCCTATTTCCCGATAAACGATGGTCTTGTTCTCGTCGCAAATGCTAATCGTTGCCAGAATCTTTTCCCGCATTTTCTGCAAATAGAAAACGGATACGCCGCACGCGGTTTCGTTTTCCTTTACGGCGACATTCTTTATCGGTATTTCTTTCACGTTCACGTTCTCGTTGTCGATTTTAATGAAAGGAAAAAATTGCATGTCCGGGTAGGGACTGTAAATCTTGGCGACCATGTCGAGCCCGTTGAGCACGCATCCTTTGTGCGGCGTCATCGATAACGAGATGGTGACATTCGGCACAAAGTCGGGCAGCGGTCCGAATATTCCCTTGGGGCAAACTATCGAAAAAAAAATTTTAAAAGTTAAAAAAAACAACAATTTTATAACATTTTAAACCGGTGATTTGTTGAAATTGTCCATTTCGAATGTCAGCAGCCGTCTTGTCCGTCACGAAGATCCGATCCGTGAGACTGTAATCTTCGGGCAGTGCCTTGTGCGTGGAAGGATGTTGTAATTTTCCCGCGATCGGGTCCGCGTTAACATCTAAAATTAAAAATGTAAATTAACGTGAAAAGCAAAACGCGAAATCATTGGACCAAACCTGCAATCACGTTATCTATAACCGATTGAATCGATATTTTCTCATTCATGTATTTTTTCAAATGCGACACGAACACGCCGTTCTTGACCCCTTGAGTTTCGTACGCTCGCTTCTGGAAAATTCTAACAAAAAATGAAAAATAAAAATGAAAATAAAAAATAATAAAAAATTAATAAATAAATTACGTGGCAAAAGCGATTATAAAGTTCGGATGAGGATCGGGTTTGTACACGACCGTTTGCTCCCCGTTGATGATTTTCGTCCTACACCGAAGTTTGTAACGAGGATAAATATTTCATTAAATTTGTCGAAAATCAAGTATAATCTGCGTATTACCGTTCACGTTCCGTTCGGCACATGTCGAACAACAAAGCCGCGAGCCTGGGTTTTTTTCGCTCCATTTGGGCGTGCACGAATTCGGCGCATAGCGAGCCTTCGATGCTGAAATTATTCATCGAATTAATCGGCTGCATGTATCGTTGGTTATTGTATTCGAATCCGTGGCCGGCGTAGTAAAAGAATCCGTAAATTCCTTTATCGAGAAGCGAGCAAAATAACTCGACGGCATTTTTCATTTCTATCAGATCCAAGTCGCTCAGCGCGATCACTTTAAAATTCTCTCGTTTCAACCGATTCGCCAATGTGGTCACGTCCTCGACCGGCGATAACAACGGGTGTAGGTGCACGTAATTTCCGTTCCCGATCAAAAGTGCCACTTTATCTTCGGCTGCAACGACGATAATTAAATTTAAATTAATATTGCATCATATATTATTATTATTATTATTATTATTATTATTATTATTATTTTTACCCTGGTAAACTGTGGCGCGCGTTTTTTTACCAACTGCACGGTCGCCGGCTGCGACATCACTCTGGCGTGTTTGTTGGAAACCATACACTGATACGACCACGACCTCTCCTCCAATTCGGGCACGACGCGAGGAATTTCCAATTTGTTTTCCCCGATACCTGGGATCGGTTCGCCATTTCGAAACCATTCGTAAACGAGCGGCTCCTCGCCCTCCGCCTCCACCTCGAGGACGACGCCGGCTCCTATGTGCACTTCCGGATGACCGACGGGATGGCGAATGATGACGGGTTTGATCGAAGCGAGTTTGTCGGAGCCATCCGTGCGACCCGAGCAATCGACGAGTTCCATCACGGTGACGCGAACGCTCTCGACGCTGTGCTTTTTGCCGAGTTTGTCCACGTTGGTGGCTTTGCACGCGTATACGCCGACATCGGTCGTGCCGAAATTATCGATGCGCAAAATCGAAGCGGTTTGAGCATCGATCAAACTCATTTTATTTTCTCCGATTCGTCGTCGGTACCACTTGAACGTGGGCGAAGGATATCCTCGCGCTTTGCACTCCAAACGTAACGTTTCGCCTCTCTCCACTCGTTCGGTCTTCGCGAATGTTTCGCGAATGACAACCGGAACTATCGAGAAATGAAATTTAACGATTAAAAATAAAATAAAATAAAATAAAATAAAATAAAAAATAAAAATTTATTTTCACTTATAAGATTACCGAACGACACCAGGCAACCAGTGGCTTCTATCAATTTCAAATCACACAGCAGCAAAACAAAGTCTCTCAACGGCACTTGAAGCTTTCGTAAACTGTCATAATTCGAGCCGTCGTCGTCTCGGTCGTGTCCCCTAAATATTTAAATAAAGTAAAAATAAAAATGAAATATTAATAGAGAAAAATAGAGAAATACCAATCGGACGGAATGTGCCGTCGGAATTTGTCCCAACCGAATTTGTCGATCGACGAACAAACTTGCAAAAGTACTTTTTTCTTCAGTTTGTGCAACGGCACGTTGGCGTCGTTGGCGTCGTTATCGTCGTCGTCGTCGAGCCCCATTCTCACATTTCTTTCTGACAAATGCCACCGATTTTACACGCTATTTCTATTTCAACCCCGATATCGAAAGTATCGCGCAATCGATAAATATAGCCTTCTCAGGAGGGCAAATCGGAAACGGAAGTGACGCGAGACGATGACAACGACGCATGACGTCGACTGGTTAAAATAAAAATAATAAAAAAATACTACCATTTCTCGTGTCAGCTGTAGTTTCGGGAGAAACTTTCTTTCAACTCATTAATGAAAAAGGTAAACTAAAACTTATAGTCTGTGCGTTTATTTAATTTAATTTAATTTAATTTAATTTAATTTAATTTAATTTAATTTAATATTTCAAACCATTTTCTCGGGCGCAGTCAACCGAGTCAACCGAGTGGCGAGTGTTGACTGTTATTGCACCACCAATAACGGCTTAGTCATCATCATACATTCTTCTTTGAATTATGGATAAAATCTACTTGTTCGGTACTGGTTATTTGGACGGAATACCCGTAAAAATCGGCGAAAAATTTAAACCTCCGATAAAGGTATCTATAATAAACAATGTGATCAAATTTAATCAGTAATTTATTTAAAACTATTTAATATATTTAATATATTTAATACTTACTTTGCAGGTCACTTTGCCACTCAATTATCAACGGAGGAATCCGTCCGACGTGCTCAACGATCATGTGAGAGAGACAAAACTTTGTTCTTTGCAATTATTTGAAATTAGTTTATTTTATAGTTTTATTTTATTTTTTCCAGTACGATTTCGCATTGGAGCGGCGAATTTTGGAATTGGCGGAACAAAAACGGAAAATGAAGGAAATGAAAGAACGAGTTAAAAATGAACAAGTTGCTTCGCGAATAGAGCAATTTACGCGTTTGGGAAGCGACAAGCGCTCGGACAGTTCGGACGGTTCGCCGTCGTCCGGCGACTCGAGCGAATGTGCGACGACGACGATCGAATCCGAGTCGACTCTATTCGCCCACTTTACGCCGAAAAATATATTGACGCCCGAAACAGCCAATGAAACTCAGCTACGGCAACAACAACAACAACAACAACAACAACAACAACAACAACAAACCGCGCAGCTGCAGCAGCAGCAGCAACAAATTCCTCGACCAAACGCCATCGAGTTGCAAGACTTCGAGTCGGAATCGAGTCCGTTCGACAGCGTCGAACTCAAGACCCTCGACGACATGGAAGAGCTGAAAAACGTGCTGCAAAGTATGGACAATCTGAAATCGACTTACCAACCGTACGAACAGCAACAATACGATCGCCTTCCCAGCTACTCGACGTACACGATGCAGTACGACAATAACGCTTACTATCATCGGACCTACTGCAATTACCCGCAGAGCGAACCGAGTTTGCGCGCCGCACGCAGCACTCCCGATCTGACGGGCGAACAAGACGACGACGAGGCGTCTCATCTACCGCGACCCAGCAGCGTCGGGTCCGTGCAGAGCATCATCGTCGACCAGTACGACGAATTGGACGAGCGCGCGAAACTGATGACGCGCCAGATGACCGATATGGGTTTCCCTCGACCTCGCGCCGTGCGAGCCATTCTCAAGCTGGGCGCCGACGACAAAAAGGTGGTCGAACATTTGTGCTGCGTCCAGTCGATGGTCGAAAGCGGATTTGACGCCGAGCGGGCGGAAATGGCGCTTTTTATGCACGACCAAGATCAGAAACAAGTGCGTAGTTTTTTCTTTTTTTAAATATTTGTTTTAAATATTTGTTTTAACATTTTAATTTTTTTCTTTCTACCTCCATGTACTAAAGGCACAAAATTATCTCGGGCTCGTTCAGCAATTTGTAGATTTGGGATTCGAAGAGACGGCAATCAAACGTGCTTTGAGTCTACACGATAACGACAGAGATAAAGCGCTCGATTATCTAGTTTCGTGACGTCGTTTCCATTCCATATAAAATGTTGATGATGATAATAATAATAATAATACTAATAATAATACTAATAATAATAATAATAATAATAATATTAAAAAAATAAAATAAAAATAAAAATAAAAACGAGGGATTTATTATTCCTTACTTATAAAAATAAGGTTTGTCGAGCCGGAGATCGCCAGCACTTGCACGCGCCGGGCACGAGAAACCAGTCGTAAAACATGCGCAATTGGAAACATCCCTGTTGGTCGATGCCGTCGCACCGAGGCAGGTTGGCCGGTTCCACCAATCGATCCATTTTGTCTATGGTGGGCGCTCCATTCGCGCCTCCCGCGCCGCCCGCGCGCATGATGAGATATTGTTGGAAGTTCTGGAAATCGTACACGGGCGGCACTGGCACGTCGGCGTGGGGTGGCGGAGTGGTGATCGGAATTATCGGAGCGGCGTGCGGGATCGACGAGGTCGGATAAAAGATTTCGGCCGCCAGAAGCGACGTCCAACGCGACGAAGACAAGCATTCGCCGGCCATAAAACTGCATTTTTGATTCCTGACGAATAATAATTAATTTTATTCATTTACAGCGAGTACTGGGGTAACATATACTTACGTGCACTTTGTCACTTCGACCGACTGCACCAAGTAACCTTCGAAAGGAATCTGGATGACGTAGCGCCACACGCCTCGATAATTGCGAGCAAACAGCGGCGTCGCGTAATGAGCCATCGACGGACACGCCGTGGACATGCCCGCCACATTCGTTTCTTTCTCCCTCTCCCTCTCTACGCCGTTTCTGTTTAGATTGGGTTTCATGTTGGACAACATGCCCCACATGCGGCACAATCTGCGAAATAAAATGAAATAAAATGAAATAAATGAAATAAAATGAAATAAAATGAAATAAAATGAAATAAAATGAAATAAAATGAAATAAAATGAAATAAAATGAAATAAAATGAAATAAAATGAAATAAAATGAAATAAAATGAAATAAATGAAGTAAAATAAATTTCTTTTTAAGTTAATTACAAATTGGACGAATCGGTGCACGGAATCGCTCTTCCCTCGCTCGTGTCATTCGCATAGTCATAGTCCGGCTCCGACGACGTTTCGATCACCAATTCTCGCTCGTGACGATTATTTAGTTTCGATACTTTCGGCAACCGCGGGTCCTGTTCGAGTAGCGGCACGAACGAGCGCAAATAATCCAAAGTTTTATTTCGAATAAACTCGCTGGTAGAAACAAATAATATAATATAATATTAACATTAAGATTAATATAATTTATTGCATATCTCGTCTTCTATCTCACAATGGATATCTTTGACCGAGCGGGTTCTGTCCCATCGGATTTCGAGGGATCGTTGCCCCGTTCACGTCCCCGCACAAATTGTACTCCAAACCGTTGTCGGCGAGGCCGCGACAAGTCTCTTCCGTGTACACATAATATGGCGGTTTGTTGAGTTTGGGCGGATCGTCGTCCGCTGGTGCCTCGATCCACGCCAGCACTTGTTCGGGCTGCGCACTTCTTTGGCAGTCGACGAGCAATAATAAAAGGAGGAACGTACTCGCGAAGAAAATCTGCAACGGAAGGAACAAATAGGAAGAGGAAGCGATGCGATCAAATGAAATGAACAAGGTCGAGGTCAAAGTCAAAGTCAAAGTCAACGGAATTTTGTTTATCGCGAGAGGGGGCGGCAGGGACACTGACCCGCCAAAACTCGTTATTTTACAAACTCGTAATAATAGTAATGTAAAAAAGAGAAAACAGAAAACAGAAAATAGAAAATTAAAACGAAATCCTCCTCCACCTCCACCTCCACCTCTACCTCTTCCTTCGTCTTCTTACCTCGCGATCCATCAGAGAGCGAATTGACGCACCTATTCGAGTCGAGTCGAGTCGAGTCGAGTCGAGTCGAGTCGAGTCAGCGACCGAGGAACATCGGAGGGCGAATTCATAATGAGTCCCAACCTCTCTGCTAGCCGCCCCGGGCGTTAGGTGTCGCATCACTCCTGTACGTAATAAATGATGTGTACCACGGGGCAAGAAATCTTGCAATTTGTTTTATTTTTTTATTTTATTTTTTATTATTTATTATTTTCAGACGTCGGCTGAATAAATTAATACATTTGATTTGGATTTTTAACATCCGGCCACTTTATTCAACCAGTTACAGGAATTATTGGTCACGTCAAAAACCGTGCCGGGACTGCACTGATATTCCTATTGAAATATTAAAAAAGAAAAATAAAAATAAAAATAAAAATAAAAATAAAAATAAAAAAGATTCACCTGTTTAACAAGTCGGCCGCCGTGTTTATAGCATCGCCAGTAAATGGTGCAGTCGTCGGGGTCGCGGAACCAGCCCTCCACGGCGCAGTCGTCAGACTCGGACGGTAAATTCGCGGAGGTCGACACGTTCGGGCGCCCGGTGGGGCCTCGAGTGGTCGACGGCGCGGGCGGGCGGACGATGGGGCCGCGCAGCGTTTCGTGGATGATGGAAATGAGCGGGAACTTGTTGCCGTGACAGTAGCCGTTGAAATCGTCCGTTTCGATGCTCCAGACCATCCCTCCGCCCAGCTTCATGTCTCGCGCGTAATTCGCCTTGATCTGGATGCTCTTGCGGTCGTCGTAGCTCACCCACTGGCGGCCCTTGTACGCGTACGGCGCTTCGTAGCCGTCGACCCACACGATTTTCCACGGTTCGCCGTTCGCTATCTGCTCGCAAATCTGCTCGCGAAACAATGAAAGAATAATTTTCTTATTTATCCTTAACAATAATTGGTAGTAAGTAAATGACCTCGTTGTAACCGAGCGTTCCGGCCTCGCCCGTGTACGCGCCGGCGTTGCCTTTTGAAGGTGCCGGTGCTTCCAAGCCGTTAACGTCGGCATTTTGCAGCGTAAAACTCCTTCCGTAGAGACCCATGCCCAGAATCAATTTCTCGGGCGGCGCGCCGTTGGCGATCCAGTGGTGGATGGAAAAATTCTACAAATCAGTCAATTACTCAATTTTCTTTTCTTTTCTTTTTCTTTTTCTTTTTCTTTTTCTTTTTCTCAGATTTACCATGTTGAGGATTCGGTTTTCGTCCAAGTCGTCCGCTCGCTCGTACAGCGGAGAATTGTGTCCCGTGACGCTTTCCCAGCCGCCGTGATAATCGTACGTCATGATGTTGATGAAATCGAGATATTCGGACACGCGCGGGATGTCGTACGACGCGTCCGTGGTCGTTTTGCCGGCACCGACGGCCGAAGTAAGCAGGAATTTGTGCGGTGCAAATGCTTGTTTCAGATCCTTGAAAAATCAATTGGAAAAAGGACAAAAATTGTGAAATTTGTTGAATAATTCTCTTTCTCTTTTACCGCGAGCAGTAAAACGAAATTCTCCTTGTCGTGCAGCCCTCCGTCGCGCAAGTTGGGGTACTCCCAGTCCATGTCGAGCCCGTCGAATCCCCACTTTGTAAGGAATACCACGACCGAGTTGACGAACGTCTTTCTGGTCGACGCAGATTCGGCCATGATCGAGTACTTCTTGGAACCCTCGTTCCATCCGCCGACCGCCAGAATGGTCTTGAGCTCGGGATTGACCAGCTTGAGCCTGTTGAATCGTCCGAAAGCGTCTTTGCCCCAGTTGTCGGGAAAATCGTTCCACTCGTCCAGCGAACGGATCGTGTTGGCGACCGACAGGCCCGCGAAGCCGTAGATCAGATGAGTGCACACGAACGGATCGATCGCCTCGACCGGAAACTTGCCCGCGCCCGGTCTGTAGACGGCCCAACTGCCGTAGTAGCAAACCACTTTCTTGCCACTTTCTGAAACAATTAAATTAATTAATTAATTAATTAATTAATTAATTAAAAATTAATTAATATTCAATTCTAGATTAGCAAATCGATCAAACCTGAGCTCTGAGCGCGTACGAGGTCGAGCACGAACGATGCGACGACGAAAATCGAAGAAAAAGAAAATAATAATTTAACCTTCATAATTGCAAGTAATATGCCTAATAACTGTTAGCGAGCGAAGGAAAAGTGAAAAAGCTTTGCAATGTCCGTTTTCTTATACCAATACCCAATCTGATAAGTAAAAAAACACCTTTTTTGATAAGATAAACCAAATTCACCGTAATCAGTCTTTTTTAGCATTTCGACAGGTTTTATATTTTATTTCATTTTTTTTATTTTTATTTTCAATTTTTATTTTCAATTTTTCTTTCAAGTCAATTTCTTCTTCACTTGTTCCTAGTCAAAGTCCTTTGTTTTTCGGCGTGCTGGACAACCTGCTCGTCGACCGCCAGCCCTTTCCGCCTCCGAACGGCATTCACGTATTTCCTCGCTCGGTTCTCCGAATCGGCCTTTTCGCCGAAATGCGCGTACTCACGGTCGGTGCTCGGAACCCAAAACGGATCGATATCGACCACCTGCGATAACGATGGAAGATAAAGATTACATTTCCTTCGTTTCATATATCATTTTTTGGAAAAAGAAAAAGAAAAAGAAAAAGAAAAAGAAAAGGAAAAAGAAAAAGAAAAGGAAAAAGAGGGTTGGCCGAATTAAAATTCGAGTCACGAATGTCCATCTTGTCTCACCTGCCAATGCGTAAACACGAGTTGTGGCATGGCGTGTCCGCTCGTCTGTTTGCGGATTTCGTTGGCAAAATCGAAGCTCTCGACCACGGGCAGCGTGGCCGTCACGTCAAACATTTGCGAGCCTTCGACCAGGTCGCTAGCCAGCACTTGACCGCTGCGTTTGCCCAGCACCGCGTACAATTTGCCTGATTTTAAGTGAATTAAGTGAATTAATGAATACATGAATACATGAATAAATACATAAATGCATAAAATGAATAAAATGAATAAAAATGAATAAAAATGAATAAAATGAATAAAATCACTTGTCAACAGGGGTCGTAGAGGACGGTTCGGGCCGGGACGGACTCCAAATTTGGCGCGCGGGGTGCGCACGTCCGGAATAGCCATAATTCATGGTCAACCCAACCCAACCCAACCCAACCCAACCCAAACCCTCGCTCCAAATAGGCACAAGGTAAACACGATCAACGCCACACCCGATCTACACACGATGAGAAAAAAAGAAAAAAAGAATGAATGAATGAATGAATGAATGAATGAATGTCTCCATCATCGCAGAAAAAAAGACACGATAGGAAGAAAAAGGAGAAGGAGAAGGAGAAGGAGAAGGAGAAGGAGAAGGAGAAGGAAAAAAAGGTGTGGGGGATCAACGTGTCATCCAGGAAATGGCCACGGGGCATAAAAGGGCTCTCTTGCTCTTGTCTCGCGTGGTCTCGTTGCCACAGTCCCATTCATGATATAGCGAATCACTATAAATACTACGACGAATCGCCATCGCGATTGCGCCACCGCCAACATCAATCAAATGGACATCGCTGCCGCGTCGCTCATCCTCGTCGCGATTCTCGGTCGCGTTTCCCACGCCGTCATCGACACCGACACCGACACCGACACCGACACCGACACCGACATCGACATCGATCGAATCCTCTATCAGAACGGGGTAAGAACAAGAAATGAGAGAGAAGAGAGAAGAGAGAAGAGAAAACAGGAAACAGGAAACAGGAAACAGGAAACAGGAAACATTCAATTTCTATCTCTTCGCAGGAGTCCGAGAACGATTTGCCAATCTGCTCGCCCTTTTCCGTGTGCAGTCGAATCGACACGTACGGCGCCGCCTGGAGTTTGCGTCTGTGCCGTTGCGCCAACGGAATCCAGTGCCCCGCGTCCACCGATCCGAACGACGGGCACACGCTCGCCGACAAAACGCGTCAATTTAAAGTATTCAAAGAAAATTAATTAATTAATTAATTAATTAATTAATTAATCAATTAATCAATCAATCAATCAGTGTTGCGAATCAACGGATCGATTGGGCAAATGCAGATATTTCCGTGACGTGACTTGGACGGTGATCAAATACGCCGACAATGTGACGCAACAAATGCTGTTCTGTTCGTGCCCGAAAAACAGCGTGGCCTACATCATCAAACGACAAGCGTATCACGGCACTCGAGGAACCGGATATGAGTACTCGTTCGCCTGCTCGCCGAAAAGCGTAAATCAAATGATATCTTAAACTTGTATTTTCAAATTTTCAAATTTTCAAATTTTCAAATTTTCAAATTTTCACATTTTCAAATTTTCAAATTTTCAAATTTTCACATTTTCAAATTTTCAAATTTTCACATTTTCACATTTTCACATTTTCAAATTTTCACATTTTCACATTTTCACATTTTCAAATCAAACAGAGACTCCGATGCCAACGCAAAGAGCCTTGCCGACTGTTTACGAGCAAGAAACTCGTTCGCGATTTGGAGGACGTCAACTCAAACACCCTGTGCCAGTGCCCTCGCGGCCACAGCTGCCCAAATCATCATCTGGACGCGGGCGTCATTCCCAACAACGTCATCGATTTACAATCGGTCACCACCTACAGCGCCTACTGCGTCTGAACGTGCATGAACAACAACAGCGACAGCGACAACAACGACAACAACGACAACAACGACAACAACAACACATCAAAGTATACGAAAATGTAACAAATAAAATGAAATAAAATAAAAATTATAAATTAATTCAATCGAAATTCGTTTCCTGATCGAGATAAAAATTAATGAGTTCAACACAAAGGTCCGGTGATGCGAAAGAAACAATCAAATTGTTCCAATTGCCAAAATTATTCAACGCTTCACACTCCGCGGAATTTCAATTTCTTTCCCCTTCACCGGAAGTCAAAGTCATCAAAGTCAAACGCTCTTTTTCTCTTTTTCTCTTTTTCGTTTGAAAATTAAACAAAAAACCATCGCCGTCACCATCATCGTCACCATCATCGTCACCGTCACCATCGTCATCATCATCATCGTAATCGAGCTCAACCAAATGGAACTGCATCAACACGGCGCGCAGAGGTCACGGTCAACTCGGGCTCGGGGTCGCTCGCTCGCTCCGTTTTCATTGGTCCAACGGAAACAACGCGCGGTTCGGATTGGTTTTTCAATTTCAATACTCCGTAGGTCGCTCTCCTTCTCATCGCCACAACTCGAAGCTTTCGTCATGTCTTAATTCGCAACGTCCATCGCCATCGCAATGACCACCTCCACCTTGCTCGCATCGACTCTCTTTCTCGGCGTCGTCGTCGTCGTCGTCGCAACATCCAAACTCACGCAGGTAACTTATTTACCACTCATTTCCGGTCTCTTTTTCTCTTTTTTTCTTTTCTTTTCTTTTCTTTTTTCTTTTCTTTTCTTTTCTTTTCTTTTCTTTTCTTTTCTTTTCTTTTCATGGTCAAAAGGTAAAAATTGAAAAGTTCATTTTCGACTTTTAATTATACGATACGTGGGAACGTGTATTGTAATATATCATTGCAGTCATTCACTCACTCACTCACTCACTCACAGGTTAACGCCACGTCCTATTACAATTACCCGTTCGCAAAGTACACGTTGCCCGAATGCGCGACCCAACAAGTGTGCAACGCCGTCTACACTCGCCTCAACCGAATCAACTCGTTGTGCGAGTGTCCCAACAAGTACGAGAATTCCTGCTCCATTTCCTTCAGGAACGACGACCGCCACACCATCCAACTGGCCACCGACAAAAGCGGCAAAGTACATCGTCATCATCATATTCATCATCATATTATCATCATTATTCATATTCATATTCACATTCACATTTTCATTTTCCTATTCGGCAGGCGCTCACGCTCGTCAAGACGTGCGAGCCCGTTAGCAGCGTGCGACAGTGCAAAGGACCCCACGACTGGGCCATCCTCGCGCTGCAGAACGTCCGCACCGGCAAAAGCCACTACCTCGTCACGTGCCGCTGCTCCGCTAACGGCCTCCTCGAGGGTCCAGTGGCGCATGAAAACCCGCCTTACGCTAAAATACCCGGAATACGCGTCTTTGGCATGATTTGCAAAACCACCAAATCGGTGCACCGAAAAAGTATCTATTCTTTTTTTTAGAAAAAAATAAAAAAAAAAAAATTACTTTATATATTTTTTTTCTTTAGGAATTTCCAGGTCACCTCTACCGATCGAGCGGATCAAGCAGTTTTTAGCGTCGCGCGATTAATTTCATTTCTTTCTATTGTATATTTATTTATTTTAATTATTTATTTTAATTATTTATTTTAATTATTTATTTTAATTATTTATTTTAATTATTTATTTTAATTATTTATTTTAATTATTTATTTTAATTATTTATTTTAATTATTTATTTTAATTATTTATTTTAATTATTTATTTTAATTATTTATTTTAATTATTTATTTTAATTATTTATTTTAATTATTTATTTTAATTATTTATTTTAATTATTTATTTTAATTATTTATTTTAATTATTTATTTTAATTATTTATTTTAATTATTTATTTTAATTATTTATTTATTTCATTTATAAATTATTTTACTCACCCAACATTTCGGTGGTCACTAGCACGTTGCACGTGTACATTGCCGTCATCAGCCGTTGCGGCTGCGCCTGGAACGCGCGCCGACAACCCTCCTTCATGGCCGACATGAGCTGTCCGGAGAACGGCCCGTACGGATCGCCGCTCGTCGCTTCGTCGTCGCATCGCTCGTACTCGCATCGCTCGAACACGATGCACACTCCCCGCATGGGCTCCTCGCACAGCGGCCCCGCCAGCGTGGCCAGTTGAAACCCGCCCGTCAAACTGCCCTCCCACTTGCGCAGGAACGACGAGTCCAAATGCGTCTCGCGTCTCCAGACGGACGGCTGTCGGTGGTCGCGGTCGCGGTCGCGGTCGCGATTCAACAGCACGTTCGGCCCCTGTCGGCGCGGCCCGAAAGCCCACAACTCCTCGGTCGCGTTCTTCCATTCGTCGCCGGCCTCGTCGAAAGCTTTCTGTAAATTGACGCGCAACAGGTGAACGGCTTCGGTCGACGCCTTCTCGCCGTCCGCGGCTTCTTCCAGCACGCGCGCGTTGTCTTCCAGCAATTTCGTCACGGCGTTCGGCAGAGGAACCGCTCGCAATTTAAGCGTGCACGCCTTGTTGGCCGTCTGCATCGACACGACTCCGCGCTCGTCTTCGTCCTCGTTGTTCTTCGCTCGGCCGTCGATCGTCTCGATCATCTCGTTCGTCATGTCCAGTTTGGGCGGCGCGACGATGGTCTCGCGAAACGGCACGATCGGTTTCGACGCCTTTATCTCGACCTTGGCGAAACTATCGGTGAAAATAAGTTAAGTTTTAAATGTTTTAAATCTAAGCGCGCGTTCACCTTTTCTGCAAATCGTCCAAACACCTTTGCAAATGAACTTCTCCCGTGGTCACGATCACGTGCTCGCCCGTTTCTTGTATTTGCACACGTACGGCCGCATCCGCCTGATTCAAAAGTCGGAGACCGCTGACCAACGCGGCCATGTCGACGGTGTGACGCGGCTCCAGCGCCACGCGCACGATCGGAGGCGACTGCACGTGCAGATCCGTGAACGAGGGACAAGCCAAAGTGGACGAAAGAGTGGCGCTTTTCAACGCGTGTTGTTCCAATTGACCGATTCCTAAATAAAAATGTCGTAATAAAAAAGAAAAGAAGGAGTATATATTTATATTTTCGTTCATCGTTGATTCGTTACCCACGATGTTGCCAGCCGGCACCTGGTCGAGCAGTTCCAGCTGCCTTCCCATTAGCAGGTAGAGGTCGGAAACCTCGAAACTCGTAATGTGTTGATCGGATTTCAAATCTTTCAAGGTTAACGCTTCGTTTATCGACATTCCTTTGGATAACTGCAAATTCATTCATTCATTCATTCATTCGTTGTATTTTTATTATACCGTAACAACAACAACAACAACAACAACAACCCATTGTCTTACATTTTCCAACGCCACTTCCGGTTTGTGTTTCGGGCCCAACACGTAAACGCGTTGACCCTTGCGCAAGCAGCCGCTGAACACGCGGGCGAAGGCGATGAAAATCGGTAAATCCTCATCCTCGGGTAAATCGCATACTCGTTGTTCGTGTTCTTCCGACACTTTAGCAACGTCGCCTTTATCTATATCGCCTCGCTCTTGCACGGCGAGTTTCGGATTTTTCTGTTTGGATTTTTCTCGGCGTTCCATTATCTCTCGTATCGTCAATGGCTTTTGCTTGAATTTCGGCAAATCTCTGCTATCCGCGGTAAACATTTTCGAAACGAATACGATCGTGGGAACTTCCTCGCCACTCGAACAAGCGACAAAATCTAATAATAATTATTTATTTAAAAACATTTATTACTTTATTATTAATTTATTTCTAAATTACGTTGCTTCAACCGTTGAGTTTCTATCGGTAAACTGTCGAACCGCCGTATGTTTCCGCACATCAACTTTTCGCATCTTTCTGCCGATATTTGCAACGGACTGGGAAGTTTCTCGCAAACCATATCCAACGTGGATTTTGACAGTGGCAACCATTGGCTGCAAATCAATTGCAACAACATTCGCGAATCGGAACACTTCAAATCGCGCGGTTTGATCTCCAGATTCAGAGACGAAATTATTTTCTCAATCATTCCAGGATCCCTGTAAAAATAATAATTAAATAAATAAATAAATAAATAAATAAATACATAAATAAATAAATAAATAAATAAATTCCAATCAACCTCCGCTCGACGACCGCCTCGTAAACCGACCACACGTTTTCCAGTATAAACTGCACGAACAACGGTTTCTTGCACCTCGCCTATACAATAAATGCAATAGATGCAATAAATTTCATAAATTTCATTAGGTAATTAGTCCTAACTTGAGCTCCTTTGACTATTCGCTTGGTTTTGGCGTTCAGGTAATAGTCGCCCCACAGAGTTTTGAGCAGCACGCTTTCCTTGATTCCTAATTTCTCCGTATACATTTGAGCAAAATGAGATATTCTGCAATCCATTATTCGTCGTTATAGTTACGAGTGATTGCGCAAGTCCATCATTCTCAGTTTCTCACCCGAAGCCCCATCCGTCCAATGCGCAAGCGAATGCCACGTTGCCGCGGTCAGGCGAAAAGTACACGTTCGAATCGTCCGTTTCGTCCAGCCCCGAACTCCAGTCGTACACCTCGTCACCGACGCTGACGCTGACGCTGACGCTGCCTCCTCGCTCGTTCGCGATCCCACCACGATCGTACTCTTTCGACGTTTTACTCAATATGTCGGTCGCAAAAAGTTCTCCCACGACCGCGTTCACCTGTTCTAGAATTTGTTGCAGATGCACGTACGCGTCTGACGGACTCTTTTTTTGTTCCACTATCAACCTGTCCATCTTGTTGAGTATCAACACGGGTTTCAAGCCTTCGATCCACGCCTGCTTCAATGACACTTTGGTCTGAGCGCAAACTCCCTCGACCACATCGACCAGGACGATGGCGCCGTCGCACAGCCGGACGGCCGTCGACACTTCGCTCGTGAAATCCACGTGTCCGGGCGAATCGATTAAGTTTATCAAATAATCTTGACCGTCTAAAGAAAATTCAATAATAAATAAATAAATAAATAAATTAATTAATTAATTTATTTTACCTCTGCGATGGTACAACGCAATCGCGCTAGACTTCATCGTGATTCCTCTCTGCTGCTCGTCTTCTCTGCTGTCCATGTAACGTAACTACGCGACGAGGATAACAAAAAATAAATTCAAAATAAATTTAAATTCTATATAATTCCTAATACATTTTCATACTTTTCCCGCTAATTTTTGCGATATTATACCGTTCGACGCGATCAACGCGTCAGCTAACGTCGTTTTACCTGAAATCGAGTTTAATACTTTCATTATCATCATTTATTTATTTTTATTTTTTTACTTAACATACCGTGATCGACATGAGCCATGATGCACAAGTTTCTTATATTTGTCGGATTTCTCTGAAGTTGAGAAAACCGTTCCGTTTTCGCGCAACTCATCTAATTAACAGAAATCATCTAAATGCCACAAAATTTAAACATTACAAAATACTTACTGCGTGTATGTCGAGGTGTATGTAATTTTTATTGCACCATAAAATTTCGCTTGAAACGTGCTAGTTAACAAGCGGGTTCCAGAATCCAGCATTCTGACCACCGAACGACTCCGAGCTTTGCGCGAGTATTTGCCGTGTGACTCCATTGAGCTAGAAGTTCCGTTGTTTTCTCATAGATGGCAGAAGTGCTTTATTATTACGTCATTTCTAATATGAACGACTCCTTGCATTGGCGAGTATTCGCCGTGCGACTCCATTGAGCCAGAAGTTCCGTTGTTTTCTCATAGATGGCAGAGGTGCTCACCTTATTATTACGTCATTTCTAATATGAACGACTCCTTGCATTGGCGATATTCGCCGTGCGACTCCATTGAGCCAGAAGTTCCTTTGTTTTCTCATAGATGGCAGAGGTGCTCACCGCATTATAATTACGTACGATTGTGATTCTTATAATAAATAGTCACCATTTGAAATATATTCGGAAGTGTCGAGCTTCCTCAAAGATGAAACTGATTTTTTATTTTTTTATTATAAATAAATTATATTACCAATTACCACCATTTACTTCCGAAACAGTTTATTGTTTGTCCGCATGGACTCATATTTATCGAAATTGTGATGTGCCATGTTCGCCTTCTTTTTACTGTCGAGAACAATAGGTTACCTATGCATAGATCGGCGTTTCACATTTCTCCGTACAAACTTGAAATAATTCCTTCGCCTCCAACTTTCCCGAAGGTTACATCGAACATTACACCGCGAAAGAGTAGGTGGAATGGAAAAAAAAAATGACAAATGACAGCAATTCAACCCGAGAAAAGCGAAAAGCGAAAAACGAAAGCAGTGTTCACAACCGGGGAATGTTAAAATCCAAAACTTATTGGTGATAAATAAAAATTTATTTGTACTCGATCTAATCGAAATAGAGAAATGATTCGTTCGTTCGTTCAATAGTAGGGTCGCCGAGGATTGTTCTGCAAAATAATGTCATTAAAGCTAATCGATTCTTAAAAAAAAAAGAAAAAAGAAAATAATAAAAAATATAAAACCTACCAAAGGATTAGGTCGAAATCTGTAGGCCAGCATCATTCGCTTCCTGTACGCCTCGTACTCGTCGTCGCCCCTCTGAACATCGTCCGGTCGACCTTGTCCGAGACCGGCATTGCCGACGGGCGTGGCACCTCTGCAAAATCAACAATATCATCATCAACATCAGTAAAAATGAGTGTTCAAACTGAAAATTGCGAGTGACAAACTTGTTGATAGGTGCGGTGATGCCCTCTCCTTCGGCACCGAGTCCTTGGCCCTCTTGCCAACCCAATTTCTGAAGCATTTGGTAGCCCACGTTGTCGTCCTTGAGTTTAAACTCTTTATAATCCGAAAGATCCGGATCGCGACCCTCCTTGATCGCCTGAAACTTTTCCATGAACTTTGAAAGTTCCTCCGGCGGCAAAAAATCGCCGATGTGGTGTTTGCCTTTGCCCATTTCCGTCAGAACATCCGCCATGTCTGCAATTTTTGAAAAAATTAAAATTTTATTTAAAAAAATTTATTACCGTATTAAGAATTAAATGAATCGAGTTCGCAGCTTCAGCTTAGCACCTTTTGTTTTATCCATCTCTTCCGCCCGCCTTTTTGTGTTCCCACGTTCCGCCGTCGACCTCCTCGTCCGTTTTTGGCGATCATCATTTCGTACAGAATTTCATCTTCCTCTGCTCGTCCAACTGCTTCCATTGGTCCTGCGTCAGCGACGTCGAGCCGTACACTTTGAGCGCGTACGCGATCAAGCCCGGCTCGCCTATCGGAACACCCGTCTGTTTCAGTTGTAACGGCGAATCGTATTCGTATTCGTCTTCGTCCACCGCAGCCGACGCCGTCTCGGCAACTGGCGCCGTGGCAACTCCGCACGCGCCCTCTTGCGGCCCCATCTGCTCCTCCTCGTTTTTCTTCTCCGGCAGATCTGCTGCAGTCGCTTCATTCGTCGTCGTCGTCGTCGTCGTCGTCGTCGTCTTTGCTTCGTGCATGTCGCTCACCGTTTGCCGGTAATACTTGTACGCCGCGCTTTTGTCGTCGTAAAGAAACCTCGAATAATAAATCCGAAATGAGAAATAAATAAAATAAATAAAATAAATAAAATAAATAAAAATAAATAAAAATAAATAAAAATAAATAAAAATAAATAAAAATAAATAAAAATAAAATAAAAATAAAATTTAAAAAAATAAAATAAATAAAAATAAATAAATAAAATTAAATTTAAAAAAATAAAAATAAATAAAATAAATAAAAATATAATTTATACAATTTACCAATATTTGGGATTTTCTCTGCTGTTGCCGACGAGAGTCTCCTCGAAAAGTGGTCCTCCGTGCGCGACATCTTTGGCCAATCCGTGAATAAAGTGGGCGAGATCAGGTTCCTCTGGTGGAAAGACTAGAAGCAGCCTATCAGATTTCTTTGTTCTCTCTGCTAAGCGGGAACGTTTGCTAACGGAGCAGACGTAAGAAATAAAACACCATTGGTCAGAAATTAAAACTGAAAACCGCGCGCTAGGACTCCCTTTCCTTTATAACACATCAAATGCTTCCTAGTCCAAAGTTTGTCGGCAATTTTTTATTTTTCTCTCATTTTTAATTTTTATATCATAGCAGATTAGTAGTAGAAAAGAAGCATCAAAAGCTAAATAAATACGAGCGGATACCTTTATCTTTATCTTCGTCCTCGTTGAAAACTGACGGCGGCGCCAATACCGGTAAACATTTCGCCATCCTAAAATTAAATTATTGAAATATTAAATTATTAATTTTAATTTTATTTTTTAAAAACATTTTCTATCTTTACTTCGATGTCTGAAGCCGCATCACAACCCCCGGTTTGTTGTCTTTCGCGCAATCTGCAGCTAAATTTTACATCTTAACAACTTTAATTCGCATTTTCTAAAAAACATCATTTTATGCTCACTGCCGATCAAATGCGTGTTGTGTAAATTAACGAGGCAATTCGTCGATCGTGTCTTGTTATTTAATCCCGAGGTGTCACCAGACTGTTCGCTCCTCAATTTCTTCGTTCGAACTCCCGAAATCTTTTTAAATTGTGCCATAAAACTTCCGTCGTTGGAAAACTGGTTCAATCGCGAATCGGACGAATCGGGCTCGACACTAGTTTTGAAATAAATAAAAAAATAATTTTAAAAAAATAAATTTATTTTCTACCCCCGATGTACAACTTTTTAATCGATGTCGAAGTTGTCGTGGGGGTCGCGATCGTCGTTGTTTTGGTCTTCGAAATGTTCATCAAATTCTTCTTCGCATCCGCGGTAACGGCACTGGTTTTACTCAACTTTTTCATCAATTCTTCAGTTTCTTTTTTCTTTTTCTCGGCCAGTTTCTGTTGAATTTCTTTCTTTTTCATCTCTATTAGTTCCTCCTGCTTGGTCATTTGCGCGAACCGTTCGTTCCTCGACGATTTCGAATTCGGAGGCTGAACATTTTTCTGCCCCGTGTACGCCATTTTTATTATTGTTGTTTCTCGCGAGTCGCGAGGTACCTAACCGCCATCTAGCGAGCAAAATTTCACAACTTCCTGTAGACACGTCATTTAAAAAAAATAGGTAAACGCGACTAGTTAAGCATCTTATAACACTTTAGAGATGAGAATGTGAGATAAAGGGTGCTTTTTGTGTTACAGACGTGTAAAATGATGCAAGAAGTTGCCTGCGACGACGCGAATGGAGAATCGACGTTCGAGTTCGTCGAAGGGAAATTAGAAGGGCTCGATGCGACCGCGACAACTTCAACTACAACGACAACCACTACTGTATCTCCTCGTACGTTATTAATATTAGTAATAATAAAAATAAAAATAATATTAATAATTGTAATTAATTGTAATTAATTGTAATTAATTGTAATTAATTGTAGAACCGAGCGCGACGGCTCCTCCCAGCGTGCAAGTCTTCATGCCCGCTCCAGCGGCGCTGCCGCAATTCGTCAATTTCCCAGTCGGACATACGACCACGACGTCCTGTGTGCAAACTCCCCTGCCCTCGACCATTTCTCCGACTGCCGTAGCTCCACCGCCGTCGATGGCCGAAAGTACAATATCGAATCCTTACTCGTTGGCGGCGCAGCGGAAACGGCCTTCGTACCCGCTCGTCAATCAAATGGTGGCTACTCCGTCGTCGGTGCCAGCGCCAGCGCCCACCGACTACCAATCTCGAGTCGTTCAATCTCAGCCTCAGCCTCAGCCTCAGCCTCAGCCTCAGCCTCAGCCTCAGCCTCAGCCTCAGCCTCAGTCCCAGTCCCAGCCGACCGCCGTCGTCGATGTGGCGTTCGACCTGGGCGTGCCATCGCAGCATCAACAAATGGCCATGTATGCCGGAGACGGCGACAACAGGAGCCTGTTGAGTTGGTTTCGCGAGATGCCAGGCGGCGAATTCATTAGCAAAGTCGCCGAGAAGGCCAAAGTGAGACGTCCGAAATCGATTTACATTTATAAATTGACGTTTACAAATTATAAAAAGAAAAACATTTTCAGAGTTCCGTAGACACCATGATCACCACGTTGGACCCGCAAATGAAGGAATATATCCGTGCGTATTCACTGTACACTGTGTAATACATATTAAAATGATTGCCTAACACGACAGATTCCGGAGGAGATGTCAATTTGTACGTGGCGTCGAACGACGAGGAAACGGTGAGCGCCATTCGCGAAGCGTTTCAAACGGTGTTCGGTCGGGCCACCGTTCGCGGCATCACATCGCAAAGCCCGTTCGCGCCGCAACTCGTCGGTTTTTCGGCCGGAATGAAATCGGCCGACGAAAGAATCCAGCATCTACGAAAGGCGCTCGTGGTGGACGTGCAGCAACCGCTCGTCGCCATCGATCGCTTTATCGCGGAGCTCACGCCGGACAGGTGACGAATTTATTTATCTTTTATCTATTATTTAGTTAATTGATTAATGAATTGATTAAATTGCAGATGGTTCGACCTGGCTTGCCTCGTGCTTCACGACCCCTCTCGAGGGCTCCACTTACACGTGTACAGTCAGCCGACGCCGGTGCCCGGCCGAGTGGTCGAACGGATGCAGGAGGAAACTCCGACTGACTTTCCCATGCGCTGGTCGGGGTTGAGCGTGACGGTGGGCAGCGTCGTGTCCCGGATGTATCCGGTGCCGGACACGCATTGGCACGAAGCCATGACCGGAGTCGCGAAAAGACAAATCACTTTGCTCGCGGCCAAGACCTTGGCGACGCAGTATAAACTAGGACTAGGAGTGTTGACATGAAATTATTAATAATATAATTAATATTTTATTTTATTTTATTTTATTTTATTTTTAATTATTATTCTTATTCTTATGTTTCTGGGATTTAATAAACAAACTAACTGATTGACCAATTGTTTGGTTTGGCGTTTTGTACAACAAGTGATTAACGACTGGACAAATTTGTAATTTTTGCCTTCAACTCGGCATCAAATTTATGCTGCAAAAGAGGAGACTTTATTGCAATCGCGTAGAACAAAATGAAAACTCACCAGTTCCCTCCTCACTTCTTCTATCTTTTGTTTAATTACTGGAATATCCTAAATTTAAAAAAAGCTTAAGTTATCAATTTTGATTAAATTAAAAAAATTAACTTACGGGCGGTAAATTGGAAAACGTGTCGAGCGTAACTTGCGAAGCTTTGATTTCATTCGTTATTTTTAACAAATCCTACAACGACGAAATGTTTATATTCAAATAATAATGACATATGTTTTTTCTTTCAAAATTTAGCGTTAGTACTTTGTTGCGCTTGAGCAAAACATCGTGTCGAATTTGCGGTCTGTATCCCGTCTGCGCAAGTTTCAACTGTCAAGAAAATATTAAAAATTAAAATAAATAAATACATATCGATGTGAAAAAATACAAATAACATTTACTTTTAATTTCTCCAATTTCTGCTCGTATTCTTCGATCTTTTTCGGTAAAAACTCCATCTTTCTAGTTTGTTTCAAAATATCTGCTTCTTGCAATTCCATATTTTCCTTACTCAATGTTAATATTCTAAAACAAAATAAAACAATAATATAATAATTAATAAATAAATAAATAAATAAATAAATAAATAAATAAATAAATAAATAAATAAATAAATTTCACTTTTGCAGTTCGTATAATTTTTGCAAAGCACCCTGCGTCTTCTTTTGGTAAAAATATACCAACTTTTTCTCGGAAGCAATTTCACTTTCGATCTTCATTTTCATTTTCTGCATCTGATTCACGGCAAGTAAAAAACTGAAAAATGAATTGCATACCATAATTTAAAATAAAAAAGCATTCTTTTGGCTCTTTGGTAGGTACCTACTTGGTATTCGTTGGTGATTTCAAATCTAAAATTATATTGATTTGCGACAGTGTATCCAACCAGGTTTGAAATTCGGCGTCCAAATTTTCCGTTTCAATGCCCAATCGACGAATAAACGCCGCGTACCTATTGCCTTCCATATTGTATTCATTCTTCTTCAAGTGAAAATGAGCAATGACCTGGCCAACATCGACGTCCCTCTGGCGATTGAAACTCATCAAGTTGTGTAAAATGCCGATAACAGTTTCATTCTCTTCAAATTGAGGATTAACCACGTCGCAATTGCTCGTCAACCACTGAATTACCTACAAATTCACCATTTTCGTAATTATTAATTTATTTGTATTGTATTTATTTTCAATTATTTCATTCACCTCAGTCCGTTGGGCATCTGATGGCTCGACATCTGGCGATTTCGTCGGCTCGATACCAATCACGCGCGACTCGGTTCCCTTAAAAGTAATAAAATCTTACATTTCTTTGTCACGATTAATTAAAGAATAATAAATTTCACCGTGGTTAAGGTTAAACTATCGACGTCGTCAGAGTCCATTTGTAATCGTATTCTTGAATTCTTCCCGCTCAACAGCAGGCTCAACAGCTTCTTAAAATAGCCACGAGAGCGCGACAGTACTCGAGGTAAAATGTCTTTACTACGCTCGACGATCAATCAAATGGTTCGGACGTTTATACGGACCTCGAGTAGAAGATGCTGTCGTGATTTTCCGAGGACATTATTAACAACACGTTATTATGCCCGCCAAGTCAATACGAGTACCAGAAATATGTCAAAGAATGACAAACCGAAAGGGTATAACTCGATCTGAGAAATTCAAAATGCATATCGGCTGTTTATTTATTTATTTATTTATTCATTCATTCATTCGTTCGTTCGTTCATTTATTTATTTCAGTTCAATAGATGCCGTAACGTACGAGACGGTTTCCGAAGAAACTTTAGAATCCCTAAACGATTACATCGACGAAATAATGACGGCCAAAAACGACGCGACCGATTCCGATGTGACTTACGGAGTAAAACCGATAACAGCTTAACAGCAATTTCAAATTCCATATTTTTTTTTATACATTTTTGTACATTGATTTTAAGGATGGCGTTCTCACAGTTAAACTCGGAAATGACAGAGGTACCTACGTCATCAATAAACAGAGTCCTAATAGACAAATTTGGTTATCGTCTCCCCTAAGGTTCAGTACTTACAGCACGACCAATTCTTTAATATTAATAATGCAAAGTTTTCAATTTACAGTGGACCCAAACGATACGACTTCGTCGACGGCAGGTGGGTCTACCTACACGATGGCGTCGCTCTGCACGATTTGTTAACTGGCGAATTCAACCAAATATTTAAAACTGACACGAATTTCACAAAATGCGCTTACGGTCGATCATCTTTATAGAAAACAATCCAATTTCCATTTGATATTCTCTCTGAGCTTGGGCCCAACCGGGCATTTTGTTTCTTAAAAAAAAAAAAAATTCAATTAAAATAAATAAAAAAAAAACAACATTAAACAAAAAGTGTTACCATTTGATACTTTTTTTGCGAGCAGTTTGCTTTCCACGATGGAATTGGCCGTGCTGTCGGGTCCCATTTGCAGAAAATAATGTTCGGTCTCGAGCGGCTCGTCGCTCGCGGACCAAATTTCGTCTCTGTGCCTCGACAAACAGCGCAAAAATTGGTCGAAACGCGTCTGCAACTCCTCGGCGTCCCGATCGAACCCGAAAGAAAGTGAAAACCACAAGACCGAAGCGCATTCCTCTGTTCAAATATAAATATAAATATAAATATAAATAAATAAACAAAGCAATAAATATTATAAATATTATAAATATTATAAATATTATTATCGCAACCCTTCATTTTGTCCCCTTCGGTGTAGAGCTCGTTGCACGCGTCGAGCAGGGCGTTTTCCTCAAACGGATTTCCCTTTTTCAAGCTTTGTTTCTTCCGTTCTTGTTTTCGCCGGCTTCGCGACGTTTGTCTGGACGAACAAGATCGAGACGATTGTTGCGTGGTCCACGTGACGGTGCTTTCCACGTCCGACGCCAAATCGTTGTCCACGTTGTCCGCATTCGTCCGCTGCAGCTGCTTGTCGCGTTTTTCCTGCCTCACCTGCTGCAACCTGGACGTGTAACTAGCAACGAGAGATTCTTTTTGCCCGATGTTGGCGATCAACGATTTGCAGTGTTCGCGAACCGCCGTTTTCAAGTGCGAGTCGATTAAATCTTTACGTTCGTGACGGTAGATCTAAAATAAAAATCGAAAAATTCGTTATTATTATTATTATTATTATTATTATTATTATTATTATTATTATTATTATACTATTATTGTCATTATTACCATTTCAAACGCCACTGTCCACTGCCGACCTTCGATCAACGTGAAAATGCTTCGTTCGGCGTCGTCCAGATAGCGTTCTTGAATACGAGCACATTCCGCGTGGCGCCGTTCGTCTTTCAAACGCCGAGCCAATTCCTCGGCCAAACTGGAAAATTCATTCGCGGAGAACGGGACGTCTGTTGCAAGAGTCAGAGCCTGCGTCCACCGCAAGCCCTTGCCGAACGCATCAACGGCCGAACGTAAATCGCCCCCGCGCTCGAACCAAAGCCCCGCCTCCTCGAAACTCCTCACGTCACTCAAGTGCCGAGCGTACAAGACGGCCACTTTCTGCAAAAATAAAGAAAATAAATTTAAAAAAATAAAAAAAATAAAAAAAATAAAAAAAATAAAAAAAATAAAAAAAAATTAAAAAATAAAAAATTAAAAAAACAAAAACAAAAAAACACTCGTCAATATTTTATTTTATATTTACCCGATACTTGTCCGCGTCGGAGGAGAGCAGCTTCAAAGCTTGTCGGTACAAAGTGTGAGCGCAAATGTGTCCGAGGCATTCGTCGAACCGGCAATCGCCGCATTTAACAATGTGCCCCAACGCCTTTTCGTGTTTCTGCAGTTTGCAGTCGATGCTAAATTTTTGATAATTCGATTCCATTTTGCGAAGTTGATTCAAAGTCGGCAAATATTCCTTCGGATCCTTATTATCAATTAAAATAATAAAAATTAAATTAAATTCTAAACTATTTAGTCTTGTTTTTCTCTCACTTTTTGCGACTTTTGCGCCACCATAATGACCAAATCGAAATCGTAGGTGCCGAGTGCCACGTCGTACAAGTTATTGATATCTGTCAAATACTGCATGTAATTCAGAGCTTCGTCTTTCGCCTTCTTGTCCAAATTTTTGATGACATTCAACGCAGCCTCCAAACTCGGGGGTTTACTCATCACGTGCGTTGTCAAAATGGACAGCAGAAATCTAAACGAAAAAGAAAAACTCTTTATAAACTCGTGATCCGTAAAAGAAAATAAAAATAAATAGAAATAAACAAGTTTTACTTTTGCGAATCAGCTTCGATCAGCGCTCGACGAACTGCCGAATGCACGGCGTTCACTTTATCGGGTAAACAAGTCGAGGAATTATCGTCGTACGATGACTGGTACAAAGTGGTCGTCACGTTTTCCTCTCTTAATTAGAAATTAATTCAATTTATTTCCAAATTTATTAAAATAATAAAATACTTACTGCAAGTCGGTTAAAAATAAATTAATCCAGTTGACGTTATCAATCTGAGAAATGAATTTATTTACATTTTCCAGGAATATCTAAAAAATAAAATAATGGGTCATATATACATATATATAAATAAAGTTTGAACAATATTAGTAACCTTCGGGTTGTGATCGAATAAGAGATTCATATTTATTCGATGTTTTTTCACGAGTACGAAAGCGTCCAAAAAGTTCAATCTGCAAGAAATAAGCAAAATGAGTAAAGCAATAGAAAACAATAACGCTCATCCTACTCGTTCAAATATTTCGACACGACGGACAACGTAAGTGCCCTGGGATGAATTCCTTCTAAATTCCCTCGTGGCATTTGCAGGACGAGCTGAGTCGCGTCTCGAACGCACGCGACGATTCGAGATCCTCTTTCCAATCTTCGCAAACTTTGCTTTTGAAAATCGCTCGGTTTGTCGGTCATGCGAGACAACGGGAACGCGTGCAACGTGTGATCGCTGGTCGTGGCCAGAAGGAAATTGTTGTGCAGAACGAACGAGGTGCAGTTGACCAATAACTCGTCGTTCATGCAGTATAATCGGTGCCGATGCGATAGGCCGAAAATCCGTTCCTGCAATTAATATTAATATACGTGTATACGTGTAGACCTTTAATTATTTAAGCAATTAATAAATAAAATACCTCGTTGCGAACGCGACAAGTTTCTATCGAGTGACAAAATTGCGGAAAACGAAAACTTTTGTCGTTTACAGTCCACGGACTCGCATCGACATGCTCGGCAATGACGCATTTCAACACCGATCCGTCGGACAACTGCGCCGCCACGGTCGCGGGCTCGAACGAAGCCGTGAGCGTACGAACTATTCCGTCGAGTTTAGTCTTTTCCCTAAAAGCAAATGAATGAATGAATGAATGAATGAATGAATAAATGAACATAATACAAATGCGATGTCTCACTGAAATTTCAATCTGCGCGAAGATTCGAGCAAGCAAAACCGTATCAAAAACGACGAGCCATCGACATTTCGAACGCAGACGACCGAATCCGGGGCCGACCAAAGCCAAAGGTGCAAATTCAACGGAAGAAAAAATTCTCCATCTTCTTCGCCCGGCAAATCCAATCTGAATAAAAAAAAATAAAAAAATAAATAAAATTATTAATTTATTCACACCGAATAAATGGAAAAAAAATGGGAAAAAAATGCAGAGGACAAAACACACACACGTAGTGAAAGTTGCTGAAAAGATTCAAATATTGTATAAATAAAATTCCTAGGCCATCTCTAAAGACGGCTCGGATTAAACAATGAAAAACGAGAATACTTATGGTAATTTAGCTTTTTGTAGGGAATTCTCATAATTAAAATTTTTTTTGTGAATCTGGACCAATGTTGTTAAAAAAGATGGCAAAAAATAAGTAAATGTAGAGTGAAAGGAAAAGCTCAAGCTGAAAGAAAATGAGTTTTTCTTACGTATAAATCGCTTCGATGCCATGAGGATTGAATCCCGACACAACGACCATCTGGTTATCGGCGAGCACGACGGCAAATTTACCACTCGAATGATTTCTCGGAAAACAGATTTGGTTGGCCGGACACGGTAACGTAATTTCGTAGGCCGATTGAGGCGGCGGCACGATCATTCGGCGAAACGGCGTCGTCAAAACTCGATCTGCAAAAATCGAGAAATGGAGAAAAGGAAAAACAAAATAGAAATGATTACGTACGCGAATCGATAACAGCAACGAGCGCGTCGTCGACCGGCGCCGGATCGGCACTGCGGTCCGTTACCCATTCCCAGGCGTAGCAAATGAATCTGCCGGCACCAGTGAAGCAGTAGAGTGCCGAGGCGTTCTCGGGATGCCAGCCAAACGACGTCAATCGATCTCGGTCGGAAAAATCCAAAGTTTGCTTCAAATACCAGTGGTAGTTATTCATGGTCCAAATTTGAACTAAAGTCAAATTAGAATTAATTTCGATCGTCTTTCAATTGTAAATGTCGAAATTACGTTTCGAACAAGGCTTTTCGCCCTTTTCGCCCTTTTCACCGTCTCGTCGAAATTCCTCGAGCCAGATGGCGAGCGCGCTCGAATCGCAACTCCACGAAATCTCACGAATCTAATGTTATAAATAAAATTAAAATTAATTAATCGTTGAGTTTCGTGGATACTTTCGTAATACGCAATTACGGTGTATTCGTAAGCGGTCGATGAAACGACGAATTCCCCGTGCCGCAGTCCGTTCTTTTCGAAAAAGATCACTAGATATTTGTTGGGTAATCTTTGAACCGAAGCCACGACGCTTCCGTTAGGTTTCCAACTGATCGGAGGCTCCAAACCCGCAATCGCCTCGCCGGAATACACTAGCGTACAGTCGCGAGAAAATATGTAAATATTACGACTGCAAGTGCCGGGAGAAATAGCATTTACGGCGAACAACTGGCCGTCGCCGCGCCAACTTAAACGCGGTTTGCCGTCGTCGCAAACGCGCACCTCCGACTCGGGAGACTGTAAAAGAAACCGATCGTTTTAGCATAACGAAATTCGACCACAACGAAACGACAGACTTACGACTTTGACACTCTTTTTGCCGTCCGAACCGTGAAATTGAGTTTCTTTCTTGCCCCAACCGATGGTGACCGGTTCACCTCGACCAAAATGGTCGAAAAAAAGAGGAAATTCGCCGATCTGTTCGAATTCGCGCGTCATAGCGACCATAGTCCGCGAACCGGTGACGAGTATCAAAACGTCGCCGTCGGGGCTCCAGGCAGCCGCACGGAACCCGTCGTCGACCGATCCGATCGTCTCAAACTATTTATTTGTACAATTTAAAAAATTAAACTCATTATAAAATAAAATCTATTATTCTTTCTTCGTAACCTTGTCGTCCGAATGTAATATAAGATCTCCATCTTCGGTGACCAAACAGATCGCTCGTTGATCGTTCAAATAAGCGAGTGAAATAATTCGCGCGCCGTTAAAATCCAAATCGCAAACCACTTCGACGTCGGCAGCGTACGAATGCTGGAAAATAATCACAAATTATCAAACCAACCAATTGCTACCGTGAATACTGACTACAGGCTACTATACCTGACTTTTGCACGTCAGCCGCAGAAACGAATTGCCGGCTAAACAAAAGCAATCGCTCGTGTCCGGATCCAAACAAAAGAGGCGCGAGTCTCGAAAGTTGTTGTTAGACACGACCGAACACGTGGACAATTGTAAATTTCGCATTTCTTCATCAAACCAGTGTATTAAAAAACAAAACACGTGTTGCCGCAACCAGAAACCTGAACGTGAACCTGACGCAAATCAAATGGTTGAGAGCGCCGTCACCCGTAAAATTTAAAATTGTTACTTTTCATTCTCGACGCCGGGTGGAGCCAAAAACATACGGCGCTATGAAGAAGAAACAACAGAATTATGAAATGAAATGTTCTAAATCTAAATCCTGGATGAAATGGCCAAAGAAGTCGTTCCCAGGCGCTCGAACGGTATAAACCGAATACATGTCTGTGACTAAACTAAACAATTGTTGTTGTGGATTTCTAAAACGTAGTTTTTCGAGAATGGTTGGAACGTTTAACGTGGGATTTCACAAAACTGACGGACGCCGAGCGCAACGAAACTCTGGCGACGATCGTGGGCATGAGTTCGTGCAGCGAACTGCAGCACCTGCAGTCGACTATGGACAGCTTGGTGTACCGCGACTTCATCAGCCTCCTACCGCGCGAAGTGGTCGAGTATCTGCTGTCGTTCGTCGAGCCGCCTTCGCTGCTCGTCTGCTGCCGCGTGTGCTCCGCCTGGAACGAGATCATCTCCAACACCGCATCGGTGTGGTACCGCGCCTGCGTCGATCTCGAACTGCAACTGCACGTCGACAGACACGAATACTCGCCGAGCGAGTGGAAGCGGATGTTCCTGTCGATGTCGAGCCTGCTCGTGCGAATGCGCGACTACAGCGCGTTCAGGCAGACCAACTACTCGGGACACACGGTGCGCGTGACGGCTGCGCACTACTGGCGCAACAAACTGGCCACGGGCTCCGACGACCATTCGATCCGTATCTGGGACACGGAACAGGACGTTTGCGAATCGGTGATCGCGACCGATTGCTCCGTGTCCAGCATCAAATTCGAGTGCAACGTGCTCGTGGCGGCCTCGTACGCCGGTTTGCTCAAATCGTACTGCTGGAAAACGAGCGAACACCTGCGCGATTTTGTGCAGCACACGGCCGCCGTGTTCACGATGGATTACGACTACGGGCGCGACCTGCTGGTGAGCGGCGGCGCCGACGACACCATTCGCACGTGGTCGATCGGCAAAGGAGTGATGTGGTCGGCGCTGCGGGGACACGACCATTGGGTGATCACGGTGGTGCTGGTGGCGGCCGCCGACGTGGACGACCAACTGACCTTGCTCAGTATGGACCGGCACGAGATCAGAGTGTGGCCGGTCGTGTTGGCCGTCGGGCCGCCGTTCGATATCAAGTGCAGTCAGCGGATCCCGACGTCCATCACAAATTTCAACTTTTTCACGCCCGGACTTCACAGCGACGGCCAACACGTCTATTTCGTCAAACAGGACCCGGGCAACCCGGGCACGACGATGCTGTGCTGCTGGGACCTGGCGGCGCGGGCCATGAAGTACCAACGCGAGTTGTTCACCAAAGTCAAACTGCTGTTGGGAGTTGGCAAAAAGTACTTTAGTATCGTAACGCCGATGCACGATTCAAAAAATCCAAATTTCCTGGTGTTCAGTCTCAAGACGATGCAGCCGGTGGTCAGGTGGTTCGTTCCGCCCTCCAGGTGATACAGTAAAATAAAAAGAAATTATTTATTTATTTATTTATTTATTTATTTATTTTTTTTTTTTTTTTTTTTACTTTATTTTATTTATTCTCTCAAGGCCCAGCTCACCGGGTAATTCGCAAATGACGCTGGCCGAAACCAACTGGTTGGATGGGTTGAACGACGACAACCACGACGGAATCATTTACGTGGCGGGCTTGGAGGACTGCTCGTTTTACGTGCTCAAATGGCGCACGGAGTACTCGGACGACTCGTTTCACACGGCTTCGGGAACCGCGGAATAAATAAATAAATAAATAAATAAATAAATAAATAAATAAATTTACCATTTATCACATTAAATCTTTTTTTATATTTATTATTATTACATTTTAAAGGTCTACATAACGCAAAACAGAATAATTTTCGTAAGAAATGGAAACAAAACTCTTTCGATACACTTGAAAACGTTACACTTGCAATATGGTTAAAAAAGATGTGCAAACTTTTTCTTTTTTTCTTAAGTTTTTTTTGGTGTGAAAATAAATGAGAAAAGGAATGATAGCTTATCCTTTCAAATTTGATCCTTTGATGAGAACAATTTAATTAAATATATGAAATGGAAGGGGGCAAATCAAAATAAAAAATTCAAACAATCATAATAAAGCCGTTTCGATTCAAATTTTCGCTTCCGCGTCTTGAAGCATTTCCATTGAATCGCCAATCTTCTCGGTCTCTTCTTTTTTGTCCTTCTTGCCGTCACCCCCTGCGAAACGAAACGAAACGAAACAACATTTTTATTCGAATAACGCCTTGGCCTCTCTCACTTACCTTCGTCGGTGCCCTCGCCGGCGCTGTTGTCCCTTCGTCGTTTACGATTAAATCTTGTTCGGACGAATTTAGGCGGCGGCAACTGATCCATCCCCAACACCTTGTGAATTTGACGGAACGCCAGCAGTCTCAGGGCGTGTTGGGCGCTGGCCGTTATATCCTCACGTTCTTGGTTGCTAAGAGAAGCCGCGGCATCAACGGGGTCCTTCTCGCACGGATCCAGCAACCCAGGGCCACCGGGCAACAAAATTCCCGACGCAATCGCTTCGAACACTCGTCGAAGCGCATCTCCAGGGCTCAGGGGTTGTCCGGCGCTGCTAATCACCTTCTCCACCAATAATTCCATCGCCTACGAACAAAAAATTAAACAAAAATTTAAACAAAAATTTTAAAAAGAAAAAAATTGAAGTTGATGAACCGACTACTCACCCAGCTGTTAAGTGGCGCCCATGTAGGAACTCTTTGGCAAAGATCTCTCAAAATTCGAATCACCATCACGCACGATTGAAGTCCGTTAGCCCTAGCCTACAGTGTCACACAAAACGTCAGTAAAATTTCATGACAATCAAAACGAGATAGCGAGCACAATTAGAATCTGGACCGAACATGAAGTAAATAAGTAAGTAAGTAAGTAAGTAAGTAAATAAATAAATAAATGACTAAAATCCTCTCTCTCTTTGCAATTGGGGTCGAGTCCAGATCCCAGTCTCTTAAGGAGCGACAATAATAACAATAACAATAACAATAATAATAAATAAATAAATAAATAAATGAATATAATAAAAAAGAAAATAAATAATAAATGAAAAATAATAATAAACTGAAAAAAGAAAATCAATCGTCGGCGCTAAGAGAATTGCTGGCAGAATAGTCGATAATCGGTTACATACTCTGCGTGCACTTCTTCCACTGACTTTCCAGCCTCATGTTGACAACAAAGAATTGAATAAATAAAAAATAAATAAATAAATAAATAAATAAATAAATAAATATCCCTCTGGATACAGGCTAAAATTTACTAAGAACGAGAGAGAGGGCTGGCTTAGCTTATGCTTGGCTTAGCTTAGCTTAGCTTAGCTTTGCTTTGCTTTAATTTAATTTAATTTAATTTAATTTAAGTGTGCACAGTATACTTCTATCTGTAAGCAGAGGGGATTTTGATTTTTCTTTTCTTTTCTTTTCTTTTTCTTTTTTTTCTTTCTTTACTTTCATTCTGACTATTCGTACTATTTAAACTATTTAACAATTAAAAATTGATTAAGCTACGATACGAGTAATAATAAATTATTATTATAACTTCTTTTTTTTTCATAAAAAAAGTAATTCTAAGGATTAAAAAGAAAAACAAAAACAGAAAATTTAACAAAAACAAAAACAATAATAATAATAACTACTATAATAATAAGTTGAGATATATAAATATATATATATATAATATGATATTAATTAATTAATGAATTAAATACATAAGGCTGAAAAGTAAACGAAAATTGATCCGAACCTGGAACCACTTAGCATGGCGTAGAGCAGCCAGGGCATCCAGGCATTTTTGCCTGTCCAGTACGTCCGGTGGGTCTTTTACATTGACATTGTCTAAAACCAGAGCAGGATCATGTTGAATCAGGGTGGTCAATGGTAACGGCTGTTTGATTCGTTCACTTATTTATGCACTCTTAAACACGGCGCAAACTGACAATTTTTAACTATCAACAAACAATAATAACTAAAACTAATAATTAAGAATAATAAGAATAATAATAAGAAGAATAATAATGAAAATGAATTTTTAATTGCAATTAATTGTCAGGTTGCGCCGATCAAACACCCATTTTCAAAGACCCCCCCGCACATGTACTTTCCCCTCTTGGGTAGGGTACCTAGAGTTTACTCAAAAGAGTTGAATAAAGAAAAGTAGAAAGGCATTATTAAAAAAGTACATCATAAAATATAAATAATATATATATACAATATATATATACGGTAAAATAGTAATAGCGGTTGCCAAATTGACAACCGCAAAAACGAACATCCTAGATCAATCATTATCATTATAATAATAAATACAAACAACATGTCATCCAACGTTTTCCCGTTTCCACGTCAACAAATGCCTTCTACTAAACTTTTTCTACACGCTAAATTATAACGAACGAACAGAAACATCATTTTTTGTTTGTTTGTTTGTTTGTTTCTTTCTTTCTTAAATTAAAATTTAAAAAACAACAATTTTGAAAAACTTTTTTCTTTCCATTTAAATTGCATCGAATCAAAACAAGGGGACACAAATTTTAAAATTGTCGTTAGGTTTGCAACTCGGTATTAACTTTTCAGTAAAACATTTTCAAATTCTGTCCTTTCAAACTAGAAAATTAATAATCTTGATTGCATTCCCAACCAAAAAAAAAGCCTTTTTTCTTTTTCTTTAGATTATTAAAAGCAAACTCATCCTACCGCCTCCCTCTGGCAGATTAGTCTCACGCATTACTGGCGACGTCAGAGTTATTGTGACCGAAGTCTTCGGTTCGTCCGTGGCCAACACGATGATAGCCGCCTCGTCGATGCATTTCCTAATCTCGTACGTCTCTTCCGTGACAGTCTGCTGCAAAAGACCGTTACAAATACAATTAGTATACTTCAACCAGCGCCATAACCACCACGATCGCAATACCAGCAACTGCACCGGCAAGTTATCGGCGACTTTGTCGAGCAACGAAATAGTGGGTTTTTCCGAGCACATGACCGCCAAATCCACGTTCAAATCACCGTGCAGCAGCAACCCCTTGGCCAGAACGCCCACGCGCATAACTCCCTTCAGAGTGCGAGGAGCCGGCGGCGGAGGCGGCGGCGGGGGAGGAGGCGGCGGCGGAGCAGCCGACAAAATCAACGACGCGTCGCCTTCGACCCTGTCAAAAATAGTTAGATTAATTATTAAAAAAAAAAATAAAATAAAAAAAAATAAAAAAAAAAGTGTAAAAACGTACGTTGGTTTGACAGGAGCAGCGGGTACCACCGCTTCTTCCACGACCACGTCCTTCTTGACTTCCGGAGCGATTTTCGGTGCCGGTTCGGTTTCGGCCAAATAATCGCTGACGAGCTTCAAAGCCTTCTCAGTATTCGTGATGATCTTTTGAACGGCTTGCAACTCCTCCTCTTTCGGATAAATTTGCGCGTGCTTCGCGATCACGTGCCTATCGTCCGACGAATCCGGTCTCCTCATCGTCATCGGCGGCCCGGACTGGAGCTGAGCCGGGAACGGACGCGGCGGCGGTGGCAAGCCGCGCATTTCGCGCCCGTAACGACGATACCATTCATAATATTCCATTTCTTCTTCGTATCTACGTCGCTCTTCCCAGAATATGCGCTCTTCCTCTTCCATCATTCTACGGAAAAATTTCAAGATAAATAAATAAATAAATAAATAAATAAATAAATAAATAAATAAGTAAAAAAATAAATAAATAAGTAAAAAAAATAAATAAATAAATAAATAAATAAGCCACCTCTCCTCTTCCCTCCTACGCCAGAATTCCTCTTTCATTTGTTGTCGCCTCAATTTCTCCTCCTGCAGCTTTCTTTGCCTTAAACTTGGTTTAATATCGACAACTAAATCCGGGTTCACTTTTTTCTAATAAATACAAATTTCTCAATAAAAAAAAATTCAAGTCAAATGATATCCATCCATACCTTGTATTGCAAACGATGCCTGCGTCCCTTCATGTGCATTTCTTTGGCATTGGGATCGTTAAAACGACATTCGCACAATTTACACTGGAAACTAATCACTTTTCCCTCGTCATTTTTAATTTCTTCGATATAATCTTGTCCGACCGGTTGGATTTCGGGCTTCTCCTCCATTTTCGGATATTCTACCATTTTCAATTCCTCCTTGAACTGCTCTTCGGCCAACTTTAAATCTTTAGTTTCTGCTGGTGGCGGCGGCGGCGCGGTCGTATTCAATTTCGTGCCGCCTGTGGATTATAATTTATATTTATATTCATCATTATTTATTATTTATTATTTATTCATCCTTTAATTCATTTTACCGATAAATGTGATTTTAGGAGTCGCCACGACTTTCTTGGCGACGGCGTCACCGGCGCCGGCCATCATCCCGACGGTGACCGGAGGTATCTTGGCCGCACCGGGGGCACTCATTGCAGCGGCACTGTTGGCCACAAGGACCGGATCGGTCGACGGAATCGGCTTCCCCAATTTGGTATGCAATTTCACCACCTTCTGATGCTTGGCGCCTCGGATGTGAGCGGCGTACGCGTCGGCTCCGGTGCAAGTCACGTCGCACAACTCGCAGCGCAGCGAATTCCCGCCGCGAGCATTTTGCGTGGCATTTCCAGTTTTGGCGGCCGCTTCTTTCTTCTTGTGCTTCTGTCCTTCCAAGTGCTCCCTGTAGGTCTGTGGATAATTGATTGGTATTATTTATTTATTTATTTATTTATTTATTTATTTATTTATTTATTATTTATTTATTATTATTATTTTACCTGGGGTCCGGCACAACTGATTTTGCACACGTCGCAGTAGTGCAACTGTTGCGGCTTTGGCGGTTGCTTCGGCTTGTTGGATTTCATGTTTCCCTTTTTGTAGGCGGCCCAGCCGGCCGCATTCTTGTTGGCCGTGTTGGCGTGAGCTTGTTGCTGTTGCTGCACGTAAACGGTAGCAGCTGTGTACAAAGCAGCATCGTAACCAGAATATGTAGTGCCTTTCATTAAAATACAATTATTCATTCGTTTCACTCGTCCCACCCCCAATTGCACTCTTCTTTTACCTGTGTACGGAGCGGTTGTGACGGCCGGCGAGCCGTAATTCGAACTGTACGTGGCCGTTCCCGTGGCGGGCGAATATCCGTAAGCCGAGGTCGGCGCCTTCACGTTCGTCACCGGCCTAGCCGCAGCAGTAAAACTTGCGTTTGTCGTGTAAGCCGGTTTGGCGGCTACAATCAATCAAGTAGTTAATTAAGATACAAATTAATAAATTAATAAATTAATTAATTAATCAATCAATCAATCAATCTCACCGGCTTGATAATGTGTAGTTGTTTCGGCCGTGGAAAATGTCGTACTCGCGGGTTGCGAGTAGTATGTTTTCGTCCCGTCGTACGTTGCCGCGTTGGCTGGGCGCGCGTACCCGTAATTCTCGTACGTCGGCGTGGTGGCTGGCGGAGGCGGTGGCGCCGCTTCTTGCTGCCGATTCCCATAACCGTAGTTGGTGTTGGGATGCGTTGTTTGATAACCTTCGTACGTGGCCGTTTGTCCAGCGCGCGCTGTTGACGCGTAAGCCTGTGTCGTGGGTCCGACCGGATAGCCTGGCTGGCCCGGCTGATAAGTTGCTGCTGGTGTAGTACTAAAAAAAATATTTTAAAAAAATACTCATTAAAATTTATTTATTTATTTATTTATTTATTTATTTTTATTTTTAATTTTTATTTCTATTTTTCTGATTGTCGCCATCTTGAAACCGGCAAAAAAAACTAGCGAAGCCCGTTTCATCCGTATTACGGCTTCGTTTTCGGCTTTCGCGCAATTTGAGCCTAATTCGGTGCACAAATTGAGGCGTACGTTATTGTTAATAAATAACCAACCGAAAAAAAATTCCTCCGAGACAAAAGTATACGCTCGTGTGTGGAATGCCGCCATTTTGACTTTCCATCGGCAAACTTTTCACCGTTCGTAATTAGAAAAAATTTGCGCGACTTTGTCTAAAAGAATCGTTACTAACCTGTACTGGGTGCCTCCATGCGTAAATCCAAAATAATTATTCGCAGCCATCGCTGACTCTGCGGCGTTATCGATAAGTTTTTCTGATGGACACTAAAACCGTCCGAAAACGTTATGGCGAACAACAACAACGAAATGAAGCGAGATCTCGCGGCGGTAAACGAGATTTCTGAAAATTGTAACGTAGCGCCACCGTGGTCGAAATCAGAAATAAAAAAAGAAAAAGATCCAAAAAAATTCCTCATTTTTAATTCTTTAATTTAAAAAAACGTAACAGTTTTGAATTAATCCCTGATTATTAATTATTGTGATTATCACGGTGAGAAATAATAAATATAATAATAATAAAAATAATAATAATAAAATAATAATATTAAAATTAAAATTAAAATTAAAATTAAAATATTTCGGGTACAATCAAATTAGAATTAGAAAATAAAACTTTTTTGTTCGACATTCTCAAGGCACGATGTGAAGAGCGTGTTGTGTTTCTCTCTTTCTTTTTAATGAGCGGTCATCTCGGATCCGTCGTGCAGATTATCGGCGGCGGCGACGGTGGGAAAAAACGAATTGTGCGACAACGACATGCAGAACGTGAAATGATTGGCCACGTCCGAAGAAGAGGACGAAGCCGACGAATAAGTCATGTCGGAACCGAACAGGTGGTTGTCAGGCTGCTGCGAAACGGACGGGAGCGCCTCGGACGAAGTCAACAGTTCTTGGAGCTCGTGGCTCGTGGGCGCGTGATCTTGGCGCGACGAAATCTGCAGCAAATCAACGACGGCGTTGTGCACGTTCATCAACAAATCGCTCTCGTGTTCGATCGAATCGAGCGGCTGCGGCTGCGGCTGCGTTTGCGGCTGCGGCTGCGGCTGCGGCTGCGGCTGCGGCTGAACCGGTGGCGGCGGCGCGGAGGAGTCGAGGCAGCTGCTCGACTGCGAGTTGTCTTCTTCTTCCTCCTCTTCGTCCGCCATGATCTTGGTAACGCGTTTGCTCTTAAACAGGGCGCCGTGCACGGCGATCATGTGACGCTTGAGGTGTGACATGCGTTTGTACGACTGCGAGCAGTAGCACACGTACGGGCGCGCGTCACTGTGGATGCGCACGTGACGCCGGAGCCCGCTGCGCCCCTTGAATCCCTTGCCGCACACCGAGCACACGAAATTACGGTCTTCCGAATGCACGTACGCGTGGTGTTCCTTGAGCGTGGCCCGCGCGTGAAACGACGAGCCGCACAGCTCGCACACGAAACGACGGTCGGCCGTGTGTAACTCGACGTGACGCTTGAGATTCGTCTTGCATTTGCAACTGTAGTCGCAGTAGGGACACGTGTAAGGGCGCTCGTCGCTGTGTAACTGCTGCATGTGGCGCACGAGACCTTGGCGCCGGTAGAAGCGAGTGCCGCACTGCGCGCACAGGTACGGTTTCTTGTCCAATTCGTCCAATACGTCCAATTCGTCCTCCTGTCCGGTGGCTTTGAGATGCGCGGCCGTCTTCATGTGCTTGGCCAACGCCTTGGGCGTCCTGAAATTCTTATCACAGTGGGTGCACTGGATGGGTTTCTCGCCCGTGTGCAGCCTCATATGAATTTCGAGCAACGTGGGTCGCTGGAAGCGTTTCTGACAAATGAAGCAAGCGTGTTTCTTCTCTTCGCGAGTCTGGATGCCGTGCACGACGCGCCTGTGTTTGAGGAAATGTTTCTTGGTCGAGAAGTTGATGTCGCACAGCGTGCAGTTGTACTTGTCGTGCCCGGTCAGGTGCTGCTCGTACTGCTGACGGCGCGCGAAGCTCTCGTTGCATTTGCCGCAGTGGAATTTCGCCTCCTCCGTGTGCTTGAGCATGTGCGTGTCGAACAACTCGCTCGAATCGCACATGAGTCCGCATTTTAGGCACACGATCTTACCGTCGGCGTGCTCCTTCAAGTGCACGTACAGCGACGGTCGTTTCACGAATTTGCGCTCGCAATGCGGGCAGTGGTAGAACTTTTCTGGCTCATTGATCGTGTGCGCTGTGCGCAGGTGCCGACACAAAGCCTTGCGTTTAGCGAATCGCGCGCTGCACAGTTTGCAGTTATTGCGATTGTGCCCGCTCATGTGTTTCCGATAGTGCTGCAGGTGAGTAAATTTCAATTTGCATTCGTCGCAGTGTAACTCTTCGTGTTCGTCGTCCTCTTCATCTTCATCTTCATCTCTCTCGTCCTCGTCCATCTGCTTTTCTCGCGATCCTGCGTCAACGACTTTCGCCTCGTGCTGCCCCCTGTGAGCGTCGCATTCCGATTTTTCTTGGAATTTCTCGCCACACACGTCACATTCGTAACTCACGTGTTGCTTCTTGACACAACGTTTTGATTTTTTTGCCTTAATATTATTTGCCGCCATCTCCGCATCGTTTTCGCACATTTGTTCCTCTTCGTCCGCTTTGAACTTTTTGTTGGCTAATCGAAGCGAAGTTCTCCGAGTTAAAAAAGTCACTCGTTGGTTTTCGTCCGAATTGCACATCCCCGAAGAAACGTCATTTTCGTCGTCAGCAATTTGAAAATCTGAAACAAATTATTTATTTAAATAAATAAATAAATAAATAAATAAATAAATAAATAAATAATACAGTACCGTATGTAATAAATTTACCAGAATTGCTGTCGATTGCACCATTTTCCCTTCGACCATTAGCTACCGATTGCACCGTAGTGGAAATGTTCCCGGATCCCTCTTCAACCTCAATCGCAGGATTTTCGTCGATAATTTCTTCAGTCGCGGACGACGACTGCGTAGCCCAACTTAAAATGTCGTCCCGTTGCGTTTCGACGACCAAACAGTTTATCAAATCCTTAAATGAATAATAATAATAATAATAATAATAATAATAATAATAATTGTAATAATGATAGTTACATTTATTAATTTTTTTATTTATTATACCTGTTCGATGAGAGATATGTCGCTGTGACGATCGTTATTCGTCAAGGAAGACGATAGTTGATTAAACAGGTCTTTTACAACATCCAACGCCTTGACTCGTTCGAATTCTGGCATCTTGTCAAACACATCGGCCGCAATTTTCAACTGCAAGAAATATTGAAGACTGAATCGTTTGGGAGAAGTGAATGAATGCTATATAGTCACCTGCGCTTTGAAAAATTCCATTTCTTGAGTAAAATTAGATTTTGGAAAAGTCATGATTGCAAGATGTATACATTATTTATATATGAAAAATAACTAATTTCATTATTTATAAAATCATATAAAATCACGTTTACGGGCAGCCATCGCGATCGGATCATGCCCTTCGCATGAGAGGCCTAACAAGAAAACTAACAATTAAAAAAGAAAATTTTACATTTTGTGGTATAAAAAACGTAATATTTATAAAATTAAATTAATTCGTAAATAAAATAGTTTCGAGTATAAGTATAATAAAACTATAAAAATAATATAAAATAATTTTTGTTTCACGACCTCTGCCGTCACGATAAATAACACATGCCATGCAATGGCCGCCGTCATAGGAAGGGCACTCTTAGCTGCTGCCGCCTCGGCTGCCGCCGTCCATTTCTTCCGTTCGGCACGACGACAACGAGCGAGTGGAATCGTACAATTGGCAAAGTTCAATGTTACTAAACGCGGACTGCAGCTGTCATCGAGCATCAGGTCGAACGAAAGCGAGCGAATGTGTTGGAAATGCCAAAGCGTGATACCGAAACAAAAATTCGTCTGCTCCGAGTGCCAGTGCCTGCAATCGCCCGATTCGAAGATGAATCATTTTCAACTGTTCGAAATGGAAGAAAAGTTCGACGTTGACGTGCACGCCCTGACCAACAGATTCAAAAACCTTCAACGCAAATTCCATCCGGATAAATTCGCCGGGAAAAGCCGAGTGGAACGGGACCATTCGGCGCTTTACTCGGCGCAAATCAACAAAGCGTATCAGACGTTGCTCAAACCGTTACAGCGTGGCCTTTATATTCTCGAACTGCGTGGCAGACCTTTGGTCGAAGAATCGGTGACGATGAGCGCCGATTTCTTAATGGAAATAATGGAGATCAACGAGGCGTTGGTAGATGCCGATGCTGATGTCGAGTCGACGGCCAAAGTCGAAGAAATCGCGTCGAAAAATGCTGAAAAAATTGATAAATCCATCGAAAATTTGTCGAGCGAGTTAAAAAGCGGAAACTGGGACGCGGCGCAAAAGACGTTGGCCGAACTGAAATATTACACCAACATCGAGGAGAAGGCGAAAAGCATCGTGAATCGGCGAGAACTGTTGATGGCAAAATGATTTAGTTCTCGCAATAATTGTAATTGTTATTCCATCAAACATATAAAATAGTTTTTAAATCCAAGGAGAAAAGACAATACAATGAATACTAATAATAAAAATATTGCATCAAAATTTTTCATCAAAAAACATTTTTTTTTCGATTTGGAAAGGCACTTTTTAACGTAAACAAATGACAAACTATGTCCTTTACAATAATAACAAACAATAGCAAACATAATAATAATAACTTGGAATGTTGATAATAGCAATAACATGGTTGACGTGACATTTGCACTATCCTACCGTACCGTACCGTACCGTACCGTACCGTACCGTACCGTACCGTACCGTACCGTACCGTACCACGGTATCATGTAGAAAGGATGGAATATTTTCAACGAGTAACTATCACAGTCGAAGAAACGGTTATTGATTTTAATTAAATTGTAAAAATGTGAGCAACGATGACTCCGTTACCGAACATGTCCCCTGAGTAAAGATTGTCGACAAAATATTAATATTTCAATTAATTTTAGCAATTGTTCGAACTTTGCACGGAGAAATGGCCGTTGACGAGTCCGCCATTGAGCGAATGAGAGCTCAATTTGCTCTCGTTGCTGCCTTCGCTCGACAACCCCCTGTCGCCGACTCCGTAGCCGTCGTCGTTAATCTCGCTGAAATCGTGGCTTTCGTTTTCTTTTCTTTGCCGTAGCGGCGTCGTGGAACTCGCGTGGTCCAAATCGACATCGATCGCGTTGCCCGTGATCCGCTCGGCCTCCTCGCTGAAGTAGAAGGATTCGTCGACGAAAGTGGGCCGAGTGTACGGCAGTAGCTGCGTCACCAGATCCACGAAAGTGGGACGGAGTTTGGGCATCTGGCTCCAGCATCCTCTCATGAGATCGTACAATTTGTTCGGACACGCTTCGGGCCTCTCCATCACGCCGCCGTCGATCACGTACTTCAAAACTTGCTCGTTCGACAGACCCTGGTACGGTTGCGACGCCAGAGTGGCCATCTCCCACAAGACGATTCCGTAAGACCAGGCGTCCGATAAACTGGTGAAAACGCCGTCCTTGAGCGACTCGGGCGCCATCCAGCGAACGGGCAGCAATCCCTTGCCCCCCTTGCGATAATAATCCGTTTCGTAAATATCGCGGGTCATGCCGAAGTCGCCGATTTTCACCGTCAAATCTTCGGCGACCATGCAATTGCGCGCGGCCAAATCTCGATGAACGAATTTCTTGGCTGCCAAATACGCCATTCCGTCCGCTATTTCACTCGCCATGCGTAAAATATTGTTCAACGTCGGCGGTTGATTCACTATTTGGCCATCGCTCTCGCTCTCGCTCTCGCTCACGCTCACGCTCACGTTCACGCACGGACGTAACGAGCGAAGATAGGCTTTCAGGTCTCCTTTGCCCATCAGCTCCATGACCACCAGAGTGGGCTGGCCCTTGGACACGACTCCCATCAACTTCAACACGTGATGGCTGGTGAATGCCCTGATGGAAGGAAATGCATTATTGTTAAGAATAAACTGTTAAATTTCATACTTCATGACGGATGCTTCGTTAAGAAATTCGATTCTTTCTCTGACGGTGGCGTTTTCGTTGACCGTCTTGATCGCGCATTTCACCCGTCCCTGGCCTTTGACGATGTTGTCGGCCAATCCGGAGTACACCATGCCGAATGATCCCTGGCCCAACTCTTGCAGAATGGTGATTTTCTCGCGAGCAACTTCCCACTCGTCGGGAACGTAAACTGTCGAATAATTTATAAAAATTCAATTCAATTATTATTTTAGAATTCTCACCTTCTCCCGTATTGATGTATTCGGGATTGACCGACGCGTACAAGATGCTCTTGTTTATGTCTTTGTATCTATAAAAGATTCAAAGATTCAAAGATTCAAAGATTCAAAAATTCAAATTAATTCATTCATTAGTTCAAGAAGATCGCATATTCGCATTAAGCTTTCTTTACTTTCGCTTAAAAACTATCCACAGTGATCCGGCGACGAGAAGAATGAAAACGACTACGGCCGAAGTGGCAATGGCGGCCAGCACGACGGGGCTCCAGCCGTCGTCCGGGTCCGGGATGACGAAAGAAACGGGCAACGTCCAATTGCTGTAACCGGCCAACGAGGTGGCGCGTAGACGCAGCGAGTAACTGCCGGGGCTCAGATTGGTCAAATTGTAGCCGCGATCGACCCTGTACTGGCGGCGCGTGATGCACTCGGACACGGGTTTGAACTGTAAAAGAAGTTGTCTCGGTCATCGAGTTAGTCGGATGATTCCGATCGATAATCGCCATTACATTCTCAATGTTGGTTCGCTTGTACTCCAACTCGAACGCGACGACCACGCCGTTCGGTTCCCTGGGCTCGTCCCACTTGACGCGCACTGTGCCGCGTGTCTCGTTCACAACTTTGGCGCTGATGGATTTGTAGACGATCGTGTCGGCGTTAGCTGCAAAAAAAAATTGAAAATAAAAATTAAATTCTTCCATACGTCAAGTTAAATCGCTTACGCAACGGAGCCGTTCGAACGCTGATGATGGCTTGCGAGCTGCACAATTTTTCCCAATGCTCGTGGCAGGCCGAAACCTCCACGACGTACAGAGAAAAATGTCTGAGCGACTTTATGCTTTTCCCGGTGCTGTTGGAACGGACGTGGAAGATGGTGGCGTTCGTTAATTCCGGGAACTGGTTATCGACGACGTTCCTTTTCCTCCTTCTGTAATCTTCTTCGATATCATTGTCGTTGTTCATGTACTTTTCGCTTGAAAAAATATGTAAATAAATAAATAGATTGATTAATTGATTAATTAATTAAATTAATTAACTAGTTAGTTAATACTTTTTCATGTAAACGTGATTGTGAATCGAATCCTCAAATTGGTTTTCGAATTCGGCTTCTTTGGCCGCATTTTCTAAATCGATTTTTTGTTTCGATGTTTCGCACAGCCCGGTCTCGTGGTCTTCCACCGTTCTGTTGACGGCTGCCGAATGCTTTCGATCGTGTTGTGGTGACACGACGAAATCTAACGCAGTATGTTTCTCGATTAGTTTACATTTTTTTCTACTGTGCAGCGCTTGCGCTTACGTTGCTTGCAGTAATCTCTGCTGTCGAAATAGGTTTGCTCTTTCTCCAGACTTCCTTTTATCTCGTAGTAAGCCACGTCGCCGTTGGGACGAACGGGCGGCAACCAAGAAAGAGTCATTTCGAACGGATCGTAAGAAACGGCTTTCAAATCTACGGGAATCGAAGGCCCTATAAAAAATAAATAAATAAATAAATAAATAAATAAATAAATTTAAAAAATAAAAAGAATTGAAATCTGCTCACTGTCTGCTAATGTTTTAAAATAAATGAGATCGCTTTCAGCGCCAAAATTGTCGGCGCCCACGGTCGTGTATGTGCGAATGTACACGACATACTGGGTAAACGGCTTCAAGTTGGAAATGATGTGACCTTCGCGTTTCGTGTTGATGTTATCGGATGCGGGAACGTCGTATTCCTTCCATCTGAAATTAACAATTAATCATATTACACAAAGAATCAATTATAAAACAACAATTACTACTCACGTGTCAATGCTGCAAGCGTCGCGGCCGTCAAACACCGACACGTTCATATGCGGGCTAAAAAAATGCAAAATAAAATATATTCATTTAATTAAAAAAAAAAAAATCAAAAAATCCAATACAATTTCTTACGCTTCTTTGTAAGACACGACGTAACCGAGCAGAGACCGATGGTCGCTGAAATTTTTTTGCACGTTTTCCCAGTAAATTAGCGCGGATTTGTTGGTGACGCTCTCAATTTTCGCTCGCATTTTGCTCACGTCGCCTACAATTAATTGTGTTTGATTAAAAATTAAAAATTGAAAATTAATTAATTAATTAATTACACGATGTTCGATCTCCGTTCGTTTTAAACGAGACGTCGCGTTCGTCCAAATCCGACAGACCCAGATTCTTGCTCAATTGTTTGATTTTTCCCAAACATAACTTTGGATTTAAATGAAAAAATATTTTGCCGGATATGACTTCCAGTTTGTGACTCGTATTATTGTCGAATAATTCCTGGAGATTAATATTGTCGTAGACCAATAGCGAATAACTGCGATCGGAAAAAATTCAAGCTTGCTATATATATATATTTATTTATTTATTTATTTATTTATTTATTTATTTATTTATTTATTTATTTATTATTTTCTTTTTTAAAAACAATCTTACTCGCTGTTTTCCTTTCTGGTGCCGTTAATTTTTCTCAACTTTTTGAAGAAATGGAGCGAAATTAGCGGACGCGATCGAACAATTTTAACGAAATGGTCCACTTCTTCGATCAAATTTAAATTTTCTTCCAACTCGCGAACAATATTCTCTGAAAAATTCAATCTATGTTTGAAGAGAAAAAAAAAATAAATAAATAAATTACCTCCTCCGCTGATTTGAATTTCGAGAGAACCGCTGATTCTCGTGCATCCCCTCAGCATTTGCGCCGTGGCAACGCTATCGACCGTTATCCCGTTACACACTATAGAATGAAATAAAATCAATAAAATCATCATCAATTGAGTTTTATTGAGATAAATGTTTGCGGGGCACCTTTCGGACAGTCGCCGACGCAGGATTTGCACTCGTGCACGTTGTTTTCGTCCTCCATGTAACCGGGCGGGCATTCCGGCAAACATTCGTCACGAAAGGTTTTCCAACGAACGTCGAGTAACGAGTGCCCGTCCCAAACCTCTCGCGGCAAATTGTGGCACTCCGAGTCGGTAATGCATCTTCTACCGGCGTACTGAAAATCAAAATAAATAAATTATCTAATCATGCAAAGATCGATCGAAAGAACCTTGAACGTCGACGGAGGACACGTCTGTGAGCATTTATTAAGATATTTCACTCCGGAACAAACGAAACATTTCGAGCTGCCCGATCCGCTGCATCCGCCCAAACATTCGTCCGAGCAGCATTTATCGGGCGACGAGCACGATAGGTTGCCACATTTTCGATCGCAGACTAAAAATTAATAATAATAATAATAATAATAATAATAATAATAATAAGAAGAAGAAGAAGAAAAAATAATTAAATTCATTGCAACGACGCACGCTCGACTCGGATTTAATCAAATAAGTCGAATCGAATTAGTCGCGAGTAATTGCTGAAATTGTAAATTAATTCAATTTGATGTTTACACACGAGCGAGTAGTTGTTTACGCGTACGAAACACACACGTGGATGTGATGAGAGAGAGAAAGAGTGTGTCACAGTCTATTTTTAAAGTCGTTCGATATGTAAACAGGGCACCTTATCCGAGTCGGTATGTAACCTTGGATCGCGAATTAAAATAAAAATAAAAATAAAAATAAAAATAAAAATAAAAATAATAAAAATTCCGCTCATGCGATACTGGACATTCGAAATCTGCATCCAACACACGTAAAAAATAATATAAATGTGTTTCTAAAAATAAACGCGTCTCCGTCCGTCCATTTTATGTAAAAAAAAAATAAATAAATAAATAAAAAATAAAAAATAAAATAAAAAAGAATTATTTGGTGAAAAACAAATTTTATCGCAAATTTCGCAACATCCTGCCGATGGATATAAACATTAATCAGAATCAGGTAAACCGATAACGCAATTATCGCTGCAGCTGCAGATGCGTCGAAAACAAACACGGACGACGAATAAGAATGTAACACGACCTTTTTGACATTGGTCCTGGTTCCAGCACAAGCTCTTGCCTCGTCGCGTGGGGCAGTTGGCGCACTGCTCGGGACACTCGTTGCTCTCCTTGTTCTGCTTGATCATGTGACCCCCGATCCCGCTGCTGGCGATCAGGTCCCAGTCGATCGTGTTGACGTAGCACAGATGCGGGTTCCTCGAGATGCGCACCGAGCCGCGAAGCACGTGGGTCAGCGATGGCAGACTCACCTCCTCCAAAGCCATCATCTCGTAAATGACAAAACCGTAATTGTGGAAAAGTTTAGTTCCGCGAATCACGGCCAAATTGGGAAACAAATTTCTCAAACTCGTCAAACCGGCGACTCGATAGAGAAGAAAAAATCCGGTAATTTCGCGCAAACGAGGGAAACTGAAATCTCGGTAGTCTTTCGCTTCCGCATTGTCGATCAACAGAATCTGAAGAAAACCTTCGATTACCGTACAGTTTTCCAATTTATACAGATTCGTCACGTTGTTTCGAATATCTTTGTCCGAACAAACTAAAGAAATAAAGAAATAAAGAAAAAGAAATTAATACATTTTACATTTTATATTTTATATTTTATATTTCATATTACATATTTCATATATCCTACATATTTATCGTAGTACTAGATTTTAAAACGGTACTTTACTTACTTGTTTCTTCGTCGGATCGAATCGGTGAGACGAAGAGCAGAGCGCAGACTACACAAATCCCAAGTGCGAAAACAGCCAGATTGCTCGAGATTAAACATTTCATCATAAATCGTTCGTTTCAGAATGTCATCCCTGACAAAAAATAAAATTTATTTTTAAATTAATTTTAAAAAGACAATGGTTATTAACTGAAATTCTCATCTAATCCATGGCGGTGAGTGTGAGGTGTGAGGTGTGAGGTGTGAGCGAGGTTGGTTGTCCGGGCCGGGTCAAAAACCTTCTCTCTCGGTGCTGGCCACCGTGACAACGAAATGTTGACACTCTTCTCTTTCGCCTCGACAATGATTTCGTCGTTGATTATCCAGTGCACAAACGTGGGCTCATATTTTGCCTTGTTTTTCTCTCTAATCTTCACGACACGACGAACACTCAACTTCAACTTGTAAACATCACCGTTCGCTGATTGGTGCAAAATATGTGAACTCGTCCACTCGCAGTCTCGAGGGAGAAAGCGAGTACGGCAAGGTAAGTCGTCCATCAAAACGGAAAAAGCCCAACGCCACTTTTCATTCATAGCGAACGGGAAAATTAAGAAGAAAAAAACAAAAACAAAAAAAAAATATTTCTTTTATTCTAATTTCCGAAAATCCGGAAAATTAACAAACAAATTTTTGTTTATTTTATATTTTTTTATGTGAAAAATAATTGAAATTTAATCTCATAGATGGCATTACGCGATCCGGAAATTTTCCCCGGCGACCACCTGCGGTTCGTTTGCAACATTTCCATGCTTGTGTGGAGCTGGTGGTCGTGAATTCAAACAACTCGTTATCCCTCGACATGAGATAGAAACGCCACGAAACGCTGTTCCGCACCGTTTGAAACAATCGAATCCGCGATTTCACACAAAAATAAAATATATTTTAAAAAAAATAAAAAATAAAAATAAAAATAAAAATAAAAATAAAAATAAAAATAAAAATAAAAAGTAAAAATAAAAAATAAAAATAAAAATAAAAATAAAAAATAAAAATAAAAATAAAATAAAGAAATAAAAAATGACAATTGGCATAATGGTGACCTTACTTTTAACATTTCATTTCATTTCATTTCATTTTTTTCTTCTTGTTGTTATCGTAATTCTCGATTACGTGTACCGAGACCTTCGATGTTCCCCCGAGCGCAATAAATAAAAAATAACTCGAAAACACTTTGAAAAACAATCGAGTGTTAATGAAAAAAATTAATCAATTTTCTGATCCTAGTCTCCCGTCCTAATTCAGTCTATAGACCATGATATAAACTCGGGTTTAATTAGTTCGGGGGTTTTTCACTTTCTTTCCATTCTGAAGGTCAATTTATTTTAATAAGAAGAATAATTAACTTTAATGATGATTTAATCTAAGCCAATTACGCGAAATAAAGATAACTAATAACAATGTTTACTCATCATTTTATCGAACTAAAAATGAAATCATACCAAAAAATAAATAATTAAATAAATAAATAAATAAATAACTGAGAATAAATCGCAACGAGCCAACAACTATCTATCTATCTATCTATCTATCTATCGGAGTAAAAAAAATAAAGAAATAAAGAAGTAAAAAAATCTATTCAAGGTAAACTACTTTCTATACTTTTTCCCATTTTTTTATTGTATGGGATGAAATAAAAGCAGGCGGCAACAAAGCGCACGTACTTAGTCCGCTTCAATACTCGCCGTAAGTAAATAATTTTATCATTCATTCATTCATTCATTCATTCATTCGTTTCCTCCTCCTAAAGAAATATTAAATAATAATTCATATTAAAGCTCAGCCGCAAATTTAAACAATTTTTTTTTCTTCAGAATTCGACCATTGTACAGATTTTGCAAATTTATATCTTTTCATTCATTCGCACATTCGTTCATTTCCATTCGGATTCGGACACGAGAGGAAACTGTATCAAATTAATTTTTTTTTCTTTTCATTTTTACTGTCGGTCAGTCGGCTCAACTGAGCTGAGCTCGTGACCGTACAAAAGATATTCGAAGGCAGGAAACTCGGACTACAAGCAGAAATTCGAATGAACGCCTGTGCGAATCGACTTCGGCGGGTAATTTCAATGGGATGCCGTGACCACGAAGCGGAGACCGTACTCGAAGGCCACCAACACGCCTCATTCGCTATGGTCAGTGTGAGTTAGTTCCTTGAACTTGTAGCGAGAGAACTTGAACCTTTGCTCGGCCAGCACTCTCTCTTCAAAGATTGCGTAAAGTGAATGAATACTTTTCTTTTTTCTTTTTCTTTTTCTTTTTCTTTTTCTTTTAACATTTCTTGTGGATTGGAGTTGACAATTTTCTTTTTCTAGAAACTCGAGCCGAAAGACGCGGTTTCGATTTCGATTTCGATTTCGAGTGAGAAAATGAGTAATGTCGCCGTGGAAAGCGATATCGATGTCGATGTCGATGTCGATGTCGACGTCGACGTCGACAAAGCGAGGATCTGGAAGAACATCGTGCTCCTGGATCTGGCGATCTTCTTCTACCACTCGCCCATGATGACGTACACGAACCTGATGAGCTCCCTACTGAGCGACGAAGGCCAGGGCGTGGCGTCCGAGAGCATCAACGCGGGCGTAATGATGTTCGGCAGCCTGCTCCTGTGCACGTACGGCACCAAACGCTGGAGCTCCAAACGCGTGATCCTGGTGGCTTGCGTGGTCATCATGCCTTACCTGCTCATCAACTTCCACGTGGTCTGGGCCACCATCATCCCCGGCTCGGTGCTCGCCGGCCTGGGCGACTGTTTCATCACGCAGGCCGTCAGCGTCTACTACTCCGACTTGGCCACCCACTACTCAAAGAGCGTCGAGTCAAAGTCCGACGGTCAGCGCGAGAGTTTTTTGCTTAAAATGTTCGGCCTTTGCGGCGTGGTGCTGCAAGCGGGGTTCATCCTCGGTAACGTACTCGTGTGGGCCATCCTCGATACCACCGAGTTGTGGAACGCCACGTCGACTACGGCTTCGTCGCTGTCGCTGTCGCTGTCGCTGTCGCTGTGCGGTCGTCACTTTTGCCCCGACAACTTCAGTTGGCACAACCACACGATCGCCAGCCCGCACAAGTGGCGCGTGTACACGCTCTGCGGCATATTCAGCGTCATGGGCGTCTCGGCCGTGATCGTCACTTTCTTCCTCGACGACTACTCGCAGGTCGGCAACGCCAAATCGGCCAAAGCGACGCCCAAACTCAAAGAGATCGTGGCGGAGACGGTGCAGCTGTTGCGCCACCCGCAGCAGATCATGCTCGTCATGTTCAGCGCTGTCATCGGAATGGCCGAAGGATTCTTTTTCGGCGATTTCACTCAAGTATTTCTCTTTTACTCTTTTTCTCTTTTTGTTTCAATTATTTTTCTATTTTTTCTATTTTTTCGTTATCTAGGCGTTCGTCAGTTGCTCGATCGGCATCTCCCAAGTCGGGTTGGTCATGACGTGCTACGGATTGGTCAACGGGTTCAGCGCCGCGTGCCAGGAGACGTTGAGCGGCTGGTTCGGACGAATGCCCGTGGTGACGCTGGGCGGCAGCCTGCTGGCTAGCCTCATGTTCGTCCTCCTCTACTGGCAACCGTCCGGCGACGACGGAGACCGACTCGTGCTGTTCGTGGTGGCGGCCGTGTGGGGCATGGCTGACGGCATCCTCAGCACTCATTTATCCGGTCCGTGTTTCCGTGTTTCCGTGTTTCCGTGTTTTTGTTATTCATTTACTTTTCCTGTAACTGTAAATATAATAATTTTCATTCCGTTCGTTGCAGCCCTGTACGGTACCCTGTACGAGGACCGGTCGCAAGTGGCGTACTCGTGCCAAACCTTCTGGTACGGCGTTGGTTTGTGCGTATCGTTCGGCTACAGTTATTACTTGTGCGTTTCCGTCAAAATTTACATCTTGGCCGGTGCGATCCTGGCGGCAATGATCAGCTACTACAGTTTGGAATTCCACATTCACTTTACACGGACTAAAAAGTTGTACCCCAATTTGGCGGCCGCCGACAATCCATCGGTTCGGACTATATCTGCTTGCGTTAGTAGTCAAGTAGATTTATTATAACAATTTTTTTAGATTTTTAATTTCCAATTTTTAATTAATTTTACATCCATCATTTTCATCGACCTCAATCAAAGTGCAATTTTTGAATGTAGGTCACGAGACGACGACGACGACAGAGGAGGAGGAGGAGGAGGAGGAGAAGGAGAAAAAGAAGAAATTTTGTTCGTATCCAAACATCGGGAGCAATTTATTTGTCTTACGATTTCAAAATAATTTTTTTTTCTTAAATGACTACGCGTTGTTAATTCTTTATATAAATTATTATTAATTAAACAATTATATATACAGATAGAAGATGATTATTAATAATTTAATATTATTATTATTATTATTATTATTATTATTATTATTATTATTATTTTTGCTATTGTTATTATTATTATTATAAACAAACGGAACATTTGGTCACCTTGTTCGGTGTCAATTAGGTGCCATCCAAAACGGCGTGTTGTGGCGCGCGATTTGGTGGTGATTTGACCCGTATACAGCTTGATGGGACATGCTCCCGGTCACGTAACCCCGCAGTTTGTTGGCGTTGACCACGCGGTGAACCTGTCCCAGTCGCGACAGGCAAACGGCGCCGCTCTCATCGTCGTCATCGTCCGAATTCCCGTACACTGTTTAGCAAAAATCAAAATGACAAACAATTTTGGCTCGCTCGATATTTCGCTAAAAGCTTACTCGCAACCGAACCCAACGCTCCTTTTAATCTCTTTCGATCCGGTTCTCCCCTCGAAGGGCCTTTGTTAACTAAACGTCAAACAAAAAGAAAAAAAAAAAAAATCGTTAGATAATTATCCGTGCTTTACATTACACGAATTTTAAACAAAAAACCAAAAAATTTGCCTGAAAATGAATAAAAAATTAATTGATTATTAATATTTCAATTTTCCTAACCAAAAGATTATAAAAAAAAATATAAAAAAAATTGACATCAACGTCATCGACCTGGAAAAAAAAATGTCTTTGCACACTCGGAAAAAAAAAAAATAAACTAAATCAATTTCATTATTTTTTTCTTCTCTTTTTCTTCAAAGAATGTAACAAAAAGTAAAAAAAAACAAAAAAAAAAACAAAAACAAAAAGAAAAAAAAAATAATAGTAATAATAATAAAAAAAAATTATCTGAAAGAGATGAAAAATTGTAAAATCAAAAGAGAAAAATAAAATAAAAGTAAAAAATGAAATTGAAAAATTGAAATAGTCGATTTGATAATTTGATTTTTTGATAATTTGAGAAATCCTGAAAAAAGCGAAACGAAAACAATAGTTTAGTCATCATGTCATGTCACCAATACAAACCTGTCGCACACGATTGGAGTGAAGGTGGAGGAAGTGACGGCGGCGGCATTAACTGTTTGTCACGCTCTTTCTGCAGCGTCCCAGAGGACAAGGGAGGAGGGGGTGGTGGAGGCGGCATCACCAAACTCGAAGATGTCGAAGTACACTGCAACCTATCGAAGCAAGCACGAGTCCATTATTGGCACTCTTTCAATCAATCAATCAATCAATAAAATCATCATCATCATCATCATCATCATCATCATCATCATCATCATCATCATCATCATCATCATCATCATCAATCAAATGTCAATATCAATTAAATTAAATGAGATCACTCTCTCTCACACCCATCGTAGGTTACGTTACAACAAGTCTGGCGAGAAGAGAAAAAAAATCAAAGCTTCGTTTAAAATCTTTTCCATTCCATCCCCTACAGATACAGTAAACATAGTACACATAGTACACATAGTACACGTAGTACACATATAAACCAGTACACCCCAAAACCAAAATTGTTCCTGCAAAGTTAAACCGATTGATTAACGATTGACAATCATCTTTTTAAATCAACAAATAAATAATTTGTAAATTCTAAGAAAAAGGATAGAAAAAGAGTCGATTATAAAAAAGGTACGGTCATCCAAACGCCCTTTTCTAGACAAAACAATTGGTCAACTTTTATCTATTTTTTCGCATCCCCCCCCCCCGACCGACAATTCCAATTTATAACAATTTCTCATTCAGCGCGATCAATTAATTTTAAAAGTTACAAATTCTGTCGCTCTAAGAAACGAAAAAAAATAAAATGACGTCTTTTTAGTTTCGATAGAACAAAACGACACGTACCCTCCTTGTTTGTTTAAATAGTCGCCGCTCACTAACCCCGCGAGATGCATCGATTTTTGATGCTACCACAAAAATAAAAAAATTGATTAAAAACAAAGTTTAGAAATTCACAAAATCTCCAAAAATTCACCTGATAGCCTAAAAGTAGTCGATTTTCTTCATCTTTCCGGCACGGTTCCTCGCTGAAATGTCGCTTGTGCGTCTGTTCGGCTTGCCGGTAAGTGGGATACGCGGTGGAAAGATTCAAACTATTGGCGACCGATTGGTGGGCGGAGAGCTTGAGAAACGAGACATTCATTAATCGATCGTTCAATCGAAATTATTCTCGCTCACCTGATACTGATAACCCGTGGCGAGATGCTGCTGCGGCGAACTCAGCATCGATTGCGACAATAAATTAGCGCTCGGTGTCTGATGCATAAAAGTCTCTTTCGGCAGGTAGGCGACGGTCGGATTGCTGGCCACAGTCGTCGCGTAGCTAGTCGCGTTCGCCGCATTGATTAATTGATTCGTGTGATGAATCTGCGACGCCATGTACTCCGTAGTTGAGCGTTGATGGAGCAGCGCGGTCTGCTGTTGATTCCCAAGAACTAATGCCGCTTGCGGAGCTTGACTAAAAAGAATTTGCGTCGCGGGCTGCGCCTGCGAAAGCACCGTGCTCTGAGGCTGCAACGAATTCGCCTGCGTCGTGGCGAGGAAAATGGCCGCTTGCTGCTGTTGCTGCTGATGTTGATGATGTTGCTGATGCTGTTGTTGCTGTTGCTGCTGCTGCTGTTGTTGCTGCTGCTGCTGCTGTTGCTGTTGCTGTTGCTGCTGCTGCTGTTGCTGTTGTTGTTGTTGTTGATGGTGGTGCGCCGCCGCCGCGGTCAAATTATTAACCTGCAAATGAGGCATGAGCAACAAAGTCTGTTGGTAGTCTTGGAGCGCGGCTTGCGTCACGTGAGCCGTCGCCGGATGAACGATGCTCGGATGAGACGACACCACCTGCGACAGACTCGTCGGTTGCTGCTGTTGCTGCTGCTGCACCAATTGAACTGTAAAAATAAAAAAAAATAATTTTAAAAATTTAAATGAAAATAAAAATAAAAATAAAAATGTTAAATTTAAATTCACCCGTGCTGGTAACGAGCGGTTGAGTCAAGGCATAACTGTTGGGACTGACCACTGAAGCGGTCGGTTGCGTGCTGAGGATCGTGGTCGAAGGATGAGGGTCGAGAGCGGACACGGCGTACGTGTGCGCCATCAAATTGGCCGATCCGTCGTTGAACGCGATTTGGCCGTAATTTGCCGTCAAGTTGGGCATCGTGGTGCTCAACGTGGTCACGGGAACGGTAAAGTGCGTCAACAGATTGGGAATGCTCGTCGTGACCGTGCCGTGCAAACTCACCGGCACTGTCCGAGCTTGCACGGCGAAAGCAGCCGCCAACGTCTGCTGTTGCCATTGATTGTATTCCTGCTGCACCGTTTGAATGAGGTTCAACACGAGTTCTTTTGCCGCCTGCAATCCTTCCGGTTTCGAATGGCTTTAGCGAAAAAATACATTTAAATTCAAAAATAATTATAATTTATATTTAAATCGACATTACATAATGTGAACGTGAAACGGCTCGAACGCTTCTCGACCCGAGATCGGATCGATCAAGCCGGATCCTTTTCCTCTGAGCGTGACGGTTGCTCCAGTTTCGGTTCTCACGTGCTGAAGATACGAACCTCCCGGTCCGAGAATTTTATCGCGAACTCCGAACGATTCGGGAATATGCTCCAATCCGATAAATACTTTGTCTTGTACGAACTGCAACTGCTGCAAATTAGAAAAAGCGGAATTAGTGAATACTGACAAGAAACAAACAAACAAACAAACAAACAAACAAACAAACAAACAAACAAACAAACAAACAAACAAACCCCTGCGTGCACCATCGACGTGTTTATCGACATCAGAGGCGGCGGCGAAATCGTCACGACCGTATTCGTGCAAGTGGTCGTCGCGATCTTGGCCCCCGACGAGGGAACCGTTTTCACGTGCTGCTGAATAATTTCTCGTATCCGCTGAACTGCAACTGCACCGGCCATTGTAAATAAAATAAGTAAAATAACAGGGTTGGTATAATGGTAATAATGAAAAATAATGAAAATGAAAAACTTACGATCAACCGCTTCCCTGTTGGAGGCCTGTACGTGCAGATAAAGTGGTCGTTCGCTGAGATAAAAAGATTTGATTAATAAAATTAAATATTAAATAAAAATAAAAATAAAAATAAAAATAAAAATAAAAATAAAAATAAAAATAAAAATAAAAATAAAAATAAAAAACTACAGTAATTCAGTAATTCAGTAATTCAGTAATTCAGTAATTCAGTAATTCAGTAATTCAGTAATTCAGTAATTCAGTAATTCAGTAATTCAGTAATTCAGTAATTCAGTAATTCAGTAATTCAGTAATTCAGTAATTCAGTAATTCAGTAATTCAGTAATTCAGTAATTCAGTAATTCAGTAATTCAGTAATTCAGTAATTCAGTAATTCAGTAATTCAGTAATTCAGTAATTCAGTAATTCAGTAATTCAGTAATTCAGTAATTCAGTAATTCAGTAATTCAGTAATTCAGTAATTCAGTAATTCAGTAATTCAGTAATTCAGTAATTCAGTAATTCAGTAATTCAGTAATTCAGTAATTCAGTAATTCAGTAATTCAGTAATTCAGTAATTCAGTAATTCAGTAATTCAGTAATTATTACTTACCCCATATTGTTTTTCGCACGGTCTTCGAACGACATGTATCGCCCCCGCGTGGAAACTGCCGCTCCACTAAATTTATTAACCTATTTGTACGAGTCAAGAGTCAAGCATTGTCCCAATTTTTATTTTTTTTCTTTTCTCTTTTTTTATTGCAAAAGTTTAATCACCTCGTCTTGCGTGTGGCCTCTCGTCAACATATTTCGAGCACTGATCGGAGCATCGTTGATTTCCACTTCTGCCGTAAACAGATCGCCCGATGCTTTCGTTGTGCCGACGACCTGGATATTTTTATAAAAATATAATTATTCTTGAATTTTGATTAAAAAGAAATAAAATTCTCTCTTTCTCACTTTAGGCCTACTCGCCGTCGCAGGTAATTTGAGTTTTCCCTTAGCAATCAAAATCGCGTTTATTTTTGCGGCCGCTTCAATCGCTGCCAGGAACTCGGAACTGCTTTTGTTGTTTGCGGAATTCATTTTCATCTCGATTCTCGATCAACAATTGATCGCCAGCGCCACTAAAACAAAAGTCGCGTGTGCCTACAATAGAGGCGATTGTATCGACTAACTCGTTAATTCATTTTATTTATTTATTTATTTATTTACTTGAAAATGTTGCAATTCTTACCATTATAAAACCATTCTTTTTACCTACAACGCGAGTTGGTCGATTACCAAATCTTTCATTTCGCTCTCCAGATGGCACGAAAACTAAAATGGCTGTTTCCATTGGTCGTTTAAAGCGATACTCTCGAAACTAAAATCTTGTTTTTCTAGTTTTTCTCCTAATTGATTTTCTACTTTTCCTAATTTTTTCTTGACAATTATTATAAAATAATTTTTTTCTCTCATCTATTTCAACGAGCACCTCGACGAGCACCTCGACGAGCACCTCGACGAGCACTGTATCTATCGCGTTGCATTGTGGGTTGATTAGACATGGAGGATGAACGTGGTTGTTGTTAGGCGACACATGTTTTTACTTTTTATTTATACATAAATATTAGATCTAGCGAATGTGATAACATGACGACTGCTACCGCTACTGGGACTTTTTTACAGATGGTGGTTATTTTCGTGTCATTGTCACGATGTGTCGGTGACAAGAACGGCACATCATCACCGACCACAACCGACAGTATTATTTCCAACAATACTAGTTCCAACAGTTCAAACACTACTTTGTTTAATTCAACAACGAGTCCGACCATATTGCCAAAAGTCAAAAGATTTCCAGATATATTTAAAAATAACAGCGCAATTCTTCGAGCCGTGTATGTCGTGTGTGGATTCGTAGTCGTAGTGATATTGTACAATTTAATCATGACGAGGTTTGCTCGCGTTACATTTTGTCAGCCAAACACTCATTACCTTACATTTTACATTTAGGTTGCGTCGCAAGAAAAACAAATTACAATTATACGGGCTATTAAAGTCCAATTCCGATGTGGAAATGACTCCGCTGGGCCAGGACGATGACGAAGAAACCACCATGTTCGACGCATCCATGTTTAAATCCACGCGAAGCTAGCCAGAGCCAGCCAGAGCCAGCCAGAGCCAGCCGCCTCGATCCCTCGAGCGGGAATCGGATTCTCAATCTCATCACCATAACAATAAACTAAGGCACAAATTAATATTATTTTTTTCTTTTTTTTGTATTAAACCAATTTTTTGTTTGATGACATTTTGTTTTACAAGTCGAAGCAACACAATATATTTTTTGTAAAAATGAAAAGAAAAAGCAACTATCTTCGAAATGTTTGGAATTTATTCTTCTTGTGGATTTTGAGGCGCCGACTGTTTAGGTCCGTCGTTATCGCCCGATTTCTTCTTCGATCCGGACACAATATCGTCGATTCGCAACAGCAAAATCGCCGTCTAAAGAGACAATATCAATTTTAATAAGAATAATAATTCTGTTTTTCATTATTATTAATTTTACCTCGATGGCAGTTTTGTATATCTGCAACTTGACGGCCAATGGCTCGAAAATGCCGAGCGTTTTCATGTCGACGATTTCCCCCGTCTCGCCGTCCACTCCCCAAGTCGAATTACCGGCCACCGCGTGTTTAGCCTGCAAATCAACACCATTTATTAACCTCGATTTTATTTCTTAAAAATAAAAATAAGAAAAATGACAGCATACCCTGAGTGCGGTCAAAGTTCTGATCGTGTTCCAGCCACAATTCTGAATCAACGTCCTCGGAATCACTTCGAGCGCTTGGGCCACGGCACGGTAGGGCCATTGATGAATTCCCGTGATGCTCTTCGATTTTTCTTGCAATATCTGCGAAAAATAAATTACGATAAGATATATTTTAAGTTAATTTTGATAGTTCGACACGACTGTACCCTCGCGACGGCCATTTCCACGGCACCGCCACCGGGAACCAATCTCGGCTCGATGGTGACGTTGCGCGCAACTTGTAAAGCATCTTGCAAATTTCTTTCCACTTCGTTCAAAATATCTTTGCTGGCGCCTCGTAACAGAATGGTGCACGCTTTGGGATCCTTGCATTCGGTGACGAAACAGAAGTACCTACGAAATTATTATTATTGATGTAATTATTTATTATTTAAATTGATTAATTATTCTAATTTTACTCGTCTCCAAATTTCTGAATTTCGAATAAACCGGCGCCGGTTCCGATGTCCTCTTCGCGCAGCTCGTCCGTTCGATTCACGATCGTACCACCGCAAGCGCTGCAATAATTAAAAATTATTAGAAATAAGTTTGACTAAAAAATATATATATATATATATATATATATTACCGAGCGATGCGATTATTATCGGTTTTACGCACGCGCCGGATGGCGGTAATGTTCGCTTTGACTAAGAAATGTTGCGCGAGATCTGTGAAAATTCAACATTTTAAAAGAAAGAAAAAATATTTTAAAAATATTATTCATTCCCACCCGAAATTCCTTTCTCCGTAAAAACGAGGTCCGGTTTGACGCGAATAATATCTTCGCACAGTTTCTGCACGAAATCCTCCTCCAACTGAAGAATTTTTGTAAAATCCTCTTCTTTCAACATTTCGATATTCGTCTGACTTTCTCCCTTCTTGTACTCCAACGAACAATCGAGCAACAAAATTCGAGGATTCTCGATCCTCCTTCGCATTTTCGGATGAGTCACGTCTTTGTTTAACATGACGCCTCGCAAAACCTGACTTTCTTCGATAGTTCCGCCGGGCAGCTTTTCTACCTTAACGTATCGCTTGATATCGATCTCCTTTCTACCGTTCTCCTCCACGTACACGGTCGCGACCGAATCTAGGGCGATCTGGCACGCTAAATCCGACCAACGACCGATGAACTTTGTTCCGATGCAGCTCTTCACAATCTGTAACATTTGCTGTCTGTCATTTACATCCACGGGTAAACTGCACGTTTAAACAATCATTCTTTACAGGTTAATCTTTCTTTTTCTTTTTAATATCGTTTAAATATCGTTTACCTAACTTGATCCTTTAAAATATTAATCATATCTTCTAATGCTTGGCGATAGGCGGAAATGATCACGGTAGGATGCATTTGTTGTTCGAGAAATTGTTCGGCAACCGACAAAGTTTCGCCCGCTGAAAATGAAAATGAAAATGAAAATGAAAATAAAAATAAAAATAAAAATAAAAATAAAAATAAAAATAAAAATAAAAATAAAAATAAAAATAAAAATAAAAATAAAAATAAAAATAAAAATAAAAATAAAAATAAAAATGAATCGACTCATTCAATTTATAATAATTTATAATTATAAACCTAATATGATGACGGACGTTGTTCCATCACCGACCTCTTCGTCTTGAGTTCGACTGATTTCGATCATGGATTTCGCAGCAGGGTGTTGTACGGTGATTTCCCTCAAAATAGCATTTCCATCGTTGGTCATGACGATTCCTCCCATCGGGTCCATCAACATCTGCAAATTTAATGTCATTAATTTTATTTTTTTTCTTTTTCATAATTATTACTTTACTTTTAACATAGCTCTCGGGCCCAAACATGTTCGTATAACGTCAGCAACGGCCTAGAAAAATACCCACACGTCAAAATTCAATCAAAATGTCGGCCATGTGATTAGGCTTATTACCTTGGATGCACCAATGTTGTCGAGCTGAACTTTTCTTCCCGATTCTCGCTTCGTGTTTTGGCCTGATTAAAATATTGAGCAACGTAAATCAAAGACGTGAAGAAAAATTTCATTTATACTCACTCAAAACCAGGATGGGCGCTTGACCGCCAAACATTTTCGGAGTTAAATAATCGTCAATGTTAACAAAAAGCCGCACGCTTCTGGATCATGGAGGATATAGGAAAAAGACAGGAAATACCGCAGTGGGTTTAGCCAAAAGGTGGATTGACACATTCGACAATTTTCGTTTAACAATTCTGCGAGATCCACGATGAGAATTTCATTTTTTTCTCTCTTTCACGTCGCATAAACATGAACCATTCATTTTGAAATCGTTATGATTTTTTATTATATGAATTGGTTTCATCGCCTTTTCTTTAAACCCAAAAGAACAAATCCTTACCTGTCTCCCGCCCCCGATGCACGCGCGTGTGTTTGCGCCTTTTATTTGTGTTTTCTATTTTTATCGATCGAGCTAATAAAGGTGTAAGAGATGACTATCGAAAGATTATCGAATTATTGAATAAATTAAATCAAATTGAATTTTATTAAATAGAAAGACTCGTTCTTAGAATAGAATATGAGGAGAGTGACGCGAACGAATGAATTTCCATGCTGGCGAGCCCGACGACGAAATTAATACATAATATCAAAACGAGAAGTAAATTTCAATTGAATTAATTATGATCTCATTCGCTGATTACATGGATCTAGCCGAACTACTATCGCCACGTTCCGCTCGAACACTCACTCATTCTCGTACTACATGTCCATCCGCGTCTTATGTTATCCATGGCTTGAATTAAAGAGAAAAAACAAAATAACAAAAAAAAGTATGGAGAAGGGTAAGCCCATTTATTTCTTGTCTCGTTATTGCACTTTTCTACACTTTTGTTGGCTGCTGCCTGGCTAAATTAATTTGGCAAACTGAAGGATCGCTCGTTCGCTCGTTGCCGAAAATAAGCGTACGGTGTCGGTAAGGTCATCCGGCACATTATCTTCATCATCATCAGTGTAATTGGCGTTTAAAACTGAATAGAAAAATGTTTTTTTCTTTTTTTCTTCCGCGATGCAACACGTTTTGCACCTGTGTCTGTCTGATCCTTAATTGGAATTGGTGATCGTGACGAAAGAAAAAGTGCCTCTTGGTCGTCGCTCTTTCCTCGGAGTCGCTCATTCGCTATGGGCGCGACGAGAAAAATTAAAGATCGGACAAAACGTAAACAACACTTGCCGTGTTATGTTGCTTGGTGTCGTTGCTTGACGCCCGCCGGTACGTGCGATCCTTATATATAATAACACAACATTCCTTCACTCGCACACTCGAGTTTAAGTTTTCAACGGCTCTGCCGCATCAATTTATTTTCGTACTTTTTTTTTAAAAAAAAAAAAAAAAAAATCATTTCCGATTCGTTTCATCTTTAACTCGACCTCGTCCCGTTTTGTTTCTTTTTCACTTTCCAATTGAAATTAATGCATAACATCACACTCGCGTTATAATAATTAAATTAAATTAAATTAAATTAAACTTAATCAATCGGATGTTTACTGCCAGGTGGCAGGCAGCCTTAAATTGCGTTGCGTTTCGACGAACAAAAGATTTCAAACTTGTTTACCCGTTTTAAATGCGAATTAATTAATTTTTCCTGCATTCGGCACCACCATGGTGAAACACGTACGGTACCATTGTAAGTAGCAGCACGTTTCTAACGACCTTGACAAAATTATGTTATCGAGTAAGTCAAAAGTTGATTACGTAATCGATGCCCCGATCTTATTATAAAAAAATAAAAAATATCATCTCGGTGATAATAATAATAATAATAATAATAATAATAATAATATTCAATTTATTAAAATGAAAATACAACGAATCGAATAATTGTACTGTAGGGTCGGTGGAAAAGGACATTGGAAATGGTCGTCGGCACCTCGCGAAAAAACTATCGAAAAGCACGTCGGACCTGGCGACGCAAGCGGTGGCCGCGCACGAGGACGAAATGTACGGCGACGACTCGGCCTCGACCGCGTCCAACACTCCGACACATCGTGATCGCGGCCTCCGACGTCGAGGATTCCAATTGAGCGGCGTGTGGGCGTCGTTGAAAAAATTCGCGCCGCAACGGCTGACTCGCGCACGGAGCAAAGAGCAGAAGAAAGCGCTCGCGGACAAGCGGCGCCTCGCTGACACTCGTAGAGCGCTCAGTACCAGTCACCCGGATGTGTCCCGAGCCAATTCGACCGATTACGCCGGAGACTCGAGCGAACCGGAGGCGTCGCGCAGTGCAACTCCCTCGCTCTCCCCGAGTCCGAAAAGAACCGCCCGCGCAGGTCACCACATGGCGGCCAAATGCCATGGCGACGGCGGCGATGGACCGTTTACGAACCCGAAAGCAAAGTCCGATTTGTGTTCCGCCTTAACGAAAGCAGACAGTTTGGTAAGTTGATTCGTAAACAAACTGATTACGTTAATGGACGATAATGAATTAAAATGAATTAATGAATTAATGAATTAATGAAAAATGAATTAAAAATTGATCGCTACGTTTGCTAAATGCCATTTAAACATTTCCTCTCATGTACGACTCATGTACCCGATCGATTTTACTCCTTTCGTAGGAAATGTCCATCCTACGAAACCGGCACATGGCTCTACGACAACACGCTTTCTTCGAAGTGTCCATCCACTTGCGCGAAGGGCGCCAACTCGTGGCAAGAGATTCGTGCGGTAAGAAAAGGATGAATAAATAAATAAATAAATAAATAAATAAATAAATAAATAAATAAATTGAAGGTACGAGCGATCCGTACGTGAAATTCAAAGTGGGCGGTCGATTGGTGTACAAGAGCAAAACCATCAACAAAAGCCTGAATCCCGAGTGGGATGAGCGCTTCACGCTGCCCATCGAAGACGTAAGCGAGAATAAACAATTTTATTTTCATTTTCATTTTCATTATTTCAATTTTAATTCGACAGGTCTTTGAGCCCATTCACGTTAAAGTGTTCGACTACGATTGGGGGCTTCAGGACGACTTTATGGGGTCGGCCTACTTGGATCTAACTTCCGTGGAACCCCACAGGCCCAGCGACGTGATGCTCACCCTCTCGGATCCGGGCAAGAACGACAACATGGGACAACTTCACCTGTTAATTCATTTAATACCGCGCACGCAGGAGGAAAAAGAACAAGTGAGTCATGTTAGTTGCTTCTCGGCTTCTCGAGTCGAACAAACAACAATTCACAATTGCGCAATCGTATCCGTACCACAATTAAAAATAAAAGTTCAAGTTGAGAGCGAGGGGGTGGGGTGGGGTGGAGAGGCAAAAAGAGGAAGGAAACAAACTATTTTTTTTACTTATATCGCACTTGTGTGAATCATCAGCCTCGACTCGAACATAAGTTAATAGCCAACAGGTGCGCAGTGCGCAGCAAACAAAAAAAACAAAAAACACCTGCATGCGTCCAATTTGCAAGTGCACATGGAACAGAGACAGAGAGAAGGGAAGAGAACGAGATAACATCTCAAAATGGCCGCGCGCAAATACTTGTCAGTCAAAATGGCAGTCAAGGACGAATCTGTGCAACTAAGTGAAACGGAAAACGAGAATGAGAAATCGAGTCACGTGAGGCAACAGATGGGCCAGTGGATCGAAGGAAGGGTCCACCACGCGATGGAGGTCAATAAATAAATAAATAAATATATAAAATAAAATAAAAAAATAAATAAATAAATAAATAAAATAAAATAAATAAATAAATAAATAAATAAATAAATAAATAAAAACACTTGAAAAAAGAAAGAAAGAAAGAAAATAAAATACGTCCTTGACCCTAATTAATTTTTTTCTCTCTCAGTATTTTCACAGGAACGTTCGCCTGGCAGACGCCAGCCGCAAACTGAAAAGTCAAATATGGAGCAGCGTCGTCACCATCGTGCTGGTGGAAGCCAAAGACTTAATCACTCTAGCCGAAAACTGCAACGCCAATCCGTACGCCAAATTCAGACTCGCGAATGAAAAATATAAAAGCAAGGTTCGTATTGAATTGAAATTGAAATTGAAATTGAAATTGAAATGAAATGAAATTGTTGAAAATGAAATTAAAATGAAAATGAAAATGAAAATGAAAATTAAACGGCAGACCGTCCTGAAAACTGTCAATCCTCAATGGCTAGAGCAGTTCGATCTTCACATGTTCGACGACCAAAGCAACGTGCTCGAAATCGTCATTTGCGACGCGCGAAGCAAAGACGAAGTGATGGGCAAGTGCAACATCGATCTGTCAGCGTTGGAAAAAGAGAAGACGCACAGAATATGCCAAGACCTGGACGACAACAACGGGTCCATCTTCCTCCTGCTGACCGTGAGCGGTACCACGAGCGCCGAGACCATCTCGGATTTAACGTCGTTCGAGCCCAACCCCAGGGAAAAGGAATTGCTTCTATCCAAATATGTACAATCTCTATTCTATTCTATTCTATTCTATTGTTTATCTTTACTTATTTTATTTTTTTTTTTAAATTAAAATAGAGTATTTGGCGCACATTCAATAATTTGAAAGATGTCGGCCATTTGACGATTAAAGGTACGTAATCGGTAATTTTAAGAATAGTAATAATGAAGAGTAAGAATAATGAGAATGTCTTTTGGATCGTTCCAGTATTCAAAGCTCAAGGTCTGGCATCCGCCGATATTGGCGGCAAAAGCGATCCATTCTGTGTTTTAGAATTAGTCAACGCCAGGTTACAAACGCAAACCGAATACAAAACACTCAGCCCGGAGTGGCAGAAGATATTCACTTTGTAACTAACTAACTAACTAAATACAATATCTATCTATCTATCTATCTATCTACCTCGAACAATCAATCAATTAATTAATCAATTCATTTTTTATGAAATGTCTATAGTAACGTCAAGGATATTCACTCTGTGCTCGAAGTTACCGTCTACGACGAAGACCGTGACCACAAAGTGGAGTTTCTTGGCAAAGTGGCTATTCCTCTGCTTAAAGTGCGTAATCCGTTAAAACAGAACAGCGATTTTCATTCGTTCATTTATTTTTATTCCTTCATCCTTCATCCTTCATCCTTCATCCTTCAGATCCGCAACGGGGAGCGCAGATGGTACGTCCTCAAAGATAAAAAACTGAGATCGCGAGTCAAAGGCCAAATTCTGTTGGAAATGCAAGTTCATTACAACGCCGTTAGTCTATAGTTTAAAAAAAAATATATATATACATATTTATTTATTTATTTCTTTGTTTAATCATTTATTTAACTAACAAACTTGTACTTACTTACTTGTTAGTTGCGCGCCAGTATCAGAACGTTCAATCCAAAAGAAGAAAAGTATATGCAACCGGATCAGAAATTTAAAAGACAAGTAAGTAAGGTTGATTATTCTTGATTATTATTATCGATTATTATCGATTATTATCGATTATTATCAATTATTATTGATTATTCTTCCAGGTATTTATACAGAATGTGATGAGGATAAAATATTTCATCATGTTGTCGGTCGACGTGGCCAAATATGTGCAAAGCTGTTTCGAATGGGAAAGTCGATTGCGAAGCATCGCGGCCCTCATCGTACGAAAATTGAATTGAATTGAATTGAATTGAATTGAATTTCGTTTTTCTTGATCCCTTTCTTCTTTTTTATCTTCAGATTTTCGTTTTAACCGTGTACAATTTTGAACTGTACATGACACCCATTTGTTTGCTTTTGCTCTTTGTGCGAAATTTTATCATTTTATCCATCGCGGGCACCCGTGCCTACGGCGATTCCGAAGACGACGACGCGAGCGACGACGACGACATGGACGACGAAGATAAGGATGGCAAGGAAGAAAAGAAAAGCTTGAAAGAACGTTTGCACGCGATTCAAGAAGTGACGCAATCCGTGCAAAACGTGTTGGGTTACATCGCGTCGATAGCGGAAAGTGTGAAAAAGTAAAAAAATTAATAAATTAAATAAATATAAATATAAATATAAATATAAATATATTATAATTATAATTACAACAGCACATTTAACTTCACCGAGCCATTCCTATCGTGGTTGGCCATCTTTAGTTTGATGTTGGCGGCATATTTTCTCTACCACGTTCCTCTTCGGTGGCTCATCTTAGCTTGGGGAATTAACAAGTTTACGAGAAAGTTGCGAGCGCCTCATTCCATTCCAAACAACGAACTACTCGACTTTCTATCGCGCGTGCCCGATGACGAACTACTGGTATAAATCGTCGTTAATAAAAAAAAAAAAAAAAAACAAAAAAAATTAATTAAATTAAATTAAATAAAATGAATTTCAGCTCGACATCCGAGAATTTCGACCGGCGGGTAATTCGGCAGAATTGGAAAGGAATCGAGCTAAAAAGAAGAAAGTCAGCTGAAAGCACCTTTTCGATTCGAACAAATTGTTTTCCAATCACGATTCGTGATTTATCTATTCGTCATGTAATTTTTCCGATACCTTTTTTCTCTAAAAGCGAAACAAAAGCGTGCTCGACAGTCGACACAAAGTGGCCTTAATTAATTCATTTAATTTAACTTAACTTAACTAACCAATAATTTATAGCCATAATCAGTCGTTCGATCTTCCATCCAAACTCACTAGTAATTATAAATAAAATGTGTACAGCTTTTGAACTGGCCAACGGAAAAAAGTGTTGACGACCGCTTTGACAAAATCGAAATCGAATTGTAAATTAACGCGTAAACTTGTTAAAACAAACATGCTCATTCTGTTTACTGTTTTTCTTTCTCTTTTTTATCTCGCGTGTGTACATTATATTTCTGTATTATAAATTAAATCATGTTCCGTAAATTACTCGAACGATACGAAATTCAAATTTTCCTCATCTGCTCGTCGCGCTTCTTTTTGGCTCGTAAATGCGTTCCCAGCTGAAACTAGCGTGCAAATTGTCAATGCAATGTCAAAAAGTATCAGCAGCACCTTTAATTTTGGCTTACCCTTTTCCTTTTCTTAATGAATTTGAGTAACTCCATCGCGCGTCGTTCGTAAGGTGCGAATCCACTCACTTCGCGAATGATGTCTCGGATTACTTTCGTGTGTTTCTACAATTTCTGCAACATGTAAATCGTAAGCGATGATTCGTGAGAAAATTCAAAACAAGCCGACACAAATTTCGTAGCGCGGAGACATTTTTGTCTGTAATGTTAATTTACTACAGGACAAAGATTAAACCCAATTAAAAGTGTAGGAAGAAATCTTTTCTTCACGAAAGGCACCGACACACGACGCCATCTATTGTCGATTTCGAGCAACCTTTGCTTTAACTTTCTTCTATCTTTTCTTCTAACTTTTCTATCAATGGTCGGTTGCTTATTTGAATGTTCATGTAAATCTGTCACCTTTGACCTTTGATGGTTTCAACCCAAAGGTCAGTCAGTGTGAAGACGGCAGATTCATCAATACGATCATTCATCCATTCATTAGGAAATAAAATAATTATTAAATTTATCTTTCAAGTGGTTTAAAAACATGCATGCTTGTGCATAATGTCAAATTCGAACTCCCACGCGTCGTAAAAATTGAAAGAAAAAGACGACCAAATGTCTTGAATTTTTATTTTTTTCTCGCGATTCGATTCGTATCAAATTTCTTGACTTTAACTTAAAGTAACTAACTAGACCAGATGAGACAAGACCAGACGAGACTCTCCACTCCAACAAGATGATCAAGTCGCGAGTCGCACTTCTTTGCGTGGTAGGTAACAGCGTACTGCGTAACCTATAAAAAAATAGGTCTGAGTCTGTCTTATCTCTCATCTCTTCTCTTCCCAACCACCATTCATTGAATCACCTATTCATTTATTGCCCATCATTAATTAGGTACTCGTGTTGTTCAACAGTCCAAATAATCGGGCTAATCCTCATCCGGCTCAGGCGACCGATTTTGGCGTCGGACTCGGGGGAATCGCTCCTCACAATGCTGTCATCATTTACCAAGGGCGACAATACGTGGTCGATGCGAACCAACTGTTTGCCAAATTGCAAATGCAAATGCAAAAACCACCCACCAATGGAGGACAAATGCAAATACCCAATTTACAATTGCCGTCCAATGGTGGTCAATTTATTGCTCCTTCAAACGGAAAAATGCCGAGTTTCCGACCAGGAAATGGTCAATTCATGGCACCGTCCAACGGAAAAATGCCGAGTTTCCGACCAGGAAATGGTCAATTCATGGCACCGTCCAACGGAAAAATGCCGAGTTTCCGACCAGGAAATGGTCAATTCATGGCACCGTCCAACGGAAAAATGCCGAGTTTCCGACCAGGAAGTGGTCAATTACCCAACAGCGGACAATTTATTGCTCCATCAAACGGAAAAATGACAAGTTTCCAACCGAATCCTCCCGTGGGGCCGACGAAACCCATAGAACAACATCCGGTTCAGGGTCAAAAATGCCCCTCGGTCGCCGCCGGAAGCAACGGACCGACGCATCGGTGGCAATCGGGGAAAGGTCAATTTCACTCACCTCTGCCGTCTCGTCCGGTCTGGCCACCGGCAGGAACGTATATGAAACCCAAAACTTGGCCTTTTCAACACCAGATGACACCGCCGCAGCACTCTCGCATTTATCCAAACCAGTAGAAACAAAAGTAATCAACATTTTGTAACCCTAATTAATCGCAGTAATTAAATAAACTCGTTGTAATCATCCGATTTTAATAAAACTACATTCACATTCACATAAGCTTCCGTTACATTTTAAACGAAACAAGCAAAACAAAATAACAAAAATATATTGGAAGAAAAAAAATTTGATTGGCACTCGAGGTGGAACTCGATCCTGAGCAACGATATGCAAAAACAAATGGAATGGTGTCTTGGAAGTCGTAAAAAATAATAAAAACAAGAAAAAAAAATCATCTTTCCTTCTTTCTCGATTAAAAAAGCCATAAAATTGTTAGTTTAAAAGACAAAACCGAGTGCGCTCAAAACAAACAAGAACGGTGTGATGGAAATGAGATTAGCGGAGTTTCCGTTTCCTTTTATAGAAGCTGTAAAAAGAAAAAAAAGAAAATAATTAAATTGTTGCATTAAAGATTGAAAATTTGGCGATTTGCAGTTATACCTCCGTGAACCGGTGTCGGTTTCGCGGTGTTCTCGTCCATTTTTGCCAAAGCTTCCGTCGTCGGAGTGCCGACACTGCTGCTGGTGTTGGCGGCGTGTTGATGTTGACTCATCGTCGAATTGGTTTTCGGTTCGTCCACGGTGCTCGATTCTGCGGAAGACTGGTTTTGGCAATACGCGACGGCCATCAGCAAACAACAGCACAGGAGGAGCTTCATCTCGATAATCTGAGAGAGGAAAATGCGTAAAGGCGAATTAAAATGCCGGGGAAATCCACGAACATGCGTCACCCGAAACGACGCGACGCGATGAAATGCGATGAAATGCGATGAAATGCGATGAAATGCGATGCGATGAGAGGGAAACCCGACCATGAACCAATTTGCAGTTGAAACAAATATCGGTCACGCGTTAAAACAACTTTTAATTGCGCTCTCTTGTGAAATATTTCATCTTTTATTCTTTCTTTTCCTTTTTCCGACCGCAACCGCCAACGGATGGATGAGTTCTGGCTGTTTTGCAAAACGACTCCATTTGCAACTTTCTCGACCTTCAAATTCACACTTCCTTTTGATCAAATCGGCCCAAAAATACAAATCCCATCGGTATTTTAGATAATAAAAAGAAACTTTTTTTCAAAGAAATATTAACGGTGAGGAATTTAAATTTTTTTTGTGTGTGTTCGTTCCCACGTGATGGCGATGGGGCAAACTGGTTTCCTTTCCTTTCCTTTCCTTTCCTTTCCTTTCCTTCCCCTCCTTTTCCTTTCTCTTCTCTTTAGAGCTCGTTTTACAGCCCCGAAATGACCGGAGAAACAAAAGACCCTCTCTAGTCTTAGCCCGAACAAAGGAACATTTTTTCTTTCTTTCTTTCTTTCGCAGTTTAAAATGTATCGGATTTCTACTTTTCAAAACATCAATCCCCCATATTCTTCTTTTAAAATTAAAACCGAGAAACACACACACTTTTCAACTTAAAAGAAATGATGAAATTATATTACTCACCTAAAAATATTGGCAACTTTTGCGTAGACAACTTTGGACAGAGAACAGGTAAATCTAAAGGAGCAGGAGGGTGAGGGATGGTGCAGCTCAGTTCAACCTAGGTTCAACTTCAACTTGGGTTTGAGTAGGAGTGCGAACGAGAGTACTAGAGAGCGGCTGCAAGCCGGTTGGCTCGGATCTCGATGACGTAACCACTAACTTCCTAACGAGGGATGCTACCACCTGTACAACTCGTTGGCTAACGAGCGAGCCAAGTGCATCGGAGCGTTTTTAAAAAATTCTATTTTTTTATTTATATCTTTTCCTTTTGACATTTGCTAATCTTAAAATGGGCTAATTATAAAAAACTTGATTATTACTGTATTTAATGTAAGGAAAAAGAAGATGACTATTCATTATTGACCCATGAGTCATAAACCTCGTTGTAGACAAAACGCAACGATACAAATTGTGAGAATTATAAAATTTTACATTGTACATTTATTGACAAAAAACGAATAGAAAATTATAATGAAACATGGTGATCATAAAACTATCAGATCTATACGAAGAAAACTAGTAGAAAAACAGTGAGCACATTTCGGACAAATTAATTACATATACCATAATACTCGTTACTACAAAAAACACGTTCATCGTTTTCAATTTGCCATCGTAAAAAAGAAAAAGTACATTTACATTTTGTTACGATTTACTGAAAAATTATTAATATTTTTATTTTTTTGTTTTTTCAAAACATCCATCGAATCTATTATATACTAGAAAAGAAAAAGAAAAGGGCAAAAAAAATAAAGAAAAAGAAAAAGAAAAAACGAACATGAATATTAATTTAATTTAATATTAATTTCAACAGTATACGTACAGATTGCTAAAAAAAAGACTCGTCTAGATATTAAACGTTTGAAATGTTAACCAACAAAGTCGTACGAGTCACGTGAACTTTTTTATGTAAATTTTTCAATCTTTTTATACACAAGTTCTTCTCTAACCGGGGAAAATTCTGATACAGAATTTTCATGTTTGAGTGGTGGCGGAAAAGATGAAATTTAAAACATTACGTAATTAATAAGCAATTTTTTTTTTTGTTTTAATTTTTTTTTTAAATCTGTACCGTATACTCAATATAATAATTCACTAAACATGCTATTATTCTAAGCAATTTACAAAAAACTCACACCACGAAAATTCTCAAATCGTCGTCGTCGTCGTTTGTTGTTTTTTTTTTTGTTTTTTTTTTTTTTTTTTTTTTTCTCTTTACAAAATGGTGATTTTCTTTTTCTCTCTATCTTTGAGACAAATTTGAAAACGAAAGTAAATAAAGCGAGAAAAGAACGAAACGAAAAGAAATAAAATAAGAAAGAAAGAAATATATTTTTATATAAAAATAATAATAATATTCCACCACTTTAAAAAATTTAATTATTATTATTAATTCCAGTTACATACCAAATATCGTTTTATAGTGAACAGAAAAACAAAATAATTAATTATTAATAATAATAATAATAATAAAAAAAGAAGGTAAAGAAAAGAAGAATAAGAAAAAAGAAAAAGAAAAAAAAAGAAAAGAAAAAAAGTGTACTTAATTGACAAACAAACACGCACCAAATTCTGGTTCTTGTATTTTCCTCCTCTCGGACGAGATTAAATTAAACGCGAAGGAGGAAAATGTTTTTCGATACAAATATATTCGAATTTGTATTCCTTTTCACAAACACGACGAAAACTTGGCATTTTGCATAACGACAAAGAAAATTATAATAAATCAATGCTTAATTATCGACGTCGATCCGTCCGAAATCAGTTGGTGGTCCAGTAATTAGCCGAATAAGCCGGTTTAGAACCCGACCCGGGTTTCTGTTGCGCTCCCGACTGGCTGCTGCGCTGCCCGCTTCCGGTGCTCGACTCTTGGTGCATGTGATGCATCATGGTCGACGGGTGTTGAATCATCGTTATAAACGGTCCCGCGTACGGCGTGGTGGGCGCGCCCATTGGCCCGGCCTGCGTCCCCGTCAGGCTGAACGGCGGTGGCGTGCCAGCCGGAAAACCGGGTTTATCGAAAGACTAAATCATAAAAAATTCATCAATTTCAATTTCCATTTTTCTTTCAAAACTTTATTTTCAATTTTTACCTTTCCCAGCTGACTGCTATTTTTACCGTATACGGATGCCGCAACATCGGCCGTAGAATTCGAACCACTGCCGCTCGAAGCTTTGGCATTCTGCGACGATGTTCCGTAGCACCCCTTATAATCCTGCGCCTGGCTCAAACCATCGTACCCTAAATGTAAACGCGTCAATGCCGAACTCCCGGACACTTGGACAGGGACGAAAAAAACTCACCCGAACTGTACGCGTGCGAAGCGTACCCTGTGGGCTTCTGAAACTGCGTGTTGTTCGTCGCATTTGTCACAGGAGGCACCTGGTAGAAATATAAATATAAAAATGTAGAATTAGTGAAATACTAATAAAAATAATAAAAAATAAAAAAATAAATAAAAAAATAAATAAAAAATAAATAAATAAATAAATAAATAAATAAATAAATAAATAAATAAATAAATAAATAAATAAATAAAACATCTTACTGGGAATATATGTCCGTACTGAGGAAAAGTACCGGGCATGATGCCGCCGGGTGTATAGTAGTAACTGTAGCCGGGGGGCAACGTGGCGGGGTTCATAAACTGTTGTTGAGTGGTCTGCTGTTGCGACAACGTGGTCGGTATCGGCGAAGAATTCTCGCCGCGACTGAATTTCGCATCGGTGCCGGTCGAGTACGCATTAGCCAACGAATTCTCCCGTCCCGTGATACTGGTCGCTTGCTGCAAAGGCATGTCGTAATAGCCGGATGACACGAATGGTTGTATCCTTTGCAACATTTGCACGTCGTCGTAGCTGTAGAGTTGAGACTAGTAATATACGAGTCAGTTGAAATTATCAATCCAAATTGTTATTATAAATCGATAATTACGTATACGGGTAATCCGGCTTGACTCATGATGTACTGGTGCCCCATCACGGCCGTCACTCCGGGCGGCATGTTCGGCACGGCCGACTTTCCTGCAATGTTAAATGACAAATTACAAATTTATATTTATGGAAAAAAATAAAAATCAAAGAAAATTGAATCAATGTTTTTGCATCAGTTTGGAAATTTTACATCGTGCGAATACTAATATTTCTTCAGAAGAACGAAAGTTTTAACAATCATCATCGTCATTATTCGAATTTAATTTAATTTAATTTAATTTAAAAAATATTTCAATCGCAAAAATAAACATTACCCATGGACACGGAACTTTTGGACATGGAACTGGCGTTGGTGGACGCGGCCGTGGTCAAACCCAGCGCCGATACGTTGCCGGAGACGAGCGAGTTGGAGGTAGTCGGCAGAGTCGGCACGGACGTCTGATTCGCCGAACTCGAAGTCATGTGACAGCCATCAAACGAATGCTTAATATGGGAAAACGAAAATTTGAAATATATAATAATAATAATAATAATAATAATAATAATACAATAATAAATAAATAAATGACTAAGCAAAATGTAGTCATCAGATATTTAAATTAAACATCGTAAGATCGTGACATATTGTACGATCTTCAGGAGAACGAAAGTTTAAACGCATCATGCGACTACAAAATGAACTTGTTGAGTGAGGCGTATTCAATCGTACCTGACTAGATGGATCCAAAACATTATCCTTTAACGTGGTCGACAATTTGGACGTGGGCACGGACGAGACGTGCAACGAGGTGTGTGTCTGAACTGTGGAGACGGACGACGATCCGTAGCTGGATTGCGGGCCGCCGACACTACCACCACCGCCGCCGCCGCCGCCGTAGCCGGACTGCGCTTGACTCGACGCCGAGTACGGCGACGACGATTGATGCGAGCCGAACGAAGTTTGATTTTGATTCGAAGGGAACGTGCTGCTGCCGCTGCCGCTGCCGCTGCCGCCGGTCGCCTGCGACGAGTAGGGCACTTGGTAAGAGGTCTGTACGCCCGGCGACACAAAGTTGCTCTGGCTCTGCGACTGGTACGCCGACGGAACCGAACTGTACGAAACCGCAGTTTGCGCCGACGAACTAAAACTACTCGCCGACACGTTCGCGTTCAACACGGATTGCGCGTTTTGGTGTGCCAAACTCGAATGGCCGCCGAAACCTGTCGAGGACGACAGTGCCGACTGATGGGTAGAAAAGGCCGCGGCCGACGATTTCTGATTCTGGTACGCGGACTGATAACTCGACGCGTTCGGGGTAACAAACGACGACGACGACAAACCGGTACTATCGCTCTTTGCACCGGTCAACACGGCTAGAGAAAAAACTAATTTTAATAATGGCACGCTTCAAAAACACTCTGTGTGTTCGTCACCTTCCAAGCCGGACGTTTGCGACGACCTCTGGTTCGCGAACGGTATGGTCGTCTTTCGATCTGCTTGTTGCGTGCCGGTCGAGAATGGCAGCAAATCCGCGGCTGAATTCTAAAATCAATAAATATATGATTATAATATAATGTAGAATTTAAATAAATAAATAAATAAATAAATAAATAAATAAATAAATAAATAAATAAATGTACTTTTTGAACCTGCGACAGCACCGACTGGCCCAGCGCGTTCTGAGAAAGACCGCTTTGATTGAGCGCAGACTGCGACAGCGAAGCCGCTTGAACGAGATCCTTTGGCGAACTGTAAGCCGAATGCACCGAGCTTTCCGACGACGGTTTTACCAAACTGTTGCCGACCAACGATGCGCTCAAACCGGCCGGCTGCCCGCCCGTCACCGCCTGATAAGAAGTCCGATCGACTGATGTACTAAAGTCGGAAAACAGCGGCTCGCTACCGAATTCGACGCCTCCGAACTGCACATCGAGCTGCGCGATCGCGTCGTCCGGCATCTCGACGGCCGACGAAGGAATCTTAACGAACAATTTGAATAATTTAAATTAATGGATTATTAAAATTTGCAAACCAGTTTTGCTCACTTTTGACGGGGGCGGTAACCGGGCCCGTTGTTGTTTTGTCCGTTGCGGCAGCGATTGTGAAGCTACGCCCGCGCCAGAAGACGAGGGCGGCAAACGCGATACCGCAGTTTGAGCGTTCGACTGCATGCCAGGAATGGCGATCGAGGTCTTAAGCGACTGAGACGGTGACGAAGATATGAAACTCTGCGAAGAACCGATTTTTGCCGAAGACGACGGAAACGGCTGCAGTCCTTGAAAGCTACTCGGCTGATTCGACGATATACCGATCTAAAATTTAATTAATTAATTAATTAATTCATTCATTCATTAAAAGTAAATAGTACAAAAAAATTAAAATAAAATTAAAAAGTAAAAGTAAAATGTAAACATTTCGAGTCATCAGTCAGTTGTATTACATAAATTTGACATCAGGCATGTTCTTCAGGAGAACGAAAGTTTTAAACACATCACGTGACTTTTAATGTTATTCTTAATTCTTAATTAATTTAAATTTTAGCATTCATTCTTACGGCGGATTTGATTGTTTCGGTGGCTTGCTGATTAAACTGGCTTAGAAACTGAGAATGCTGCTGCTGCTGCTGCGATTCCGTCAAGGTCAATGCCGTCGACGTCGGAACCGATTTTTGCAGCAACGCGGATAAATCGAGGCTGCGATTTAAAAAAAATTCAAATTAAAAGTATTATTAAACAATTTTTTTTTTTCCTTTTTCGCACCTTTGCGGCGAATTAGTGGCATCCTGCAGAGGCGCCACGTTCGTAGCCGCCGACGCGCTCGGAGTGAACACGGTGGTTTCCGACAAATTCCCAGTCCAATCGTCGTTGTCCCAATCCTCGGTGGGCGGGAAAGTGTCGCCCCAGTTGCCCACGCTCATCGTGGTGTCGCCGCCTCCCGCTTCCACCTGCTCCGCCGTGCTGTTGGTCCACGTGTCGATCGAACGCGGGAACGTGCCGGCACCGCCGGGTCCGGGGCTGGGACCGGGTCCCACTCCGGATGCAGTACCGCCGCCGCCTGCGCTTCCACCTCGAGTGCCACCTCCCGCGCTCTGGCTCACTCCTCGATTTTGAAACGTTCGGACGCGATGGCTGCCCCGTCCGCGACCCCGTCCGTTCATCATGCCGCCGCGTCCACGGCTACCACGATTTTCCGCGTTCCTCTCGTGACTTTTCGAATCCTCCAGATTTCTTTCGTTTTTTTCGCTCTCCCGACCCCGCCAACTTCTGTTGGACGATCCGCCGCGGTTGAGCCTCGGCGGCCCTCGATTCTTGCTGCCGCCGGCATCTTGCGGCTCCCTCTCCTGATCGCGACACTTTTCGCTTCTGTTTCTATTCTCCTTGTTGTTGGCGCAATTGGCATTCGGCTGTTGCTGCTGCTGCTGCTGCTGCAGCTGCGTGGGATCTGCTGCAGCGACCGGGTTGCTGGCTTGACGATTTTTCTTCTTCTTGGTCGACGTCTCCCACTCGCCCTGAGCCACCTTGCCTTCGAGCAACATGTCGATGGCTCTGTGAGGATCGTTGTCGCAATCGTGCAACGCCACGATCGCCTCATCTTTACTTTTTCCGGTTAATTCGACGACCTTTGATATTGAAATAAAAAATAAATTGATAAATTCAGTTTAAATTAATCGATATTTTTTTATTTTTTATTTTTTTATTTATTTATTTATTTATTTTTTTTTTAAATATTAATATAATTAACCTGATCAATCTTAGTGTTGAGGTCCGGGTCGTCCGATTCCTTTGTATCGTTGATAATTTGCGCCAATCTCATTTGTTCGGCCGTGGGCTGAATTTTCGGATTAGGATTATCGACGACTTTACTTTCCGTTCCAGATTTCGCATTTTGGAGTGAAGATTTCGTCGTTTTATCCTTGCCAGCTCGCGGTGTTCTTGTGCCAGCCACACTCATCATATCATATACAATATATATATATACAAAACAGTGGGGTGTATTTACAAAATACAAAATCTGAAAGAAATCAAATTTTCTATTATTAAACGCAATAATAAATCGTAATCGATATTAGAGGAAATCATAGTCAATTTAAAATTACAACAGCCAATATTATGGCGCAGTCTAAAAAAAATTTCCATGTGCATTAGACGACGCCATAAAATAAAACTCGTTCCAAATATTAGGCCTAACTATTACTTTTCAACTCGCGAGATAAACCGTTCAAAATATCACTCGTAGCATTCCATCCGATCGTTATTATCGCATCCACGCGTAATTATTCGATTCACCACGCTCGTTTTAATTTAAACACGAAGGAAAATTGTAATATCAAAGTTTTACCTGTAAAATGCGCTCACAAAGCAGCAAGGTCACGTGATCTGCGGGATTGACGCCGCCATAAAAGCAAGCCCTGTTCTGCTCTGCTCTGCTCTGCTCTGCTCTGCTGCGAACAACACGACGAAAGAAAAACAAGACGCCCAAAATTTAATTTTTAACAAATATATAGTGATAATTTTTTTATAGTATTTTAAATTTTGTTTATCATTTAAAATCTCGCATAAAAAATTTCTTATTAGTAGTCCGCATTTTAAAACGATTAGTCTTTTCGCCACCACGCGCCGCTCTCGTATAAATTCATTCAGCGGGCGGATGCGAGGGCGGATGTTTTCTATTGCTTGAGGATTTTGCGGAATGGCCAGCGACCAATTTGTTTATTTCCGAGGGAGCGAGGTAAAAGTATGCGAATTGAAAAAAAAACAACAAATTCTTGTTTTAGAATCTTGTTTAAACGAAATCTCTCTCTTTCTTTATCCATCGTCGACAGAGTTTAAACGAGCACGAAAACATTTGGGACGACAGAGCGCTAATCAGAGCCTACGACAAAGCGATTACTCTCGCCAAAGTAGTAAACTCCATCCTTATTCTTCATTCATTTAGTCTAGTCTAGTTCTTTCTACCACTTGTTCTTTCAGGAAGGCATCGGCAACAAGCAACGAGAGTTCGAAAGCGAAAACGAGGAGCAGCAGCGGGGAAAGAAGCAGCACAAACCGCGCTCGAAAAGCAAAACAAAGTCGGCCAAACATAAATCACGGGTACCGTACCGTAATTAGTTGATTGAAATTAATTATTTTTATTTTTATTTTAATTTTAATTTTAATTTTAATTTTAATTTTAATTTTAATTTTAATTTTAATTTTAATTTTAATTTTAATTTTAATTTTAATTTTAATTTTAATTTAATAGAAATGGAAAATCGGCGACACTTGCAAAGCCATTTACAGCGGCGACGGATTGGCGTACACGGCCGTGATCGAAAGCATCAACGACGAAGACGACACGTGCGTCGTCGAGTTTACTGATTACGGAAACAAAGAGAATGTGTACGTGTCGTCGTTGACTACGACGAAAAAACGCCACTTGAAAAGCTACAAGTCTTCCGCCGCCGGTCACAAATCGGACGGCGAACAAATGTCGAGCGCGTACAGCGACAATGGCAGCACCGCCGGCAAATGTTCGAATGCGTGGAAATGCAACGAACAAGCGCCCTGGGTGAACCCTCCGCCTCCACCTCGTTCGCCGGCTTCGAGCGGTCATTTTCCGCCCTTTTGCTTCCCGGTAATTTCTTTCTTTCTTTCTTTCTTTCTTCGAATTGTAATTTTTATTTGTAATTTGCAGTCTCCTTGGGCCGGAATGGGTTACCATCACCAACAGTCTTCGATGTGGGATAGATTTACGAGTCTGAATGTGCCGAGTATGTCGCCGATTCCGCCGCCGCCGGTGCCATGTTTGAATGCCGAAACTCCGGACGATGTGCTGGCGTCCACTCTGATCTCGTGGTACATGAGCGGCTACCATACGGGCTTTTATCAGGCCGTTCGGCATTTGCAGCAGAAAGCCGATTCGCGCGGTCATACGCCACCGTTCAAAAAGAATCGATCGAGTCATAAAATGAATAAATAAATAAAATAAATAAAATAAATAAAATAAATAAAATAAATAAAATAAATAAAATAAATAAAATAAATAAAATAAATAAAATAAATGAGTAAATGAATAAATAAAACTAATTTTCATTTTCTTTTTCTTGTAATTCCTAATAAAAAGCAAGTGATTACTAATGAGGATTTTAATCGAAGCTATAAAAAGCATACAAGTACAAACCGAATACAAAGTACAACAAAACCAAATGACAGACGAAACGATTAAATTAAATTTAAATTTAAATTTAAATTTAAATTTAAATTTAAATTATGGCCTAAAATTTCTTGAGTGCCTCATCCACATCCGCCACGTGCTCCTTTAACGCGTTCCACTGCTCCGTGGATAACGAAATTCCTAGAAAAAATGAATGTTTTGAAATAAGAATAAGTAACTTTGTTTGTTCGTTTAATCGTATTGAGGCACTTTGTTCGTCAACCTTTTTTCCCGGGTTTCAATTCTCCTTCGGCGTCGTTGTAAAACTCCCTGATATCGATCATCATTTTACCACGAAACTCGCGCACTTTGACGAAACGCATTCGGCCTATCTGCAAATACAGAAAACAAATGCTAAGTCGCTCAAATTTATGCTCGAGAAATTTCAATTATACTTGAAATGTCGGCTCGTCGTCGTCGTCGGCCGCGTCGGAGGACGCAGCCGCCTTGTTGGCCTTTTGTGCCGGTTTGTGCTTGTTGCCGCCAAAATCCTTTTTCCCCTTTTTCGCCGGTGGACTACGACGCTGTAATCACCATTTGTGATAAAACAATTTACTTTATGACGGTTTAATAATTCATATGGCGGTTACTTACGTCTTCGGGTCCGGAATCAGAATCCGAGCCCGACTCGACGATTCTTTTCGACTTGGAACTCATTATTAAAACTAAAAAAAAATAATTAAAAAACAATTATTAGAAAGCGACATGTTTCGATTCATTTGATTTTCCACCCACCAGTGACGCGATGGACGATAAAGAAACGATTTTTCGGAGATATTCAGAGACGAGCGGAGAGCGGAGTGTATCGGCGCGTAGGAATGAATCCAAAGAGACTAGGGAGAGTGCGACTGCCATGCGACTGCGGCTATTTCATCGGGAAAATTCAATTTGTAGCAGCAGGATAGCCGTTCGAGTTGAAAAATTGACGATAAATTATACATTCGTTTTCTGTCTCGTTAAAATAAAAAAAATAATTTAATTTTTAAATTTAATTTTAAAAAGTTAATACAAACGACCTCTGTCGTCGAGCTCTCGAACCGAAAAAAATGGACGACCAAGAATGCCCGAAATGTAAAACTACGAAATACAGAAATCCTTCGCTAAAGCTGTTGGTGAACGTTTGCGGGCACGCGTTGTGCGACAACTGCGTGGAATTGTTGTTCGTCAAGGGTTCGGGTGCCTGCCCCATTTGTCGCATCCCGTTGCGGCGAAACAACTTTCGAACTCGTTTATTCGAAGATGCGGTCGTGGAGAAGGAGGTCGACATTCGCAAGAAAATCCTACGCGATTACAACAAGAAGGAGGATGATTTTGCCAGTTTAAACGAATACAACGATTACCTGGAACAAGTGGAGAGCATCATTCACAATTTGACTCACGGCGTGAGCGTGGATGCGACAAAGTCGACGATAGAACAGTACAGGAAAGAGAACAAGAGTCTGATCCAGAAAAACAAATCGAAACTGAGTCGCGACGACGCATTCCTCGAGGAGCTCATCGAAGCGGAGGAAATGAAAACGGCGCTGCGACAAAAACAGCTCTACCAGCAAGAAAGAGACGACAAACGTCTGAAGGCGAAAAATCGCGAAAACCTCATCGACGAACTCACTTATTCCGACGCTCCGGCCGGCCACATTCTCAGCACGCACGAGAACATGCACAAAGAGGAGGAGAAAGAGGAGAAACCACCGGTGATAGTCAATTTCAAACCGACGACGACGCGCGAGGCATATCTGCCGGTGCCCAAGGATCAAACTCCGCTTTACCGGTACGAGCAGATGCGGGTGGAATTTTGCGGCCCGCCGATGCCCGATGATGAGCGATTGGACAGCGACGGTTTCCTCAGGCATATTCGATGCGCGACGGGCGCCGAGAAGGCTGGTGGATTCGAGTCCAATTTGGCGTGCAAGCGCGCGTTGCAAGAAGCGTTGAATGGACTCTACGCTTGACTTGTAAAAATATATATTTCGTGTAAATCAAATAATAATAAAAGAAACCAAACAAAAAAAAAAAAAAAAAAAAAAGTACAAAAAAATCGCTTTATATTTGAGATTACGATGATTAAATGTTATTAGTTTTACTGAATTATTGTTATTGCGAGTCGAGTTGAGTTGTATGTACTGCCAATTTGAATAAAACCGAAAAACGGAAAATAATGTCGCGCGGATATAATCAAGCGGACGACGACGAAGTGCCTGCCGCCTGTTCCTTTTTCACTTGGGCCTTTTTTTGCTTCTCCCGCATCACTTCGGCATCTCTGATATAAATAAATAAATAAATAAATAAAAATATACACGTAACGTATTAGCATACTGGTATACACAAACCTGTGTTTTCTAGTCTCGAGGGACATTCCTTGATTGCCATCTTTCATTTCGGCCGTTTTTTTCTTCCCGGTTTGTTCCAGTTTCTTCTGATTTTTTTGCCTCGCCAATTCTCGTTGGTTTCCACCTAAATTCGTAGCATCAAAAGAATAAGGATTCACTCGTTATGACCGCAATTAGCAATGTATATGGAATGTAGGCCTTTTTTTAGTATTCGCAATGAGACGTTTACACCAAACGCCAATTTCGCCCGCCTACTTACGAGTCATGATCAAATTCCGCGATCTTAAGGCCAAAATACCACCGACTCGACGAGACGCACCAACTTTTCTGATCAAACACCGAGTCAAACACGACGATAATCGAGCAAAAATCCCGTTGACGCATGCGCACAGGACAGCGCTCTGGTGGAAGTTGATGTCACCACGTACCGGATGTTGTTGTTCGAAACGAACTAACGAAAACGATTAGTTTATTTATTCATTCAATAATAACTGTATACAAAATAAAAAACAAGAAAAAAAACAATATTATATAACGTTAAACTAAAGTGGACAGTTCCATTTGAGCAACTTGCGCAGTCGATTCGTGACTCGCGCTCCAGGAGGCGTCTAGCTGCAGCTGCAGCTGTTGCTGTTGCTGTTGCTGCTGCAGCGCTTCGCTCTTGGTCAGATGCAACGGTCGAGCGAGTTCCCTTTGCCACAAATGCGCGTTGTAGGCGATCGTGATACCGCTAAAGAAAATCCCACCTCCCAACAGCGAGGTGGCGATGATGGCCGAAACGTTTTGAAAATGTATAAAAGTATATAAAATAAGAGCCGTCAAAAAGACGGGGACGGATATGAAAAAGCCGCAGACGGCGATTCCTCTGGAGCACGAAGCGCAGCGCAAATATCGACCGGCCCTGTAAACACCTTGAGCAACTAACAGTAATTTGGCGGCGAATAAACTCTGCGCGGTGCACACGAGGAAGCAGGTGAAATCCAACGAAATGGCGCACACGAGCAGCCCCACGACCACTCGGTGAACAATTTCGCACTCTTGTTGACTGAGAAAGCGTTTGGAATTATCGCTCGTCGCCGTCGCCGTCGCCGTCGCCGTCGCCGTCGCCGTCGCTACGTACGCTACGTACGGCGTGATTTTCAACAAGAAAACGATCGCCAAGAATGCAATGAGAACCGACATCAATGACAGCGTGGCCAGCAGTTTGAGTTTCTCGCTCACGTGATGGTGCGCGACGTAATTGATTTTCGGTTTATTATTATTATTATTATTATTATTATTATTATTATTATTGCTATTGTTGTTGTTGTTGTTGTTGTTGTTGTTGATGTTGTTGTTATTATTCGCAACAGATTCGCTCGCATTATTATTATTATTGTTGATGGATGGCGGTGTGTCGAGAACGGTTGGGGCCGCGATGGCGGCGCTCGATTTCGATTCGCTCAACGTCGCTTTGGCCGACGAATTGCTCACGCTGCTCAAATTGAGTGTTTGGCGATGATGCACTGATCCGTTCATTTTGCTTTATTACTATTATTCCAAACATCGTTATCATCTAAAAATAAAAGAAAACGAAAATAAAAAATATAAAATAAAATAAATATAATTTAAAAAAAAAAGAACAAATGAACCGTTGAACTGAACTGGTTTTACTAGTCCCCAATAGCACCCGCACCCTCCTTTAATTACCTGAGTCCGACGTGCACTTTGTGATACGACATTTATCTAGACACCTTTTCCCAATTTCCGACGCAATAAAAGTTAAGTTCGACGAGAGAAATTCCTTCGATCTCGGCCTACAGGTGTCAAAGATGTAACAATCAACACGCGCTCGAAAAAATCGAATCGAGAATTGCTAGCTCGATTGCTAGCGAGGTTGTCGCGAACCTGTCGGCGCGTGGTGGCAAATCGCGACACTCGAAAAAAAGCTAAAATTAAAAAGATCTTCTATCTACGATACACATTCGTATTAAAATTGATTAAAAATGTATTTAAAGAAATCAATCGATTCGCGAATGTATATACTTTTTTACGGGCAGGTGTCAATACAATGACGTAATGGTTTCCTAGCCTCGTCAACAGTGGTCGCGAGAAGGCGGAATCTTTTCTTCTTCCCACTCGTCAAACAACCCCGACTGACGGGAATGGCCAAGATTTTGAAGAACATGGGAATCGGTACGAAAAAATATACAATAAACTCGAACAACGGACAACCGCGAGGACGAGGACGAGGACGAGGACGAGGACGAGGCCGAGGAACGAGCGCCAGCGACGACACCAACAAAACAAAGTGGAAAAAACAGAGTTCGAACGGCGAATACAGCACCGACGAATTTGAATTCATACATTTAATGACAAACCTTCGGAACGAAACCACCGATCCGAACGTGAAAGAAAAAAAGAGACAGAGACAGAGACAGAGACGAGCACGAATGTTTACGAGCTACATCGGTCCGCTACACCGCGACGGCGAGCAGCGACCTCTGCGTGCAGAGATGTGCAGGGAAGCCTGCAGTGGCAAAACCGAAGCTATTTGCCAACGTGCAAAATCGATCATGTAAATAAGGTAATTCTCACCCTCTAATCAATCGCTTACTGCATCGTACATTTCAATAGGTTTCAATTCATTTTTATAGGACATTTCCTGCGAGAATTATACGAGTCCGGCCGATCTGAGGACGGAATACGTGACCGGGCTTGCGAATAATGTCTACTCGGAGCCGTGCGAGCGAGGTTAGAAGAAAAAGAAAAAAAAAGAAAAGGAAAAAGAAAAAGTAAAAATTTCTTTTATTCGCCAATTTATTTATTTATTTTATTTTTTTTTTATTTTATTTTTTTTTTAAATTTACAGAGATAACCTCGGACGAGATTTATGAAAATGTGGACGACACTCGATGGGAATGGACGCGGTTGGGCAAAGCGACGAGTATGAGTCAGAGACACATGTACGAAACGGCGTTCGACAGTACTGTGAAACGCGACGCGAACGACGAGGAAATGATGAACCATCCGATCTTGAGGAACGAATGTTCTCGGAAAACGAGGGGCATATCTCAACGCGCCGTAATCACTTCGCGCCAAACGGCGGCGGCGGCCGCCAGTCCCGAGGAAAAGCGCAAAGTGACGCTGTTTCGCGGCGACGTTCGTCCCGCATTCAGGACCGAGGCGACGGTGCACGCGCCTCCCAAAAGTGCCAACTCGACTCCCTCTCTCGCGCACCGGCTGCGGCGCTTCGATTCGATCGCTTCGAGCGCGCGCAGCACTCCCACCCACTACGTGTCATCATCCACCAAAGTCAAAGTGCCAACAAAACCGTTGAGCGACCTCACACTCGGCTCAGCGTCACGCTCTTCGGGTTTGCACGTGGTGCCGGCCGCCGCCGCCGCCGCCGCCGCTTCGTCTAAACTCAAATGTTCGTACTCGTCGGACGGCGAGACGCAGCCATCGACGTCGGATTCGCTGCTGTCGGACGCGTCGATTAAAACGGACAGCGACGGCCGGCCCGACGACGAGTACGACGCGCCGTGGAACTCGAGGCCGAAAAAAAGAAGTTTGCCGGTCAGCTGCAGCCTCGATTCCGCTCAACTAGCCAAATGTCTGGAACCCAGGCCACAAGAAGAAGTCGAAGTAGCGCAACCTCCACCGCCGATTGTCGGCGAGAAGAAAAGACCGAGTCTGAGTTTGGCGTTGAATAAACAAGAGAGTTTTCCGCCGGCCGCCAACGCGAATGCGCCTCCGAAACGCACCAATCTGAGCATGAGTTTCGACGGTCAAACTCAATCGAGGAAACAGTGTCTGCAATTGAATTTCGGATGTGCCGCGCTAAGCGTAGTCGGCGAAAAGGTGGACGCCACCATTCCTTTACAGAAACAAGGGTACGGTACCGGAATATTTTACAAATTTTTTTTTTTTTTTCGTCAACAACATTTTTACATTTGAAATTTCACATCAGGTGGTATCACGGTTCCATCACCCGGGTGGAAGCCGAGAACGTGTTGAGGCTTCTCAAAGAAGGAAGTTATTTGGTTCGAAACAGCGAAAGTAATAAACACGATTTTTCGCTCTCTCTAAAGTGAGTATACTATACTATATACCGTATACTGTATACCGTATACCGTATACTGTATACTGTATACTGTATACTGTATACTGTATACTGTATACTGTACCCCGTACGTAAAAATAAAAATAAATCTATAAAATTCTTCTAATTTGCAGAAGTGCTCGCGGTTTCATGCACATGAAAATCGTAAATTTGGACGACAAGTACATCCTGGGCCAATTCAGCAAACCCTTTGACGACATTCCCGAAATGATCAGCCACTATTCAATCTACAAGCTTCCCATTAAAGGAGCGGAGCACATGTCTTTGCTTCACCCGGTCATCGATCAGTTATTATAGCAGCACACGAGACACTTTCTAGTCACACGTATGATTTCCAATCGTGCCAATTTTCCTCGGACATGTCTTCCTATGTCTTTTAGGCCAAAAAAAAAAAATACTCATCGCCAAATTTTTTTTCTACTCGACCACAAGATGACTGATGATGGCGGATTATTTCATTATTATTATTATTATTATTATTATTATTATTATTACTCGATTAAAACAACACACGTAGTTTGAATAATGATTAGTTTGCAGGTATATTTCTGTGATAGAACTTGATAATTAATAGCATTTGTAAATAATAATGATAATTATTAATAATTTAATATTTAATAAGAATAATAATAACCTGATCGTTGTGTCTCTAAATAATTTCGTATTTTCATTGTCATAAATATTATTAAAGAGATTGTTACAATTCGACCCGGAGCGCCTTGTTTTTTTCGTAATTGCACTCTCGCGCACCAGAGGACGCGAAAGGTGCATTTTGTGAATTCGGCAACACGTGCTTCGTTCGCGATTTCTAAATGGATTTAGACGGCGAACGACCCGAGAAAAAAATCAAAGGCAAAGACGGGAAAGCGAAAAACAAGAAAACCGACAATCCCACGATTTCCAGGGAAGAAATTAATCAACTCGTACAAAACGAAAGTTACTTTCCGTCCAGTTTTTTCCGTTTACAAGTAAAACAACAACATGAATATTATAATATCGCAATATATACTTGTATACTAAAATGATTCAAACTTACACAGAGTGAAGAATTGCTCCTGCAAGTACGCGTGCGAGACAAGACGAAGAAACGTTTTGACGAATGGTTCGCCGACTTCAAACAGTTCGTTTACTCCGAGAAATCGGCGGAAAATGTCGACTTGACGAACGACGAGTGCAAATCGCTGGCGCCCGCACTGTCGCGATGCGCCAACCCGGTGAAAAAAGAAAATATTTTCTACCAGCCGCCGGACGAAATGAAATTAATCGGCAGTTTTCCGTTGGGTGTGGCCATCGAATCCACCACGTCTGTGGACGTGATGGTTCGAATACCAAAAGTAGACGACAAGTTTAACCAACTCGTGAATTTTTTTTACATTTACATTTTTTTTATTTTTATTATTATTACTACAGAAATATTTCTATAACGGCGACAACTTGGACCTTCGTTACTTTTACAAACGGGCTCTGTACATCGAGCATTTGGCCAAACTGTTGGCGAAAGCTGACGATTTAATCCAAGAAATGTATCGCGAATATCACCACGGCGACCAATTGAAACCCATTCTAGTGATCAGACCCAAAGGTTTTTCCAACATGCTCGTCAAATTGCTGCCGTGTCCACCCAGCAATCGCTTCAAGTTGTCGAAACTCGAACCGTCGCGCAACAACATTCGTCACGAGTGGATGACGGGCGAGAAGCGCGAGACCGAGACCGAGACCGAGACCGAGACCGAGACCGAACTCGCGACTCCTCGCTACAACAGCTGTTTGCTGTCTGACATTTCGATGGAATCTTGTTTCGATTATTTACAAAATATTTTGACGACCAACCAAAATATTTCCGGCGGGATTATGTTGCTCAAAGTGTGGCTGCATCAACGCCAATTGGATCAGGGATTCGGGTGCATCGGCAATTTCATTTTAACGTCGTTCGTCGCTCGTTTACTCGAAAACTCGGGTAGAAAGCTTCATCCGTTGATGAGCAGTTATCAAATTGCTCGCAACACGTGGCTCGCTCTCAGCAAATCGGATTGGACACAAGCGGGCACCGAGCATCTCGAGTCGGCCGAATTTTTCCTTTACTTTCCCGTCGTCCTGCTCGATTCTACGAGGACTTTTAATCTTTGCGCGAACGTTTCGAAAAGCACATATTTAAGAGTATAATTGTTTTCTTTTTTTCGTTTTGTCTTTGTTAAATCTTTAAATTTTGTAGTTGAAGCACGAAGCCGAGTTGGCGGTTAAACTGGCCGATCGTGCCAAACATTTTGACGAATTATTTATGGACCCGGTTCCGTTTATTAGAAAATTCGACCACGTCCTCCGGTGAGTTACTCGTGTAATTTAAATGTCTTTAATTATGTCTAATTTTTTTGGTTTTTTTTTTTTATTCAGTATCGATGCCGAAATAAATTACAGTTTGATAATCGAGAAATTTAATCTCGCCGATCGGTACACCGACCACATCGGCGACGAAAAAAGCATCGTTTTGCCGACAATAATCGATATTTTACGACGAGCACTGGGCGAGCGAATCGACCTTTTGGATGTGAAATTGCAAACATCGTTGCCGGTGAGCGATTTAATATATAATAATAATAATAATAATAATAATAATAATAATAATAATAATAATAATAATAATTTTTAAAAAATTAATTAGTGGAAAGTGGACGAATATCCGTCGATCCCCGATGACGGAATAACTTTCGGATTGTTGTTGAATCCGGAACACTACTGCAGCGTTTTAGACAAGGGTCCGTCGGCGGAAACTGAACGAGCCGAGGAATTTAGGCAATTTTGGGGCCCCAAGTCCGAGTTGCGTCGATTTCAAGACACGAGCGTTTGCGAAGCTGTCACGTGGCCAGGATCGTCGGTGAGCGAAAAGAGAACCGTGTGCAAAAACGTGGCGGAATACATTTTGCGCCGGCACCTAAACATCCGAAACAACCGAATCACGTACGTAGCGAATCAAACGGAATCGTTCGTGGCGCGAGGCAACGGCACCGGCGAAGAACTCGCGGTCAACGTGATGGCCGTCCTCGACAAACTGCGTCAGCAAATTGAAAAAGCAAACGGGCTCCCGCTCGCGGTCACGTCCGTGCAAGGCGTTAGTGCCAGCTTTCGCTACACCGAGGTTTGCCCGCCTCGACCGTTGAAATGTATTTCGAATTCGACGAACTTTGGAAGTGCTCGGAAATCCTTCGACGCTTTGGACGTTTTGATAACGATGGAGGGCAGCAACAAATGGCCGAACGACGCGGATGCTGTTCGAAGAATCAAAGCCGCTTTTTACATCAAATTGGCGCATGTGCTGAAGGAACAGTACGGACTCTGTTGCGTGCCCACCGCCGAGCGCGCGTTTGTTTTCAAGGAGGGTTTCATGTTTGCCATTTCAATCGGCTACAAACGAGAAAGTGTGCTGGTCAAAATGAAAAGGAGCGCCGACGGAATGTTAAAGTTGCTGGAAAACGAAAAATCGGTCGCTTTGGAAAAAGACGTGGTGCAGTTGCCGAAAATCACGAGCACGTTGCACGGGTGGGTACAGATTACACTTTTAGTACTTTTAACGATTTTTTATTAGATTTTATTAAATTTTATTAAATTTTATTAAATTATATTAAATTTTATTAAATTTTAACGTCAGTTTGCAGCTCCAACAGGGATCGTTCGGCTGCGCTTGCCGTTTGGCCAAACGATGGATTTCCGCGCAGCTTCTAGCGGATCACGTGTCCGACATGGCCGTCGAATTGACCATGGCCTACATTTTCGTATCGCCCGCACCGTACACTCCTCCAAAGTATGTATAGACAGACGTGTTTTGTTCTTTATCTTTTCAATTAAATTAAATTAAATTAAATTAAATTAAATTAAATTAAATTAAATTAAATTTGAATTTCAGGAGTCCGCAAGTCGCTTTTCAACGATGGCTCGACTTGATCGCTCGTCACAATTGGAAAGACGTGCCGCTCATTCTCGATGTGAACGAGGAATTGACGCCGGCCGATCGCGACGAAATAACGAAATATTTTTCCGACAACGAGAAATCGTTGCCGCCCCTGTTTATCGCGACGCCGTTCGATAAATTCACGTCGTGCTGGACTAAAAACGCGCCTTGTTTGCCCGTTCTCAACCGACTTATAAAATTGGCGGCCGCTGGTCGTCGCCTTATGGAAACCGAATTGGAAAATTCGCGATCGCCCGATTTGTTGCCCCTGTTTCGTCCTTCGTACGAACCCTACGACGTTCTCATCCGTTTGAATCCGAAAAAAACACCGAGGGTACACGAGTCGATTCCAATCGTCGACTACGATCCCGCGAGTCGCTACTTGAAGGAACTCGGAAGAGCGTTCGATGACTATGCCGCGTTTTTCTACGACAAGTACGGCGGAGACACGATTGCGGTTCTGTGGAAATGCAAAAACTTTCGGCCCGTCGAGTTTAAGGTGTCGGGAGCGAACTGTAAAAAGCCGGCAGATGTGGAAAACGAAGACAACGCTACGCTCGCGGTCGACGTCGAAGCGATCGTGGAAGATTTTACAATTTTGGGCAAAGGATTGGTTCGATTTGTGGATGTAAAATCTGAAAAATGGAAAATTTATTAATAAATAATAAATAAAAAATAAAAAATAAAAAATAAAAATAAAAAAAACTTAAAACCTTTTTAATAATTGTTTCGCTAATAAACCACCAGGTCGCGCTCGATCGAAAGAATTTTCGCGTTTCCGCTTCCGCCGGCCACGCTCACAGTCTCACCACGGCTTCACACACACGCCGAAAACAGCTCTCCACTAATTTAGCCATGGTATTTTGATATAATTTAATTTAGTAATTTACATGTTGAGAATACGATATATTATTTTAGATATTTCAGATTCGTTGTTTGCTCGCGATTTTTGTTTCTTGCCTGATCGTTCGTAGCGGCGCGGCGGACGAAGAGGCGAGCCAAGCTCGTCTGCTCGTTTCGAAGCAAATTTTAAACAAATATTTAGTGGAAGGAAAAGATGTTTTGGTTTCGTACACAATCTACAACGTAGGAGGAAGGTAATATTTTTAAATAATAATGATTTTTGCTCTACATTTATCAATTTATCAATTTATCAATTTATTTATTTATTTACTCCCCGCAGTGCAGCGTACAACGTCCTATTAACGGATAGCAGTTTCGACGCCAATCACTTTCAAGTGATTAGTGGCCTTTTAAAGATGAAAATTGATCGAATTCCACCGTATCCTTAGTAACTGAACCAACTATAAACGAATGAAAAAAAGGGGAAAAAAATGCTCATTTACTTTGGTCCTTAATCAATTATTGTCTCAAGAGGCACAAACACTTCGCACACGGTGGTGCTTAGGCCGACGATGTACGGCTATTTGAATTTTTCGGCGGCGGAGATTCGTTTCCGCTCTTCCGAAAGTTCCGCGGCACAACAGGTTGGCTTTTCGAGCGAACCGGGAGAAGGTGGAATCGTTCCCTTTAAGGATTACAACAGAAAATTCTCTCCACACGCGGTAACTACAAATAATGTTGTTAACAATTTACCGGTAATTTTATTAGACGATACATTTTTCACTTTAGTTGGATTGGATCGCATTTGCCGTCATGACGTTGCCCTCGTTGGGGATCCCGTTTCTCTTGTGGTTTAAAAGCAAATCCAAGTACGAATCTTTAACGAAACCAACAAAGAAACATTAAAATAAAAAATTAAAAAATTAAAAAATTAAAAATTAAAAATTAAAAAATAAACGTTGGCCAATTAAAAACTAAAGAGACTTTTTTTAACGTAACAAACTCGTTTTATTCAATTCCTGATACAATTCAAATTACAACTTTGCCTGCCCTTTGAAGAGTGTTTGCAACTTTTGAGTGAGCATAATATTTCCTTTGATTTTTAATTTTTTCGTCATGAATGCCTTTTTTAAAAAAAGAAACATCGTTTATTTAAAGACTTGACACGTGGATAAAGTCTTACTTTTTGAGGATTCAATTTCCCCGAAACGATGTCCGCCATGTCGTTGTCTTCCAAAGTGAGCGTCACGTCCGCTTTGCTTTCGGGCGAACCGGCGTAAACGCTTCCTGGAGGATTCTTTAAATCCACGGCTAAAAAAAAAAATAAATTACAAATTTAACACTGACGTCATAAAACTCGGAAGCTTCTCCCAATTTACTCCATTTGCCCGCTTCGTTTCCATCTTGCAGGATAATCCACTCGAAAATTCCTTTAACGGAATGCACCAAGTCGCTGTTCAAACGCTTTGCCATCTCCTCGAACAGCGTTTCGCTTTTCAACGCTACTTTTTTGTTGACTATTTCGACTGGTCGAGGAACCGCAACCGCATCCACCTCGCCGAAGTCTACGTAACCGCCTTTGAGAACCACGTTTCCGCTCTCAACCACCTTTTTTTTTTATAGAATTTTTCTATCGATAATAATATTTTTTTTATTTTGATCAATTAATTCTTACGCTACTCTCGATGAATATTCGATTTCCTTGGCGCCACATTTTCGTTTCGATCGTTTCGCCGGGATAAACTGGTTTGACAAATCGCGCTTTGATGGCTTTAAATTTGCTCGCGTCATTGCCGGCAAACTTGTCCATTACTTGACGCGACACGATGCCCAACGTGCACAAGCCGTGCAGAATCGGGCGCGAAAACCCTCCCATGGCTGCGAAGTTGGCATCGATGTGCAACGGGTTGGTATCGCCGCTCAATCGATAGAGAGCCGGTTGGTCCAGATGGGTTTTGGTCTTGGCCATCGCGTCCGGCGTTCGATTCGGCGGATCCTGCGTCGGAGCGCTTCCAGCAGAATTCCTTTTGCCACCAAATCCGCCCGAGCCGACGACGAATATTGAAAATTGGTTTTTACACAGCAATGCATCGTGTTCGTCGTAAGTATCCACTGCAAAAATAATAATCATAAATGAATAATAATTTCGTTGTAAAAGAATAAATGAATGAATGAACCGTCTATAATGACGACGGCCGACGATCCTTTATCGAGCACGTCCACTATTTTCACGCGTGATTTCAGCGTGGCCGAGGCCGGAATCGGTCGATAAACCTCTAAATACTGTTCTCCGTGAAGCACCCGCGTCAAATCGATGGGTAAACCGGGGATCGTGCCCGTAAATGCTCCGCTGTCGAGCATGGCTCGTTGAGCCGGAATGATGGCGAAAGTGGGCAAAACTTGGAAAGTTTCGTGATTTTCGTAGAGGAAACGGAGATCTTTTTCCACGTAACAGCCAACTGTTCAAAAAAATAATCATTTAACGAATACTACGATTTAACGAATGGAAAAGCTAAGAATAACCTCCTAACGCGTAAAGTATCGCGTCTTTAACGGCGTACTGAAATTTGGACGGTTTAAAGTTGGCTCTCAGCGCCCTATCCTGTTTGAGAAAAAAATAAAAATAATACGGTACCGGTATAAACGTTTAATCACTACAAGATAAGAAGGCTCACTGCATCGAACGTGGTCGTTTGCGCACCATCATCAACGACGTTGATCGGATCTGCCAAGGCCGAGACGAGAAAGCCTAAATCGTCTTGAATTGTCAGCGGATGCGCCGGATCGCTCATGTCGCTAATTGTTTCCCAGTTTTCTTTGACCAATTCGATCGTCATTTTTTCATTGGCCGGCAAAGCGACTCCCGTCGATCGTCTCCATTCGTCTGAAATTCAATACCTACATGTAATCCGCGAGCGAATTAATCCGATTGGCGACTCTTTTTATTCGTTTACATTTTCCGACCCATCCACCGGCGGCTTGGAATATTCGACCGTTTTCGGGGCAGAGGTCGTGGCACAGCCAAGCAACGACGGGCGCCACAAATTGCGGTTTGAACTTTTCAAAAAGATCTACATCGAACATCGATTCAACATTGAATTCACATTATCGAATAATTAGAAAGAAAAAATTGCCTGGTGGTAGAATATCTTCCGTGAGCCTGGATGCCGCGACGGGCACGATCACGTTCGAGTGAATTCCGTACTTTGCACCCTCGACTGCCAGTGTGTTGCTCAACCCGATCAGGGCCATTTTAGCTATCAAAAAAAAAAAAAAAAATAAGAATTTATTTACTTATTTATTTATTTATTTATTTATTTATTTATTTATTTATTTATTTACTTACTTACTTACTTATTTATTCATTTATTTATTTATTTATTTACTTATTTATTTATTTATTTATTTATTTATTTATTTATTAATTTATTATTATTTCATAATTACCCGAACTGTAGTTGGCTTGACCAAAATTCCCGTAAATGCCAGCGCCCGACGCCGTCATAATTATTCTAAAATTAATTTAATTGATTATTAGTTTCTTTTCTTTATTTATCGATCGATCAATCAATCTAAAACCTTCCAAATTTCTGGTCTCTCATGTACGGCCAAGCAGCTCGAGTGATTTTAAAAGCACCGAGCAGATGCACTCGATAGATAATATCTATTGTATTACAATTAATTTTTTATTGCGAAAGTTTTATATTTTATATTTCTATTTTATTTTACCCCAGTCGTCGTCGGACATTTTAATGAACGATTTATCTCGTAAAATTCCGGCATTATTGATAAGAATATCTGAAATGCATAAATGCATAAATAAATAAAGAAATAAATAAATAAATAAATAAATAAATAAATAAATAAATAAATAAATAAATAAATAAATAAAAACGTAAATAAATTTTTAAACAAATTATATATTTTACCGATTCTTCCGAACGAATCAATAGCCGTTTTAATTATCTTATCGCCATCGAGAACAGAGTCTATTGCGTATAAAATAACGATTTTTATCCGATATTATAATTGTAACATAATACAACACTTGCCATAGTTTGCAACAGCTTTTCCTCCAGCTCGTTTTATTTCCTCGACCACATTATCCGCAGCCGATGGACTTTTGTCTTCACCTTTCCTACCTCCACCCAAATCATTGACTTCAAAATAAAATAAAATAAAATAAAATTCAGTACGAATGATACTAATAACTTATCTCACCCACGACAGAAGCACCGCGACTGCCAAACAACAGGGCGTATTCCCTTCCTAATCCTAAACGAATTAATTAATTAATTGGAATAAAATTAAAAGGAAAAAATTCGCTTGCTTTTCACCTCTTCCTCCGCCCGTAACAACTACCACTCTGCCTTTGTACGACAAATCTCCGTCCATGGCTCGCTGCGAATGTATCAACCAACATTTAGTTCACACACAGCTGAGCTTCAATTTTGCCCAATGGCGATAGAGGGCGACGTAGCAACAAACTATCAAGCCTCGGATCAACAGATCAAGTACGAAAATAACCAAATTTCAAGCGCTTTTCCTTTTTATTTTTACTAATTTCTCATCTTGTTTCTAAAACGAACTTTTAATAATATAATAATAATAAAAATAAAAATAATAATAATAATAGTTAATAATAATAATAAAGCACAAGATTGTCAAAAGTTGGAATGCAAACATTGAAATTAATTTTAAAAATTAATAATAATAATAATAATAATAATAATTATAATTGACAGATTATACAAAACTAAAGCAAAGCGAGTAAATGAAATTGTTGAATCAATCACAGAATAAACCTGTTATTTACATCATCTTGCAAAAAAGAAAAGAAAAAGAAAAAGAACCATTCCTAAAACAACATTATTTACAAAGGTCACAACAGAAATCATTTGGCCTTTTCCTCTCATTCGCTCGACTAAATCGAAAACAAAACTATTTTTTTCTTCAATTTTCATTCATCATCACAACCACAAAACAGGGAAAAATGACAAGCTTGATATGGAAGGAAGCTATTTATCATCATTTCTTAAAAAATAGATTATTATTATTAATAATTAATTAATTAATCAATCAATCAGTCAATCAATCAATCAATTAATTAATTTCGGGAAGGGGATAGAGAAAGCGGTGCACAAGGAATGAACCCCTGAGTGACTAGATTACATAAACAAAAACTTAAAATGACAGTCACAATTGGTTTTTTTTAGTAGCACTTGTGTTGTTGGTAATATTTAAGTACAGCAATTTAAAATGTTTAAAATTTCCCGATGAATAAATGAATAGTAATAATAATAATAATAATAAAATCAATTTTAGTCACGCTCGGTACAAAAGAATAAAAAAAAGAAAAAAAGAAAAAAAGAAAAAAAGAAAAAAAGAAAAAAAGAAAAAAAGAAAAAAAGAAAAAAGAAAAAAAGAAGAGGGATAGAGAGATCACGAATTAGAATCACAATTTCATGATTTGACGAAACAAGAAAAAAATTTAAAAATGTAAATGTAAATGAAAATGAAGCTGCACGAGACAAATTACAGTAGTGGCCACACGTAAAAAGAAAATTCCATTTGGCATGATTAGTTTTCTGGGGTGCTTCTAATTTGCTGTTGTCCTCCACCCACGGTCTCTTTGGAGTCGGAAGGCGAAGGCCTAAGGAGAACGGTCACGGCTTCTTGCTCGGGAGTACAAATAACGGCCAGTCATTTCTGACGCAGGGGTTTCTTTTTTCTCTTTTTGAAAAAACAACAACACCTGCAATGCAAAAAAGTCAAAATAATGTCAACGGGATGTAAATTATCTTATTATACTTTGTTTCCTCGATGACGGCCACGTCGGTCTGATGAGTGATGGGGAGATTGGAACAACCGGCTAGGACGTCGTCCACCGTCAACTCCCCGTTGGTGGAGCTCACCACCTGCACCGAGCCGCCGTGTTTGTCGGTGGCGGACGCGTTGGCACGCAGCGCGCTGGCTTTGATGGCTTCGACGGCGCCGGGCGAAATGCGGTGATTGCTTTCCAAGGTGACGGACATTGGTGGTTTCAGCTTGGACGCCTGCAAATCACATTCAATTTCAATTTCGACTATTTCGACTATTTCGACTATTTCGACTATTTCGACTTTTGTTTTAATTTTCAACAATACAAAAGCGAGTGGTGCGACTGCGTGGTCTTTAGTCAAAACACTCGAATTGCAACTTACTCGATCGGCAGTGCTGGCGTGACGTTCTCTGTTAGGTGAAATAATAGTTTCTTGTCCGGTTTGTATCGAACCGACGGGTGTGGACTAAACGAACAATCAATCGATCAATTAGTTTGACGTTGTTTATACTTTTTTTTCTTTTTTTCCCATTTATTATTATTTCAAAAATAAAAAATATTCAGGCACCCGCGAATCGAGAATCGAAGACTTATGGCAACTTTGATTTTTTTTTTCCTTTCTTTTCTTTTCTTTTTTTCAAGGGGATTTGTTTGTACAAATGTATACAGTATAAAAATAAATACTCTTAGCCAATCAATCAATCAATCAATCAATTAGATAGATAGACATATAGATATATAGATATATAGATATATATATATATACATATAATAATAATAATAATAATATATATATTTATATTAGAAAAGTAAAAAACGAGTGTCAGTGCTGTTTCGTTTTCTGGCCTCTTGATTCGTCACGCTCGCTTTTATGTCTGCTGTGCCCCTGTGAACATGGACAGCAACTTTTAATACATGCAAGCAAACGCTCACTGCCTTTCATTTTTCTCTCTAAAAAAATTTAAAAATGAATCGACGGATCAAGTCTACTGCTAAATTGACGACGTGACTATGCGATGCGATATTAAATTGAAACTGCCTTTAAGACAATAAAAATAAAAGAAATAAAAGAAATAAAAGAAATAAAAGAAATAAAAGAAATAAAAAAATAAACAGAGAAAGCGAGCCTCTGAATTTGTCCATTAATTACCATCGTCTTGCCCGTCCAATCAAATTCGTCGTCGTCGGGAAATCCGCGTCGCTCGTACAAATCGCGAAACATTTTGCGGAGGTAATCGTAATCGGGAGTTTCGAAGAAATCCAGCCGACGCACGTAACGCAAGTAAGTAGCCATTTCCTCTGTTCGATAGAAATAGAGAGTAGAAAGAGTAAACTTGAGTGTAAAATTGAGTATTGGGCAAAATGTTACCGGGATAGCCTTCGCAAAGAACCTCGATCGCGGTGGCTCGTTTCGTGTCGCCAATCTTCTGGTAACGTTCTTTGAGCGTGTCCGCTTTCAGACCCTGCCACGGTAAGCTGCCGCGAAGGAAATACATGAACATGTGGCCGAGCGCCTCCAAATCGTCTCTCCGACTTTGCTCTTTTCCCAAATGTGTGTTGATGCTCATGTACCTAGCCGTACCGGTCAGGGATTTGTGCTCGCGATACGGTATGTGTTTATGGGTTTCGGGATCGATATACTCTTTGGCGAGGCCGAAATCGATTATGTAAATGACTTTTTCTTTACGATTCGACTGTCTGCCGATGAGGAAATTTTCAGGCTTCACGTCTCTGTAGATCAGGTGCTTCGAGTGGACGTACTCTATTCTGTGTAACTTTTAAATATAACACGACGTTATTACACGATATTCGAATCGATAGATACAATTTTAAATTTTAAATTTTAAATACTACTGGATAATACTAACTAATTGTATTGCTATCATGACAACTGTTTTCAAGTTGAACTTGCGGCCGCACAAATCGAACAAGTCTTCTAAACTAGGTCCCATTAGTTCCATGACCAAAGCGTTGTATTTGCCGCACGGGCCAAAGTAATACACTTCAGATAAATAAAATTATTTCTCACTTTGTAAATTCCGGAACCATTTCTTTCGAAAAAATCCAATTGGCAACAGCAAAACACTCGACGATTTGAGTCTTTAACATTTTGTCCACCAAAATGGTCATCATCTGTTGATGCTGACGCCACAATTCGAACGCATTGCGT
>JH432185.1:282681-293909 GCA_000239455.1 Strigamia maritima
GAAGAAGAAGAAGAAGAAGAAGAAAGAAGAAGAAGAAGAAAGAAGAAGAGAAAGAAGAAAGAGAAAGAGAAAGAGAAAGAGAAAGAGAAAGAAAAAGAAAAAGAAAAAGAAAAAGAAAAAGAAAAAGAAAAAGAAAAATGAACACACAAATTAATTCGATACAGCGAGTCGGATCGGATCGATGACCTTTTACTCACCATGTGTTCCAAGTTGCTTGTAAAATCTATATTCTAAATGTAATTGAGGAGCTTTCGCTTTCATCGCTTCCTAAAAACAAATTAATTATTCAGACAAATAATAATATTATTATTTTACACAATATATACAAATTCAAATATTCTCTCACCAATTTAATGGCAACGTGCTCGTTATTGTACAAGTTTTTCCCTGAAAGAAAACAAAATAGAAATAAATGAAATAAATGAAATAAATGAAATAAATGAAATAAATGAAATAAATGAAATAAATGAAATAAATGAAATAAATGAAATAAATGAAATAAATGAAACAAATGAAACGGTGGGATGAGCTAGGGATGAGCGAGGGGTGGGTTAAAACCAGTTTTGTTCGTTTGGCTTACACGGGCACAAAGCAAATAATGCAAATAATGCAAATAATGCAAATAATGCAAATAATGCAAATACGAAGCAGGAGGTTTAAAATTAGGCTTAAACAACAATGATCATTCATCATCACGAATTCATGATGGAACACGCTTCAATTTTTAAAATTTAAAATTCATTTCAAATTTCTCGCAGATTTCTCCTCCTTTTTGTTCAAACTTTCTTTTCTTTTTCTTTTATTATCCCCCGCTCGATTCTATCCAGGTCGCAAAATGGAATGAATTAATTAATTGATATTAATTAATGAAAAAATGCCGAGGCGTGAATTATTTTCCATTACGGTATATTATCCAATATTATCAATACCTAGTCTGAGTTCTCCAAAATTTCCACATCCTATTTTCTTGCCCACTCGAAAGTTCGGGCCGACCATCAACACTCCGGCGTTACTGGACTGTCCCTGGCGCATGCCGCTATACATCTTCACCCGAGGGATGCCTCTTTGGTAGGAACAAGCCTGCTCCTTATGCTTATCCGATCTTTCTTTTTCTCTGTTGTATTCGATTTCCTCGCGCTTTTGCATAGTTTAACATCAACCATCCACACTCGACGCCTGTACAGGTTCGGGCCGAGAAAATGGCGAACCACATTCAACCGCGATCCGACATGCAACTTGGAACAAGTCGAAGTCGAAGTCGAAGTCGAAGTCGAAGTAATGAAATACACAACTAGCACACATGCACCGCAATTAACTACTCAAAAACGAAGCGAATTGGACCTCCTCACTAGCCGCGAGTAGTACATTTCATTCTTTTTCTCCGATCAATCGATCGATCGATCGATCGATTCAATTTATCCAATTTGTCCTAAATTATTATTACTAATTATTATAGTCTATAGTCTATAGTCTATCGACGAATGAATTCGACTATCCCTACTCTAGGTAGGTAGCTTCGGTCCCAGGTCACTTTTTAATCACGGTCACGCATGGAGAGAGGAAAAAGGAGTGACGACAACGAGTCAGCCTCGGACCAAAATGTAAATGTATAATAAGAGAATAATAATAATAATAATAATAATAATAATAATAATAATAATAATAATAATAAAGAAAAGAATTATTTTAAACATTTTAGCACGTAGAATTTGTGTTGTTTTATATATTAGAATTTAAATAAATCGAAAAGTGCGACTGCTCGCCGTCGGAGGGCGAGCTGGGCGAGGGACAAAGTTTTCCGTTTGAAAACAAAAAGTAATAACATGGCATCGATAAGAAATGACCAAATGTTGATTGTGGTCGGAATATCTCAAGGTAAAAAAAACATAAAGAAAACATAAATTTTATTATAGTAAAGTAATAAATAGTTTTATTCTTTTATAGCGAGAAACTTTCAAAAACGACCGGGATGGCAAGTGCTGATCGAAGCGAAATTAGACGGCGAAACAATTTGTTCGGACCGAGTGCCGCACGACGAAAATCCTAATTTCAACACCGAGTTGGCGTGGGAAGTGGACAGAAAAGGATTCCGAATGTTTCGCATGCAAAGGATTCCGATTAAACTCGAATGCTTCGCCATCGAACCGATACTTAAAGCCAAGGAATTATTAGGATTTGTAGTAATCGATTTAAGAATGGTTCAGCCCAAACCTCAAGTATTGATTAATTCATTCATTCATCATTCGTTCATCTCATTCATCTCATCTCATCTCATCTCATCTCATCTCATCTCATCTCATCTCATCTCATCTCATCTCATCTCATTCATTCATTATTTCAGATTTCCAAATGGTACACGCTACTCAATCCCAAATACTATTGGATGAAACCGGAAATTCGTTTGTGCGTGACCCTCGAAAACGATACCGGTGGTTTACAGTTATCGGGCACCCCGTCGTTGGTCTCGGTATGTTCCAGTCCTAAAAGCAAACGGGACAACAACAACGACGACGACGACGACGACAATGATGATGATGCCGAAATTTTACAACCGATTTTAAGCGACGTGGACGGTTTTTATCAAATCGGTCCGAACAGCACGGCCAAAGATATTTTTAGTCTGTCCGTCACTATTGTGTTTGCGGGCAATTTAAACCAGGTGAAGTATTATTGTTATTAGAATATTATTATTTAATCGCGAATGTAAAATCATTTATTTTCTCTTCTACGGTAGTTGTTACCGTCGGGCGTCCACGTGACTGACGAGAAAAAGAGTTTTTATTTCTATTACGCGCTCGTCGGCAACGACGTGAACACGGACTCATTTTTCGACCTCGCCGAGCCTTCGTTCGCTGCCGAAAGGGCTACCGTACGAATTCGCAGCTCGACCGAGCTGCTGCGACGATTCTTTTCGTCTCAACCGGGGCTCAAAGTCCACTTGTGCACGGGCGACATTTCCCTCGGGTGCGCCGCGGTACCTTTGAACGATTTATTGGTGAAAAAAAGCACGGAAATATACATGAAACCCGTTTCGATCGAAGGAATGTTCGAATTGGAACCACCTGACAAACATTCGTCGGAGGAATTGGCGCCTTTCGTTGGTCTGTCGGTCACTTTGCGCTTGGAAGACGAGCAGCCGACAGTGTTTGTGCAACAGCCGTCGGTAATAAATAATTTAATGAAAATTTCACCGCCGCCCACGCCGCCCACGCCGCCGCCGCCGCCGCCGCCACCGCCGCCACCGCCGCCACCGAATAAGAAAAACTCGCCGCAATCGCCGCCGGTAAAATTATCGAGTCTTTCCGAAACGAAAGAGGTTCGATCGGAGGAAGCGGAGGAGGATGAGTTACATCATTACCGATTCACGTTAGACATGCGACACATTACATTCACCGCTGCCGACGATGTTTTTTTTGTTTTTTAAGGTTCATTTATTTAGTTATTTTGAATTAGTTTCAAACTAACTCTGTAACGCATTTGTTTGCAGATACGATTATCCATTTTTCGGTACGTCCACGGCCATTGTGACTCACCCGCCGTTGCAAGTGCGACGGAATGTCGAGTTGGCGATTCCGAACGGATTTTGCGCATTCACGTTTGCCGCCACGCCCGATCAAACAGCTCGCGCGTTTAAAACTATTCCGCTTCGCGTCCAAGTTTTGAGACGAGATCGCGATCGACACGAAGAAACTATCGTCGGGATGATTATTTTCGATTTGGCTCAACTACTCGTAGCCGACCAATCGAGGATTACGGTACTGTTGTTATTATTTTTTGTTTTTCTTTTTCTTTTATAATTCGCTATTTTATTTATTCGTTTATTTAAATAGAACGCGGGCAATAAATGTGGCGTGCGCCGAGTGCTCTCGGTCAAAACGCCGATTCATTCTCCGAAAAGTGAGCGAGTCAATTTTATCGGGCATGCACAAACCGTCATTGGTTTGGATGACTTTGGAGCGACTACGTTACCACCCGAAGTCGCAAAGCGGGTAATAAAATGTAAAAGAAATCAATTAAATCGAGCATGCGCGCTAACTTTTTTTTTTTTTTTTTTGAAGGAAAGAAAAAAAATGTACAAGAAACTGCGTCCATCGAAAGCGAACCGATTAGCGTCGGGATCGAATCGAGAGAGCGAAAACGTCAAATGGCGATAGAGATCGCGATGGAATTGGAAGAGTGGAAAAAGACGCGAGAAGACGAGTTTCGTAAAACCGTGCGATTCGCAATTTCTCGTTGGTCGAATATTGTTTTCTTTTTTTGTGCTGATTGCGTGCATTTTTTCCTCCCTAGTTGAAAGCCAGGGAGCAATACTATATGGACTCGCTGGTGAACGAGTGGCGGAAGCGAGACACGGAGCGAGAAGTGGCGATTCAAAGAAAGATCAAAGAATGCGTCGAACTGGAGCGGAAACTGAGAAGCGCGTTGAGCGATGCCGACAGTCGAGAGAAAGTGTTGAGCGCAAAAGAAATTGAAGTAAAAAAAGGCGAAGCGTATAAAATTTTTAAAAAACTTTTTCTTAAATTTTCTTCAATTATGTTTCGTAATAGTTGGACCAGAGGAAAATCGAATTCGAAAGAATACACGAACGGCAGCAAAGCGAAGTCAAGACGGGATACCTGCGGCTACGAGACGAATTTGCGCATAGATTACTCATCGAAAAGTAACGAAACTATTTGACATTTGCGGTACTCGGATTAGAAAATTAATTATTTGTCTACAACTTTTGTAGCGAGAAATCGGTCGAAATGGAAAAACAGAACGAAAAACTAAAAAAACAGCTGACGGACGTGGAATCTCGACTAGCGAAAGAGAGCCGCGAACTGGAGAAGGCAAGAGGCAGCAAACAGCCGGACTCGCGACTCGAATCCGAACTGCATTTGGCGAGTCTCGAGAAATCCGAAATGGAACGCAAACTCGAGGCGGCGAACAAATCCAAAGTTCATTACAAGCAGCAGTGGGGCCGCGTACTTCGTGAACTAGCGCGCATCAAGCAAAAGTTGGAGACGGATGCGCGCGCTCAACTATTCCGCCAGCAGCAGGAACTCGAAGGAATGAAGCGACAGTATTTGGCGTCCGAAACCACCGAGGAGAAAATCAAAGGACAACTCGACCAGTAAAAAATTTTAATATAAAATAATCGATTTGTTTTGTCTTATTTGATTTGATTTGATTTGATCTTATTTAACATTTAGAATCAAACATCACGTGACCGCACGGACGCCCAGCGGGAATCGCAAAATCTCCTTTTTGGACAGCGAAGAATTCGACTCGGACACGGAAGACACGACGTTCACGTCGGACGATCTGAGCCGACTGCTCAAAGAGAGAGAAACGCTGTTGGAGATGGGCATTTACACGGACGGCGACAGAATCATACGCGAATTGGACCGGCAAATCGATGAGGCCGAAACTAGAAAATTCTAATCGACTCGTTATCGTTAGTTTATGAAATAAATTTAGTTTTTTTATTATTTCTGCATTGATCGTTGCAAATTTCAAATTAAGTTGCGGGATGATGTTAAAATCAATCGCTGAGTAACAGATCGTCTTTTTGTCGCGACCGTTTAACGAATACGTAAATTCCGCCGACGACGAGCAACAAAATGGGAATTCCTAAACCGGCAACGAGTACGATGATTATTGCGGTGGATATTTGATCTTGAGGCGGAACCCCGTATCCGGTCGACAGAGTCCACGAGCTGTAGTTGGTGTTTGAATAAAACTCGTCGGCTTTGGCTCCGAACGTAACGTTGATGGTCCGGGCGCAGGTATCTCGGTATTGCCGACCGTAAAAGGCGTTTGCCAAACTGTCCACGAGGATCTCGTCCGCCGCCGTCACATTACTGCGAAGGAAATAACGAAATAACGAGATTTAGACAAAGAAAGAAATTAATTAATCAATTGACCAACTAACTAAGATTTCATCGCATTTTCTTCAGTAACGGTCGTGTGTTGCCTGACAGAGTCGGAAGTCGTGTAAATTATCGGTTTCCACTGCGCGAAAGCGCCCAGTTTGTCGACGCGAACGAAAGCGGATTTGATCTGCGAGAATTTGAACACGCCGGGCGTAAACTCGTCGTCGAGAGAACGGCTGTGCTCCAATTCGAAGCCCGAATCGTTTTTCGCCACCATCAACAGTATTTGAACGGCGAATCGCGATTTATCCGTGGTGACGGGAGCATCGTCGAGGATCACTTTGATTTCGGTCGAATTGACGGTGTGCATCAAGTGAGGGAGAACTAAAGCACGATTTTGCGAATCGAACGCGGTCAATTTGACGCGTAACGTGCCGTTGGTGAAATACTTTGATTCTCGCACACTGTACTCGGCAGAAATTGAACGATTGTCGTTGCTTACTGCGACTTGAACGGGAAACCATTTCATTTTGTGGAAAGGAATCGTGATGACGTTCGACGCCGGCACTGCATTCACATCGGCCACGTCCTCGGCGTCGTAGAACGGGTACATCTGAATTGAATTGAATTTTAATTTTAATTTTAATTTTAATTTTAATTTTAATTTTAATTTTAATATTTAATTTAATTTAAATAAATTAATTTATTTTTATTTTTATTTATAACTTTTATTTTATTATTGGCTACCTTGGTGAAAACGAGAGCGTAAGAATACACGGGAGTTTCATCAAAATAGGCACTTCCAGCTCGATTCGTACAGTTGACCGTTAGCTCGGCTTGTTTCGAGGTGACGGCGGTTAAAATCACGAACGACCCTGCGTTTAATTAACTTTTATTAATATATTATTATAAAATGATGATGATGATATATTTCAAGAGTCCTTACCGGTGGAACTATACACGCGATGCAACGTATCATTTTTTCCATTCGCTCGAATATGCACGATCGATCCATTCTCGCATTCGATTACTTTCGGACTTGTAAACTAAAGAGATAAATACAGAAATAAGAAATAATCAATAATCAATAGAAAACGTCAAACGTGTTTTACTTTTCTATTTTCTAACGCATCGGCATCGATGGTTACAATCGCAAAACTAAAGAAAATTATAAATACTTTCAACGATTGTCTAGTCATTTCGAGTCGGAACACTGGAACAGGAATTCTTTTTTCTGATTATAATCACATCTTTTTGTAATATCAAAGACTCGATAATATAACAACAAATCAATTGAGGCGACTCGTGACACACGTCAAGTCTCGCGTCACCCACTCGTGACCTAAAAAAATAGGTTGAACGAGTTCACTGTTTAGAAACCGAACTGTGATTGGCTCGTCAGTAATTTATGCGTGACGTAAAGATTTTCCAAAATGTCTATCTACAATTGTTTACAGCAAGTCACGTCGATTTTATTATTTAATAAAGTTTAATAAAAAAATCACGAATCGATTGCATTCTGAATGAGTCCGTGTTTCTGCAACTACTCGCCGTATGACTTTATTAAACTAGAAGTTCTATTTTTCAGTCAAACATGGCGCCGCAATTCAATGACATCATTAACTAACACAAAACAGGCATTTTTATTACTAAAAATTTAAATCACTAAATCTGTATGAAAATTACTCAAAATCACTAAATATCATCAAATTTTATTTTTATTAGTAAAAATCACTAAATCCTTTTAAAATTTTATTTTTATTACTCTGAATCACTAAAAACTGCAGTTCGAAAGACTCCGTGCATTTCCAACTACTCGCCGTACGACAGATTTAGTAGTTACACTGAACGTAAAAAATTTCGATTCGGCGACGACGGAACACAAGTACATTCTCGTCGAGTTTTGTAAGTCGCGTCGCTTTTTTATTCTGCCAGATGGAACTAACTACGAGTTTTTTTATTTTTATTTCTTTATTTTTATTTTTATTTTTATTTTTTTTGGTTTTTCCTTCAGATGCACCGTGGTGCGGTCATTGCAAGGCGCTCGCTCCCGAATACGCGAAAGCCGCTCAGAAGTTGGAGGAGGAAGGATCCGAAATCAAGTTGGGCAAGGTGGATGCGACCGAGGAACCGCAGCTGGCCGAAAAACACGAAGTTCGCGGCTATCCGACGCTCGTTTTCTTCCGCGACGGCAAACCGATGCCGTACGGAGGCGGCAGAACGTCGGACGAAATTATAAGTTGGCTGAAGAAGAAAACGGGGCCAGCGGCCAAGACGTTGGCGAGCGCCGAGGAGGCCGAGGCGTTCAAGGAGGCTCATCCGGTCGTTATCATCGGATATTTCCAAGATGTGACGAGCGACGGAGCGAAAACCTTCCTGGAGGTGGCGGCCAGCATCGACGATATTCCGTTCGGTATCACGTCGGACGAAACCGTCGTGAAGAAGGACGACGAGGCGACTACGCCGAGCGTCGTGCTGTTTAAAAAGTTTGACGAACGTCGAAACGAATATAGCGAAGAGGTCACCACATTGGGTTTGACTAAATTCATCAGCATCAACAGCATGCCGCTCGTAACGGAATTCAGTCACGAGGTAAAGGATTGAAATGAAATGAAATGAAATTATTTTTATTTTTTATTTTTTATTTCTTATTTCTTATTTTTTATTTTTTATTTTTTATTTTTTATTTTTTATTTTTTATTTTTTATTTTTTATTTTTTATTTTTTATTTTTTATTTTTTATTTTTTATTTTTTATTTTTTATTTTTTATTTTTTATTTTTTATTTTTTATTTTTTATTTTTTATTTTTTATTTTTTATTTTTTATTTTTTATTTTTATTTTTATTTTTATTTTTATCGATAGACCGCGCAAAAGATTTTTGGAGGCGAAATCAAGAGTCACGCTTTGCTGTTTTCGAGCAAGGCCGCGTCCGATTTCGCCGAAAAACAAAAGGTGTTTTTGGCGGTAGCCGAGAAGTACAGGGGTCGAGTTCTGTTCGTGTCGATCGACACCGATGTGGACGAGAACGGAAGGATTTTGGAATTTTTCGGCATCACGACCGAGGAATTGCCTTCGATACGTCTGATTCGCTTGGAGGACGACATGACCAAGTTCAAGCCGGAAAGCAACGAAATCAGCGAAAGTTATTTGACCAAGTACGTGCAACAGTTCGTCGAGGGCAAATTGAAAGCTCATTTCGTTGAGCCAAACGCTGCCCGAAGATTGGGACAAAAATCCAGTCAAGGTTTTGGTCAGCAAGAATTTCGATCAAGTCGTTTTCGATAAATCCAAGGACGTCCTCGTCGAATTTTGTAAATATTTCCTTCCATCATTTTTATTTTTATTTTATTTTTTATTTTTACATTTCTATTTCGATATTCTTAATATTCTTAATATTCCTAATTGTTTTATCTTTGTTTAGATGCGCCGTGGTGCGGTCACTGCAAACAGTTGGCGCCCATTTTACGATCAATTGGGCGAGAAATTCAAGGAGGATTCGTCGATTCTTGTCGCGAAAATCGATTCGACGGTAAACGAACTCGAACACACTAAAGTCCAGAGCTTCCTCACGCTAAAATTGTACGAGAGAGATACGAACGAGGTATGGAAGAAGCGGATAGACGATAATTCGACATTTAATTTTCAGTTTTATTTATTTTTCTTTCGGAATCGGATCAGATGGGATGGGATCGCGAATAATTCTATTTTTTTGAAAAAAACAACAAACTTTTGAGTAATAATTGTGAAAAATTGATTTAGATCATAGAGTACAACGGCGAGCGCACGATGGACGGCCTCGTGAAATTTTAGAAACCAAAGGAGAATACGGGAGAGCCCCACCCGAACAGGTACTTGTTGCTAGATAGGTCTTTTAAAATATCCATATTTTCTTAGGCGATCAATTACGATGGTGCTCGTACTTTGGAGGGATTAACCGAATTTCTAAACTCGGGTGGGAAGATAAAAAAAGTACAGGTTAGTTTTGTTACCTGGGTGCTTTCATCTAACCAATAATTTCTTCTTGAATTAACTTTGTTTCATCGATTCATCGATCAATACAATATCACGAATTCGAAATTAGTCGATTTGCTATACTAAATGCGTATTAATCGGTATAAATATTTTCTTCGATTAGGAAACCGAAGAGGAAGAGGAAGAAGACGACGACGATGACGACAAAAAGAAAGACAAAGACGAATTATAAAGAAGTAAAACAGAAAGAAAAAAATTAAAGATAAAATGAAAAAAAAATGAAAAATGGTAAAAGTTTGGAACCAAATTAGAAAATGCCCGGGAATATCGTGTTTGTTTTAAGGGATTTTCTCTCGGATCTCGGGTCGAATAATTTAATTTATGTTTATGTAGGATTATAAATTTTGATTTTGGGTAAATTTGTCGGTAATATGTTTTTATTTTCGCACTATAGTTTGTTTCATTATCCATTCCATTTTTGCTCGTTTTCCTTTTATGTATTTCAATTTCATAAATTTGACATAAAAAAATCTAAGAAAAATTAAATTTTATACTGAATGACGAAAAAACAAGTTCTTACGACGTAGCTCGCAATAATAATACTGGAGTTGCACAACTATGGTTGTGCCATCTATTGGCAAATTCGCGCAAAGGATTATGGGATTGATAATGTGCGGGATTTAACTGTTGACCTGCTGCTTGCCGCTCAAACCTCGCACTCAACCAATGGACAACTAGCGACATCTAGTGGCAGCAGAACGAACATGCGGGCTGTTCTCTCAGTCGCTACCCGCCCCACTTAGAAGTAAATTTTCTTGTTTTGTCGGTTTATATATGTCAAAAGTTATATGAGAAAGTATATATATACTTTTCTCTGGTTATAAGATTTAAAAGTAAGTTTTTTCAAAAAGGTGATATAAATAAACTGTGATACCTTCAAATCGATATTGATATATATATTTGTATTGTAAATTGATTTTGAAATATACAACTACATATATTTACTAATGACAAATTTGGCATTCCATACAAATATAGCCAAAATACAAAATAAATATATCAAGCGGTTTACATTGGCAGATGATATATGAGTTTCTAGTTGATTTGTTTGGTTTTTAATATAATTTAATATTTAATTTACTTTAACAAAGTTTATCGAGCGGTTTACAAAACGCGGGAAAGTGATAATGGCGGTTGTTGAGATGATGTCAGAAGTTATGAGTTTGAGCGTATGGTTGTGACTTCCCGACTTCCATCTGGCGGCCGAGCGAAGCTTCGCCAGGAGTTGGCATTCGGAATTCGGATCGAGGAAATACGGATCGGATATTGTTATTTCGCAAGTGCAATTTCCCCTTCTTCACCTCTCTACACTTGTTTGCACTATTTTCTGTCGTTGTCG
>JH432186.1:0-10582 GCA_000239455.1 Strigamia maritima
CCCCGTTTAGGTAGGTAACTTTGGCCCACCAATTTTTTTTAAAAAAAGTGGACATTAATTAAATTTTCAATAACACTATTGTATTCTACGGGTCAAGTTGCCCCTAACATGTTATTCTCAGCCTGTAAAGTGAAACACTCAAAGTTTTATTTATAAAAGAAGAGTGAAAATGGGCCAAAGTTCTACGGTACTGTGGCATATTATCGTTTTGTAATTACTTTTAATAAACATTGTTTTGACTTTTATTCTGATCGTATATGGATTATTTATTTAATTATTTACTTCTATCGGTTCTCCGCGTGCGCGATGGATTGAACAAAGAACAGACGACAATTGAGAATTGAAATAAACACTTTTATTAGAATAAGCTAAACCTAACATAGATAATAAAATGGCAAACACAATACAATCAAATCAATTCCTCTTACGGTAGATTCTCGGCATTCAACCATTTGAATGGAGCACGCAAATTATCGAATGTAGTCGGGGGCTCAAATCGGCTTCTCTCGCTCGCACCGCGTGTTTCTCGACTCACAACGCGATGGCCGTCAACAGTAGCGATATCGCTAAGGACGGACTCACAATCGGATCAGGAATGGCAAGGATTGTCGGCAAGTTCGCGCTTTTATAACGTGCTGACCGGAAGTGGACGCTTGCTGGACGTTACAGTCCGGCAGTCGCGTTTTTAGTGGTGCCGTCTAGTGTGAATGTGGCGAACCTATGCCACAAACCCTCCATCCTTAGTTTATTGTCCCCCGACAATAACGTTTTTAAAGAATCAAAGGAAATAATCTACTCGCAAGTTTGAAAAGAAAGGAAAGATATGTGTGCCATTTGAATAAAGTTTTACAAGAAAATTTAAAGTTTTAAGAATTTTTTAAAGAAAATTAAAGGTGAAGTTCACTGGAAAAATAAAAATTAGTTTTTGTTCGAAATTTCGATGTGTTTATCTGTAAAGGCATTTTATTAGCACCATTCCGTCATTTCCCGCATAATTTCCGATTTAAGCTTTTTCTGAAATAAAGAATTAAATCCAATGTGATACGCGAGAGAATTGAAGTGTGTAAGTATTTGCCAAAATTTTGAATAATAAAAAAAAATCCTTAAAGTAATAAAATAAAAAGTAAAATTTAATAAAATGCAATACCTATACTAGCAATTTGGAATTCAAGTGCAATCTGTACATAGTTCTGATGTTATTTCACTGCTTCACTGGCTTTCCAGGCATTAAACAGGCCGAAAAAAAACACTTCGAGTATTTCGAGATGCAAGTTAAAATTATCCTACTAGTTCATAAAAAGTCATTAATCATTGCAAGTGTTGCTAGTTGTTTGAACGTTACGTGAACTTCGCGCGCTGATAAAATGGGGAAAAAACCTTCTAATTGGTCGAAAAACCCATACGCGACGATTGGTTTACCATACGTCGCAACCCTTTATACACGCGTATATAAGCGCGTAATTCAAAGTTCTAAACCATAATCTAATTCTTACTGACTTTAGATAGCTGTTTCCTTAGCTCCGAATCCGATTTATCTGTGATTTTCAGTTTATCATGTCGTCTAAAAAGGTTGTGATTTTCACCGAGGAAGGAATTCGGGAAATGTGCACCAAATTGACGGAATTACGCCTACAATCGGAGCGCGCTCGGGCCCTAATGGATGACGAATTATTAGATGGGTACAGGATTGCAAGTGAACTGTACAATGACCCGAGTTTTTGGCGCCCGGGATGTGGGATGGATCCGGCCGTCCTGCACCGTTCCATTGCGGCCGCGGAGCATACAATACGAACCGTGTGCGCATTCCGAAAGAAGCTTTTTGTGTTCTATCGGAGGATTTGGCGCTCCCTGCCCGTTGACTTTCCCTACACGAAAAATGACTGGGAATTCTTTAATCACCCTCCCCTAGAGGCATATAATTTCATTCCCTGCACCCAAATTGGAAGATGGCATTTCTAAATGGAAGTGCCGAGTCGTGAAGCGACTTTAAATTATTCGACCTTTATTTTGTTTTTCAGCTATTTTAAATTTTAAATTTAAATTTTAATTTTCTTACTTTAAAAAAATTTTTTAATAAATTCTAACTGTGATCCTACTGAAAGTCTGTTTTGGTGGGAATTTTAAATGATAATAAAATGAAAGGTGATATGAGAAAAAAACTATTGTTATTTGCGCTTCTGCTTTCGTGTGTACGCATCTAATTGTTGGTCTGATGCCCCGCCCTGATATCTGTCGGGGATTCTAATGTTTCGCCGAGGTCTAACACGTGCTGGCTCCGGTTCACCTTGTGTCTTGTCGTTTTCCGCGTCATTGTCGAGTTTGACTGGCTGGGGCTCGGCTACCGGTCTGTCTGGCTCGATTTGCGGTCGAACTGCAACAGGTGGGACTTAAGGGAAAGGAGGTGGTCTAAAAACTGGGAAAACTTTGTCGTCTTCAACTTCGGATTCGCAATCCGATAATAAAGTTTCATTTGCAGTTTCGAATTCTTCTTTTTCATCTTCCTCAAATTGCATTTCTGCATAAACTTTTGGTTCAACAATTTTCTTTAATCGGTCTACGTGAACTATTTGGAACTTATCTGGGGTGTTTAATAATCGAATTTCATAATTTACGTTGTTTAAACGTGCTGTTACTCTAAAAGGTCCCGTATTTGGTTGCGCTAATTTCCTATTATCCCCTACAGGAATTCTGAATTGGTGGAGGAAAACTAAATCGCCGACTTGAATGTTTTTATCACGCGCGCTTTTCAAACTATCCTCGTTCCGTTTACGCGCTTGGGCCGCTAAAGCTAATTTAACTCTTTTAAATGCTGCCTCTAATCTCTCACTTCTCTGCGATACAAAATTCAAATTCTGAGATTCTGCCGCTTTAAACATTTCATAAAACTGAAATGGGTCTCTGCCCGTAAATAAATAAATAGGGGAATGGCCAGTGATTTTGTGCACTGCCATTCTGTAAGCCATTAAAGTCAAGTCGATATGCAAATCCCAATCTGCCTAAGTGTCCCTAAGCATATGTGATAAGGTGGCTGCAAGTGTTGCGTTAAACCTTTCTACAAGCCCGTTACACTGCGGATGATAAGCTGTTGTCGTCACGTGCTTGATCCCTAACTCTTTACACCATGCATTAAATTGTTTGGAAATAAAGGGTTTCCCCTGATCAGTCAATAAAGTTTTCATCAGGCCATGTCTGCTTGTTAAAGATGATTCGAGAGCTTTAATTATACTCTCTGAATTTTGCACCTTTAACGCCACAGCTTCTGGCGACTTGCTAAAATAGTCGATAGCCACCACAATAAATTTATTTCCCCTCGGAGTTTCTCTTAGTGGGCCTAACACGTCACATGCTACGCGTTCCAGAGGTACGCCAACAGGTTGAAAAATCTGAATTGGTCCCCGTCCAACTGGTTTCTTGCGTGCATTGCACTGATTGCAAGACGCCACATAGTTTGTAATGTCCCTGTATGCCCCCGGCCAATAATATAAACCCATTACGGTATTGTACATCTTTTCGATGCCGTAATGTCCCCCTTTGTCGTGAGTTTGCATCAAAATGGCTGGAATCATTGGTTCTGGCACTACTAAAGTCGTTATTACATCATCGTCTCTACATTTTACCTTGAAAATTAATTTATCCTTGTCATAATAAAAAGTGTCCCATTTCTCGAAACGACTTTTAAAAGGAATCGGTCCTTTTTCTAATACCTTAATAATTTCAGCTAATTTCGGGTTGCTTTGTTGGGCTTCCCGTATACGCTCGATATTCCAATCATGAAGTTTCATAAGTTTAGAACTCAAAAGATTTATTTTTACATTTTCTAAGGGCAAAAGTCGGGAAAGAGAATCTGCCTTATTTGTAGGTCCCGCTTTATAAACAATGTCAAACTCATACTCTTGTAAAGCCTGACTCCATCTGTTAAACTGCGCTTTCGTATGCATCGTCTGCATGAGGAAAGTCAGCGGTTGATGGTCTGTATGTAGAACAAACTTCCGTCCGAGCAAATAATACTTAAAGTGCTTGACTGCAAAAATACAGCCCAACGCCTCCAAATGTACTGCCGGATAGTTCTGCTCAGCTCCATTCAATCGCCGACTTGCAAATGCAATTGGATGCAAACGACCATTTAAATTCTGTTGTAAAATGGCGCCTAATCCTATCGCTGACGCGTCTGTTTCTAAAATAAAAGTTTCATCCCAATTTGGCAAAATTAAAATTGGGTGGACAATCAGTTTAGATTTTAAGGTGTCAAAGACTATTTGTTGTTTGTCCACCCACTCAAATTTGACGTCTTTCTTTAATAAATTGCTCATTGGCACTGCAATTGACGAGAAATCTCTAATGAAACGGCGGTAATACCCCGTTAACCCCAAATAAGATCGAATTTCGGCAATTGACTTGGGTGGTCGGCATTTTTCAAGTGCTTCTACCTTGGTTTGAATTGGCCGAATCGTGCCCTCTTTAATAATTTGACCCAAATATGTCACTTCTTTCGATGCGAAAACGCATTTACTTGGTTTTTAAATTTGCCGCTCGAATTTGATTAAAAATTTCTCGCAACAAAAATGGATGTTCCCTAAACATGCGGGTCCACCCCAAAACGTCGTCTATAAAAACCCCACTCTGCTTTATTGGCTTTAGTGTTTTACTTAAAAATTTTGAAAATTGGCGGGACTGGTTTTCAAACCCATGGGAACTCGGGTCCATTGGAAAGTACCAAAAGAAGTTATAAAGGCAGTTTTGTGCCTATCTTCAATAGCAACAGGCACTTGCCAAAACCCATTGGACAAATCCATGGTCGAGAAATAAATGCCTTCTCTTAACTGAGCTAAAAGTTCCTCGATTAAAGGCAATGGATAGTTAGTTGTCTGCTACAACTTTCAAATTAAGTCCTCTGTAGTCTATCACTAATCTGAGTGGTTTGCCCTCCCGTATGATAAGCATACATGGCGCTGCGTAGGCAGAATTGCAGTCTTCTATAATGCCTGTTGCCTTCAATTTATCGATAAGTTCCCTTAGAGTCGCATAGTGCGCTTCTGGAAGACGATAAGGACGTTTAGCCACTGGGATGTCATCTGTTAGGAATATGCAATGCTCTATTTTATTAGTGCACCCTAACTCAAAGATGTCCTTAGCAAAAATGTCCAAATAGTCACCCAAAAGTTCCACCATTATGACTTTATCAGTCCCTTCTAAATGGTCTAATTTAAAGTCTGAGATTGAAATAGTTTCTAGATTTCTTACCTCCAAAATAGATAAAGTGCTCTGTTCACTAAATGGATTTTGAAGTAAATTTGCTTCAATCTCCTCCAAATAAGAATAAAACAATTCTCCATGTTTATTGCTTTCCCACTATGATTCGATATTAAAACTCAATTCAGTGGGTAAGGTCGACCAAGGCATTTCTGATTTAGATGGCGACTCAATTTCTAAGGCTTTCTTAAAACGGTCGCTAATTCTTAACAATTCTCGATTGTATGGTACAATAATGTCTTTTTCGACTCTACCATGTTTATAAAATAAACCTACTTGATTTTTCAAATCATATGTAAACCAAAGTTCATGCAAATCAGTATTAATTAAAGATTTAAAATTTTGTAATAAATCTAATCCCATTATGTCATTTAATTTTATTTCGCTCGCTGAGTCACCATACACATACATCCATGCCTTGTTTGCCTTTTTACCAACTTCCAACTCTAATTCGACTTTTTTAAGCATTTTCATAAAAGTGCCCGTTACTCCCATCAACTGACAATCGACAACACCTTCTAAAAACGGAATATTATAGTTCCTTAATTTATTCCACGTGTGCACGTGTAACAAACTAGCCGCAGCACCCGTGTCCACTAAAAGTTTCAATTCTAAATCGTCAATTTTCACGCTAACACAATACAATTTAGTCGGCAACCCTACTTTGCCATTCTCACCTAACGTATTTATCTGAATAATTGGTAAATATTTATTTATTTCCAAACTCGAATCATTTTTATTCGCTAGTTCATTCGATTTCTCATTTTTGTCGCTAAAACTACTTTCATTCTGCGCGCAACTGCTGACCCGCGCGCGATTTCCCGTAAAAGTTGTGCCGGGCTGCCGAACAGAAAAGGGGCAGCAACAGCTGTCGTCCCAGCGATTCCCCGTAAAAGTCGCGCAGTGTGGCTCATCGGTGGGGCAGCCACGTGCTCCAACTCCATTGTTAGGCGCTGCAATTGTCGGCGCGCCATAGTTTTTCGCCGCGAGTTCGATTTGTGGAATCGAGTCTACGGTTTCAACTGCGTCGGCCAACTGATTGCTTACACCATCGCACAATTTATTCTCTGATTTTATTGTAAGTGACTCTGTATCTTCTGATAATAAATCTTCTATATCTTTTATCAATTCGTCCACATTTATTTTCTCGTACTCCACATCGAAGTCTGGTTCAAACGACAATTCACACTCATAATTTAACTTTTGAATTTCATATTCGACTGATGTATCTGGGACTTCCTGTTTTATGCTATTTTGGGAAATTTCTCGAATTTTATATTCGTCGTTTTTTAAAAATGTTGGATCTTTAGGTCCTACTGGATTTTCTGGAAATTTATGCTCGACACTACTGTTGAAAAATTTATTTTGAAATGTTTGAACTTTATGTTCGACTAAAACCTCTGGTACTTTATGACCTGCTAAATGTTTTGGAACTTTATGTTCTGCGCTACTTTCTGAAAACTTTCGAATGTCATATTCGTCTAAAACGTTTGGCGCTTCATGGCCCGCTAAAACTTTTGGAATTTTACATTCGACTTCATTGGAAATAAATGGATCTTCATGTCCGACGCTACTTTTTAAAACACTTTGAACTTTATGTTCGACTACTTCTGGGATTTTATATCCTACTTTTGAAACTTTTGGGACTTTATGCCCATCTAAACTTTTATATTTTACATTATTTTCCTGAAAATTTCCTTCAACTGTGTTTTCAACTAAACTGTCCAAAATGGGTTCGACGATGTCGTCATCGTCAAACAACTCATACATCTCAGCTAACTCTACTTCTGAAAACCTGTCTCTAGTGCCCAGCTCCGATACTGATTCCGCCTGTTCTACTTCGATGACCCCATCCGCCTCGTGTTCAAAAGCTGCTTCTCTGGCGTCCCCTCTCAAATACAATTCTATCACTTTATTAAAATTAGAAACAATGTCGTTGGGATTCTCGTCATCCCAACTAACTGTTTTCTTGGGTTTTAAACCATCCTGCGGCCTAATGCCCATCACTTGACCTATTCTCGCAGCATTTTGGGCCGTGTTGATGTCTGGTCTCGACATCAACTGCCCAATCAGTTTAAAGGAACTGAAGCCGTCGCAGAATCGGTCTGCCCTCCATCCTTAGATGGTGGCACATACCTGGCATCCTGAACATTCTGGAAACTTGCATTCGGATCATTCGATTGCCGATTTCTGCCATTCCCTGGGTTATAATTACCCCTACCCCTGTTATTATTATAGCCATTACCCCTAAACCCAAAATTATTTCTTTTATTGTTATTAAAACTTTCTTGATTATAATTGTTCCCGTTGTTGTAATTATTCCCCTGATCATTTGAATAGCCAGAACTATTCGAACCGCCATTGTTTTGGCCGCCGGTATTGTTCTGACCACCATTTTGGCCATTTTGACGACGAAACCACGCTTTCTCGTCCTCGTTCCATTGCACCGCTACATTGCAATACTTTTCAATGTGCCCCCGTCCATCGCATCGGTGGCACAGATAATTACAGGTCTGAGTGCGAGAATCCATCGCCATGTGCTCCAAGAGTCCACATTTAAAACAATAACGATCATTTTGCCTACGCCGGTCGTTCAGTGCAAACTGGTCGGTACCAGAGTTAACACCAACCGCCTGCATCTTTTCTAATTGTCCCTTTAATTCTGCCAACTGTTTCGTCAAGACCTCTACTTCGTTCACAACTGCTGGTTTATCTGTTTTCTTGGTTTTCGGCTGTTGCTGGACAGCCGAGACCTCTAAATTAGCCAAACTGGACATTGCAGTTTTTGCAATGCTGTTCATGACCAGTTCCTGTCTCGTAACCCAATTCACGCATTCTTGCAAGTCGCTAAAGTCCCCCTGCATCGCCATCTTTTCCCTAATGTCTTCTTTGGAGCCTAACTTAAATCTGGTCATTAAGGTTCGATCTTTATTTGCCGTATAATCACCCTGTTTCTGCATAATACGCTCGAGATAACCCCTAAGTCTAGCTGCAAAGTTTACTGCACTTTCTTCTTTCCTCTGTGTTGCAGTTTGGAATTGATCGATGTGAATTTCGATCGGAATTATCTGTCCAAATTTTCCTCTTAAAAGCTCGAAAAACTCAACTTTTTCTGTGCAGTTAATTACCTCATAGCTATCGTTCAACCACACGTTCGCGTCCTCTACGAATTTCGACCTAATTACTTTGCAAATCTTTGCACCCGTTACGCTCGAATCTATTGATCGAATTCATTGATCGCCGCTATAAAACGTTCTACGGAACTACCGCCCGCTTTATTACTTCCGGAGAATTTCGTAATCATGGAAATTAAATTAGACATGTTGAGCGCAACATTTATCGCCGCTTGCGCTTCCGCCGCTAGTTCCTCTGCTGTTTTACTCATTCCGAAATAATTCTTAGCTAATCGTTGAAAGTCTAGTTCTGAGTTCATACAACGCGCTCAAAAATTTTAACCCTAACTTAGCACGCTGTCGCAACAATGTCAGAGTCGCAAAAACCCCAAAACACACTTTGTTTAAAAAATTAAAGTCACTTTTTATTAAAAGTCAAACTTAAACCTAGCAACTACAACTGAATTTCCAAAATAAACATAAAATTCATCAATTCACAATCGAATCCGTACAATATCCAATCGGCGCACACTTTTTAATGCGAAATTTCGCTAATTAGGCCTACTTGACCATGCGGTCAAAATTTTCAAAAGTCGAATTTATTGCAAAAATCGCGACTAAAAAGCTGGTTTAGTCACGGCACCATTGTGGCATATGTGACGGTCTCGAACCGTAGTTATGGCAAGGAATTGCCACTAGAACGCGCTATGCGTCTTTAGTGGCATATTCAATCTATAACATTAAATATAAATAAGTGGATAATAAATATCGCACTTATTTATGACCAATATCAAAAGTAATGGCCAATAAATATATAATTTATATATTCTATTGACCATTCGCCCCAATCCACATCGGAATGTTGGATGATACCGGAAGTGGTCATTACATTCCACAACCGGCATCACCCATTGGCCACTCTGTTATCTACACATTCCTTAGGGATTAGTGAGAGATTAGCAGAGTATATAAGCTCAAGCAAAACAGGAAGTAGTGTGAAATACTGAACTGAAACCCTGAACTGAATGTTTGATCTGTGATATTGTTTGCCTGTGATTATTTGCCTAGATGGTATGTGTTATTATATTGAGTGTATATATTGTTGATATTGAAAGTGTAGTGTAACATAACTATAGCATTTTATGGGTTGCGTGTTACTAACCATACTTTATAGTGTCATACATGTATATAGTCGATGTATTGCACGTCCCTGTGGCACCTGTGTTTGTGTTACTCAGTAACACCTGTTAATAGGTGAATATGAGGCGAACATGGGGTCAAAATGACTATACTTCCCACATGGTGTTGGAACATTATGTGTTGAGCTTTTGGCCGCCGATGTTGGGGACTGTCTTGTGTCGCATGGGCCATACGGCATCAGGGAGCGACTGTGACACGGCCTTTGACGACGATAGACCTCAATGTGACGCGACATTGGACCGGGGCTGCGGTGAGTAACTTGTCTGTTGTTTACATCCCAATTTCTGGCCCTGGGCCCTTAATGTAGAAATAATGCATGGTGTAATATGCGGAATGTGGGTCAAACCACTTAGGTCGCCACGTGGCTGTGGCTTGACCATTTACACTTCTTTTTCTTCCCCTATCACTTTATTTCAGTTGTGTTGATTGTATTATACTTTCCTGTATAGATACAATCAATATATCTTGTTCCTTTTGGTTGTGACAGACTTTAAGTCGACCATATCCCTCAGGATCGCCAAGATATCACCATTGTGTTAAGCCTAAGCAACATGGAACCAAATAAGGCCTAAGGTATGCAAATCGATCTTATTTGCATATCTTAGTATTTTATAATTGTAAGTGTAAATAAATTCTATTAATAAATTAAAACTATATTTGCATATTCTTTATTCTCGGTACTTTTTGTGTTTGTATCGTGTTATATGCATTGTTGGATCGGCCGACATTATTACAATGTCGACCCCGATTCCACACTGTCACAATACACTTCAATAAATACACTATAATAATAATATATACACTTCAATAAATACACAAGAATATCACACTGTAAATACACTCAAGAATATCACACTGTAAATACACTCAAGAATATCACACTGTAAATACACTCAAGAATATCACACTGTAAATACACTCAAGAATATCACACTGTAAATACACTCAAGAATATCACACTGTAAATACACTCAAGAATATCACACTGTAAATACACTCAAGAATATCACACTGTAAAT
>JH432186.1:19227-32537 GCA_000239455.1 Strigamia maritima
CAATTGGGGGATCTGGGTTCAAGTCCCGGTCTAGGCTCCAATAGAGTCTGGGCTGTTTGTTTTTCACCAAGTACGGTAGTTATGAGAACATTAAAGCCATTGATTTTCAACTTTATTTTCAATGTGTTCTCATGTTGTTTTCTAATTTATATCTATGTAGTCATTTACATAAAATTTTAATTTTCACATTGCGGGATGTTATGCATATTGACAATGACACTTTAAGGTTGCTATTACTGTTGTAGGAATCAACTCACCCCCACCTTGTTCACCTGACAGGAAGTGATTTCCTGAATCCAGAGTGTTTTAACCGGCCCTTGGCCACTGGACCTGCAACAGAGCATACCTGAAGTTGCACCATCTCAACCTAACCTGGAGTTTAGCATTATAGCTTTTTGCCAGCCTAAAGGTTAACTTTTTTCATCTCCTACAGTGATAAATTATTTGCAAATAGGAATATTTTAAACATGGAAATTTGGCACTTCTCACCTGTCGGTGATTTTTAGTCGCTAACTTGGAATCCTGTGAGTTATTAAATAATAGTCCTAATTTCATGTTTGCAGTTTGGAAAACACTGTATCTTCCCCACATGAAGCCACATTCCACTGCCATATTGCTACGGTGTAGTACCCTCAGACCACCATAGCAGTTCGAATCCAATAATAGATGGATCTTTAAAGCCACCACAGTATTTTCACAACTAGTAGCATTATAAACGCCAAGAATTACCACCAGAGGTGGTACCTCCGATGACATCAATGACGTCAGTGAGTAAGTCGAACTCACGGAAGCACATCAGAGGATAATGATTACGTCATCGCTAATTATTATTCGCAACCAATCAGAGTTGATTGCGATAATATAAGAGGTAAAGATCTGAGCCAGAGCAGAAGTTCTCGCCTGGTCTTGGACCAGATCACTTGTTGATGAATTGAAATGTAAGTGTACTAACATTATGACACAAACTCCTTTCCTTTTGGTTGGAGGCAAATTCACTCGTTGAGAGTCTGACAGCCTTCTGATCACTCGCATTAGGCATTTATTATCAATCAACCAAAATCAAAGTGTACTAACTCATTTCATTAGTATTTGTATTATCCGTCTTCCAGGGTGTCACCCCAGCAAGACGAAGAGTGGGGAAAAGTTAAAGAAGAGCTTAAGAAAGCTAAGGAAAGCCTATCGAGTGAACGCCACCAGTTCATAAACGATTGGCACGACTTGGAACAAGAGAGAGAAGTCCACCAGCAGTTAGTAGATGAGCTGAATATAGCTCAACAAAAGCAAGACGCTGCTGAAAAGCGAGCGAGTGCCCAGCAAGCAAAACTCCAAGAGCGCAAAGATGCACTTCGCGCAGAGGAGCAGTTGCTAATGCAACAACGCACTAATCAGGAAAGGGCAGTCCAACAAATGCTGTTCGATGCCAAGACAGAGCACAAGGCAAGCGTTCGACATCTTAAAGAACAAGAGGCAGAGCTCCGGCGCAAAGAAATATCTTTGAGCCAACGCCCGGCCTCCACGCCGCATAAGGGACCACCCAACGTCAGGGACGGGTCAACCGACAGCAGTACTGACGAAGACGATCAATTCAATAGGAGAACTGGACAAAACCAGTCACCTAGATCGGAGTTCCGCTGTGAAAGAGATATCCCCAAATTTAATCGGGTGAATTAACTAATCAACGAGCGGAATCAACAACAGAGAACGAACGAACCTAACTCGTTCAATTCAGGACGCACGTCTTGCCCGGAGTCCCGGCGAGCAAGAGATGCGACCGACCAAGAGAATGGAAGGAATCGCATAAACCCTGATCGAACAGGAGACACAACATCCCACACCGAGAGGAGAACTCCAGCCGACAACCCATATCATTTGCCGGTAGGAGTCAGTCTGAAAGAATTCATCACGCAGATTCAACAGAGAAATGACGCTTTCCGAGGGAATAGTCCCGCGAACGGCAATGGACGCGCGTCAACCGGCGCCCAGAATAAACTCGACAGAGTACACCGTCGATTTTCTGCCACGCAATGGACAATTTAACGATTTGATACCACAATTAAATGGCCCCAAATTTGATGGTTCATGGCAGGCGGGAGACCAGTATTTAGCTGCAGTCGCTCATGCAATCACTCGCCTACACGCCGACCCGGACGAAATGGTGCAGAAGGGTATGCCCATCTGTCTCATTGGCCGAGCACACATGTGATTCAACAACGCGGACATCCAAACATGGGATGACTTCATCCGCCGATTCACACTCGAATTCGATGAAACAGATGAAGAAATCAGAAAACAGGTCACCAATCTGAAACAAGATCCAGGTTCGGACTTATATCAGCCGAGCGAAAGAAACGTTTAACGACGGAGACCACGGACTCAACGAGGAAGCACGATATCTGTTGTAGAATATGTTTGGCCAGAACTCACGAGCATCGTAAAGGTAAAGAAATTGGTGGAAATCAAATTTTTGCAATTTTTGGAACTTTTGATTTTGGATGGAAAATCCGAGATTGCTCGGCGGGACTCGGTGGCCCGGCTGCGGCCAAAAGTATACGCAATTTCCGTCGACCTAAAAGTTGGCCCTAAATATGGTTCTGAGCATTCCGGCGATAGGCTGGCTGTGTTCCTCGTACCTTGTTTGGTATCTGGCAGTAATTTCAGAATTTTTGCCCAACTGGTACGTACTGGACATCGAAATATACCGCAATAAGGTGAAAACCAAAAGTGCACCGAATGGTGCTTTGCTGCGGGACGATGTAGGGAGTTCGCGCTGAATTCCAGCCGCGTGCGGGACGAGCGGCTTCTGGCTGACGTATGTGAACTTCGATTTGTGCACTACGTCTCGGAATCGGCGACGTGATTCTGCGTACTTCTTCGGCCACGTAAAGGCTCTCGGCGGCCGCAGACAAACTGCTTATATGCCGCAAATGAATTAATGCATGTAATTTCGAGAAAACTCACTTTTAAACGGTCCAAACATGTAAAACAACTCATTTATTCACAGGAGCACTTCACAGGCGCCATCTTGGCTGAACATGGACAGGAAGTAGAAGGCCCGGGACAAATTGTAGTCTCGGGCTGAATAAAAGCATTAAGTCATTGCTAAAAATAGCCACTCATCACCTTGGTGATGGAAATGCTTTGTAAAATAGAGAACTGATGTCATACATCTAGATCACTTGACATGCAGTTCTCTAAAAGGAGAAATGACAAACAAATGAACCAAATTGGTGCATAAAATACATGAAATCAATAACTACCAATTTGGTAAACTGGCCAAGACCATTAACTACATTAATAATACCAAAATAACTGTTAATGATCAATAATTGCCAAAATGAATTTACAGACAATATTTTAAATGCCTAATTGGCAATTATTATAACACGGGGCCTTTGTTATTAAATAAAACAATTCAGAGCTGTGTTATGACAATCTCTGACATAAACACAGCCATAATTGGGCTGAAATCACATGTTGGATTTACTAAGTACCTACATTTGCCCCTTTAAATCAAACATGTGTTACAAATTAAACAACAAACACTGTGGCACCATATAATCGATTTATCATACGGTGTCTTGGAGGTAAAAGACACTACTCGGGTAACAGGTCGTACACAGAACCACACAACATTTTCATCCGATCACTAGACACCCACTTGGTGAAAATGTCGGCTACATTATATTCCCCTGGAACTTTGGCTAAACAAAAATACCCCTTTTCAAACCAGTCCCTCAGGAAGAAATACCTTATTCGGATATGCTTGGTTTTTGTGTTCTCTATGTCATTGCATGCGAACTGAATAGATGACAATGAGTCTGAGTGAATTAGAGGCGTATTCACACAGCTGAACAACAAACAATTTTCAAACATGCAGCTGATCCAATAGCCTTCTTTTGCTGCATGTGACAACGCAATATACTCTACCTCCATTGAGCTGCATGCGATGACAGTCTGCTTCTTGCAGCCCCAGCTGACAGGACATCCTCCCATGTACAGCATGTACCCACCAAAACTCTTACATCCTACCAAATTGGTAGCCCAAGATGCATCACAATACATGTGCATGCTTTCATCAACACAACTGCTCAGATTAATGCAGTAATCTTGAGTGTTCACAACGTACTGCAGAACTTTCAATAGACACTTGACATGTTGTGAAGAATGGCAAGTATTAAACTGGGACAAATAGATTGTTGAATACAGGATGTCCGGTCTCGTCCTTGAAGCCAAAAACATCAAGAGCCAATTAGATTCCTGTAGGGGAAATCCGACTCAACCTTTGAGTCTTTATATGTATTAAGAGTCGTCCCCACCGTAATTGGCATCTTGATGAGTTTGTTAGGTACTACTCGGTAACCCTCTGCCAGTTTCTTAATAAACCCAGATTGGTGGAGCAACAGGTGTTTGTCATCACGCTTAAATTTGACACCTAGTAACTTGGTGACTGGGCCTAGATTTACAATGTTAAAATTGTAGGTATTTAGTAAATCCAACATGTGATTTCAACCTAATTGTGGCTGTGTTAATGTCAAAGATTGTCATAACACAGCTCTGATCTTTTTTGTATTTACAACAAAGGCCTGTGTTATAATAATTGTCAATTAGGCATTTAAATTTTTGTCTGTAAATTTATTTTGACAATTATTGATCATTAACTGTTGCAGCCTCTAGTGTGGGTTTTTGTTATTATTAGCACCTAGAGGCTGCATTCGGAATCATTACTTTTACTATGTTAGTTAAGCCTATTTTCTATTCTGTTAAGCCTTTTCTTGCATGAGCTCATGAGCTCATGCCCTGTTTGTTATGATGTGTAACACCAACCTATTGTAGTGAGCAAGTTTTTTATAATAAATCAGTTGGCTTTTGACTTTGACTGTGATTAGTTGGTCCTTTGCCTTCTCTTTAAAATAAAGCTTTGCACTAATACTAACTCACCTCAGGCCCCAAGCACTGAGAACTCTCTGGCTTGACCGGAGAGAATCTTACCTTGGGACCTGGACTTAGCTCTTTCCTGGGGAACAAGACCTTCCGCAAGGAAGGTTATCTGGACACCCCAGAAGGCCCAGGACGCGACTGACCACTGAACTCACGGTCAGGTAGCGTAGCCTTGAGAAAGGCCTGGGCAGGGACTAACCGCCTAGTGCTTAAGTCCCCTCCGCTGCGGTCGCCAGGGCGATTAACGCGAAACAACTCCGCTGCCAATCTGGTTCATGGTGCCATGACCAGGATAAAACATACTACTTTAAGATGGCTGCTGGAGGTCCTGCACTTGACCGGACCGCGCTAATTGCACTGAGAAAAGAGGGCCGACGGCGGTTGACCTGTTTGCACACCGGGTTTATGAACATTGCTTTGCTGCCCGAGACTGATCCTGACGATCTTCGCGAAAAAGCGGAGTTGCAGAAGGATTGGCCATCGAGTTGAAGGATCCGGGACCTGTTTAATACTTGTACAGCATACATTCGAGGTTTAGAAGCTTTATCGGTTGATGTTGATGCGATGAGTTCTGTTATTACCTCAATGGTCCTCAGTCGTATACCCCGAGAGATTGCGATCAAGTTTGAGATGTTGAATTCCGCAACAATTCCTTTGGTGTCGGACCTGATGAACTTTTTGGAGAAGCAGCTGTTGGCGATCGAGACCGTCGATCAACTAGATGACAAACTAGAATCTCATGACCCATCCAATGCTTCACCTTCCCTGCCGAAACCAGAAGAACGAGGATCAAAGAAATCCAGGATTCCAACAACTAGCGCTTTGGTCGTCAACACTAACCAATCTCCAGGATCAAAACCTGCAAATATAAAGAAATCACAACGCAAGCGACTCTTTCCATGTGTTTACTGCAATCAGAACGGACACTGGTCGGCAGACTGCTCACAGGTCAAAACTTCAGAAGCAAGACAAGAAATTCTACGCACACAGAATCGTTGTTTCCTTTGCCTGAAGCAGGGCCATCCAGCTCAAACATGTTCTTACTTTCGGCAAGCATGTCATCTTTGCGGTCAGAAGCATCATCCTTCGCTCTGCCCAGCAAAGAATCAAGCATCTAACAATACCATAACGATCTGTCCATCTCCTTTAACTCCAGAGACGAGCGATGTCGCAGCTTTGAATCTTCAGGTCAATCACTTCTCAACTACAGTATTCTTGGAACCGCTTCCGTTTGGCTTATTGGGGAAGAAGGCAAGATTCAAGCTAGGCTGATGCGAGACGATGGATCGATGGTTTCCTTTGTGCGAGAAGAGACTGCACGTCGTGAGGGGGCCAAGAAACTGGGAAATGTTGCGGCAAATGTGGCTCCTTTTGGCGAACTGCGAGGGACCACAACCGATCGCTCGGTGTACGAGCTTCACCTGCAACCTTTAATGGGTGGACGCATCATCACAGTCACGGTCCTAGGCGACGATGTACTTTGCAGAACTCCTCCTATCTTGACCGATCCGGATGTTTTACGACAGCTGCAAGATCAGCGAATCCAGTTAGCCAATCCTCCGATGAAACCTGGTCAAGAAAACCCATTGATATCCTGCTGGGATCAGACTGCTACTGGCAAATAGTGAATGGTCAGATGATACCTCTAACTAGCCACCTGGGTCTGATTGGAACTCAGTTCGGCTGGATGGTCAATGGACGAGATCCCGGCTCAGCGCAGAATGTCTGCAGCGTTGTGGTCGGTCATGTCTCAGTTGAAGAACCCCTGAAGCGCTTCTGGGACTTGGAGCATATGGGACTACTGGATAACAAGGTTCCTCAAGATAAGGTCCTCGAAGAGTTTGCTCGCACTGCTACGCGGAAGGAGGATGGTCGCTACATCGTTAAACTACCTTGAACGAGCGTGCACCTTCTCTTTCCTCAAATTGGACAGAGGCCTACAGGCGACTTTGGGGGCTGATCAAGCGACTTTACGAGAAGCCGGACATCCGGAAACGATACGAAGAAGCAGTTAGCGCTTATTTTGAATTGGATCATGCTGAATGGATACCAGCAGATCAGAAACCAGGCACTCCACTTTACTACGTACCGCATCATGCAGTCATCCGAGAGGACCGATTGACCACCAAGGTGAGAGTGGTCTTTGATGCGTCATCTCACTCGAAGGACTGCCTATCCTTGAACGACTGTCTACACACCGGACCCTCGTTGGTCCTTTGCCTTCTCTTTAAAATAAAGCTTTGCACTAATACTAACCCACCTCAGGCCCCGAGCACTGAGAACTCTCTGGCTTGACCGGAGAGAATCTTACCTTGGGACCTGGACTTAGCTCTTTCCTGGGGAACAAGACCTTCCGCAAGGGAGGTTATCTGGACACCCCAGAAGGCCCAGGACACGACTGACCACTGAACTCACAGTCAGGTAGCGTAGCCTTGAGAAAGGCCTGGGCAGGAACTAACCGCCTAGTGCTTAAGTCCCCCCCGCTGCGGTCGCCAGGGCGATTAACGCGAAACAACTCCGCTGCCAATCTGGTTTATTAACAGGTATTTTGGAATTATTAATGTAGTTAATGATCTTGGCCAGTTTACCAAATTGGTAGTTATTGGTTTCATGTATTTTCTGCATCAATTTGGTCCATTTGTTTGTCATTTCTCCTTTTAGTGAACTGCATGTCAAGTAATCTAGATGTATGACATCAGTTCTCTATTTTACTAAGCATTTTCATCACCTAGGTGATGACTGGCTATTTTTAGCAGTGACCTAATGCTTTTATTCAGCCCGAGACTACAATTTGTCCCAGGCCTTCTCCTTCCTGCCTAGGAGTCGCCAAGATGGCGCCTAAGAGGTGCTCCAGTCATTATACCATTAGTTTGTTATGTTTGGACCAAAATTGAGTGAGTTTTGTCAAAATTACATACATTAATTCACTTGCGGCATATAAGCAGTTTGTCTGCGGCCGCCGAGAGCCTTTAAGCGGCCAGGAATGTATGCAGAGTCCCGTCGTCGGTTCCGAGACGTAGTGCGCGAATCGAAGTTCACGCACGTCAGCCAGAAGCCGCTCGTCCCTTACGCGGCCGGAATTCAGCGCCGACACTTTACGTCGCACCACAGCAAAACACCATTCGGTGCACATTTGGTTTTTCACCTTATTGCGGTATTTTGATGTCCAGAGCGTACCAGTTGTGTCGAAATTCTGAAATTACTGCCAGGTACCAAGCAAGGTACGAGGAACACAGCCAGCCTATCGCCGGAGCGCCCAGAAGCATATTTGGAGCCGACTTTTGGATCAACGAGAATCGCGGCAACTTTTGGCCGCAGCCGGGCCACCGTGTCCTGCCGAGCAATCTCGGATTTTCCATCCAAAATCGAAAATCACAAAAATTGAAAAAAATTGATTTTCAGTCTCAAATGGACTGTCCCCTACGTGGGTCTATACAACATCTTTGTACAACCTGGTCTCGTCAAACTTGACGTGCTTAGACTTGTAGACATTATTTGAGACAGGATCCCAAATCCTAAAACCCCTAGTTCCCATGGCATATCCCACCATTACACCCTTCCAGGCTCGTGACTCCAACTTGTCACGCCTACTTGGCTTTGGCACATGCACATAAGCCAAGGAACCTGGAATCTTTAAGTGTGCTAAGGACACTGGGCGTTTCCAAAACAAGACATAAGGAATTTTATTTTCCAGACGAGAGTGGGGATACCTGTTCTTTAGGTAGATCAGGGTTATAGCTAATTCGGCCCAGAGTGGCTTTGGCAGTCCAGCACCGAGTAACATGGCTCGTTGGTTCACCTGGTGCGTTGGCAAAACATGCATACTGTGACTTGTGCGCTTCAGCCGGTATACTAGGCGCTTGGCGTCCACTTCTGCGTCTTCCTCGGCCATGGCCACGCCCTTGCTGTTGTGGTTGGCCCTGCTGTGGCTGCTGAGACCTCGGCACCTTTGGTTTAGTGCAATCACGTGCATAGTGACCCTTGATGCCACAGTTGTAGCAGGTGATTGACTGCAGACGGGCCTTGCTGTCACTGGATGAAACACCACTATCACTCACTACACTATAGCCTTTAAGACTTAATGAATAAGCCGTAGTCGCCTCGAGAGATTTTTCACTGAGTTTCCTGCGGTTGTTCTCCAACAAAAGCGCTTCCTGAACCTTCTTGTAGGTGAAGTTATCTTTCTGCCATTGGTAGATTGATTGAATCTGCAATTCAAAATCTTTTCTAACATGTGTGAGCAGAATATAAGCTTTGATCTGGTCCTCGGGCTTCAATTTTGCATTGGCGGCAATTAGGACATCCTCTGTCTTCTCTAGTCGACTTATGAAGGTGTCGAGCTCCTCATTTTCCAGTCTGCGGATCCCATAGAACGTTTCCACAAATGAAGCCTCTCTGGCAATAGAGCTAGGCTCAAATAGCTTCTTAAGATGGAGCCAAACCGCTTGAGTATCCTCGCACTTCATTGAGCAGGTTGCAAACGTGGAACAAGGCTCTGGAGGATGATAGCCCGTGATTTTGCTTTTTCCTTAGCAAATTTCTGCTTTTCCTGTGCAGAAGCTGTGGCTGGGGGCTCTTCTTGCTTGCCAACTGCAAAAGACCAAATTCCTTTCTCTTCTAAGAGAAGCTGCACGTCAACACACCACTGGACATAATTGGTGCAGTCTAGTTTGGGTATCCCGGAGGCTGCTGACTTGGTTATGTCCTTCTCGGACATCTTGGCGATCTGAAAAACTCAAAAGACAAGACAATTTGTGCTCAAATTGAAGAATTTGCAATTTCTTACTGATTTTTGCCCAAATTCACTTTTGGGCAATTTTGGATGCTTGTCCTGGTCCAATCAACCATCCTCTGCTACTAATTGTTGTGGAATACGTTTGGCCAGGTCCCGCCGAGCGATCTCGGATTTTCCATCCAAAATCAAAAGTTTCAAAAATTGCAAAAATTTGATTTCCACCAATTTCTTCACCTTAAGGGTGCTCGTGGGTCTTGGCCAAACGTATTCCACAACAATATCCCCTCTATTACAAAGGGCTAAACAATTTCGCGAGAAAAATTCTTTGCGATATGAACGCACTGAAAAAAACTTCAGTTTGGCGTGTCGTTTCGCGAATGACAATTTCACGGAAATGAATGCACAATGTAGCGAATCGTTATCCAAAGAAGAAGCCGCCTTGGCCGTTGCTTGTACTAAACGGATAGCAGACCGAAGTAAGAGATCGGAGAACGTTTTCTGATCACGAACATATTCGAGCTCTCGGAGAAAAAGTCCGAAGGCACGCCAGCTAATCCGCATCCAGCGCCAAAAAATCCACACCTAGGGGCAGTGGAATAAGCCTAGTGTGGTGTTGAAATTGATGCCACACAAGTAGACCTCGAAATTTGACGTTTTTGTGCGTTTTGACATTTTTCAAAATTTCGATGGAGATCCCGGAATTTCCTGCCGTCCTCGGTGCACTGCGTCCCGCCGGTTTTATACGCGATATCCATCCAACGTATATATGGCCCGATTTTCGCAAATGTTGGCCTAAGCCTCGTCAGGCTTCCGCGCGAGGTGTTGGTGCTGGTTTGGGCTCGTGATTCACTCCTTTTGGCCGTACATTACAGTACTTATATGCTGGAACTAATATTTTCTAATTGGCAAATGATTTTTACTCACATTTGGCTTAAAACCACGGATTTTATTCATCGCATATTGGCATGAACATAGCGGCGGACATCTTGCTACCGGTACAGGTAAAAAACGAAGTCATGTGATTAGGTAAAGCTAAAACCCCAGGTTACATGATCACATGATCAATCAACTAGATTGACATCACCAAATGTGACATTTGAGTAAACAGTTTGACATTTTCATACTATTTTTACATCTTATAAATAAATAGTTTTATCATTATCAAATTATGTCAAACCTATGGAAAACGGATTTTGTCAAAAGTAAAGGCTAATAAAAGTTTTTCATCGGGGAATAAAACTGATAAAACTGGTAAAACAAATTTATCTTTCTCAATTTATATTTACACAAATGGCAATAAAACACTTTATCAACACTTGGTTTTTATTACCTTGTATTTATAGTAGTAATCGCTGTCACCAGGACCCGCTACTCATCTTAATGTCCAGGAGTGAACACTCGATGAAGGCCGATTTTAAAACACTTTCACCGCTTTGTCAGACCGTTCCGTTTTCGAAATAAATAATCATGAGGTAATCAAATGTTAAACTATCTATTTATTTTCCTATATCTAATCCTAGATCACACAGCCATTGAAGAAGGCAAAATGCAAAATTTTTTTGAGCCTGCTGGCAGAGGTCAAAATATTTTTGAGCCTGATGGCACAGGTCAAAATATTTTTGAGCCTGATGACACAGGTCAAAATATTTTTGAGCTGGATGACACAGGTCAAAATATTTTTGAGCATGATGGCACAGGTCAAAATATTTTTGAGCCTGATGGCACAGGTCAAAATATTTTTGAGTCTTCTGGCATAAAATGGTTAAAATCATTATTTATATGTATATTTAATTAGCAAAAATAATGACCAAAAAGCAAGAAAAATAGTAAAAAAAAAAAAAAATCAACAAAATGCATGTTTGTGCGCTGTCGACAAAATAAATGTCTGCAGTTTGTCGACAAAATGCATGTCTGTTGCTTGTCGACAAAATGCATAGACATGTTTTGTTGACAAAATGACTGTCGAATTTTTGTCGACAAAATGACTGACGACAAAATGACTGTCGACAAAATGACTGTCGACAAAATGACTGTCGACAAAATGACTGTCGACAAAATGACTGTCGACAAAATGACTGTCGACAAAATGACTGTCGACAAAATGACTGTCGACAAAATGACTGTCGACAAAGTGACTGTCGACCTAATGACTGTCGACAAAATGACTGTCGAATTTTTTGTCAACAAAATGACTGTCGACAAAATGACTGTCGACAAAGTGACTGTCGACAAAGTGACTGTTGACAAAGTGACTGTCGACATAATGCTGTCGACAAAAAGACTTACGACAAAATGCTGCGTCCCCAATGTGTTTTGTGTTGTTATGTGCACCGTACGACTTCCGTACGTACACATATCCTAATTGGTCAGAGATTACTGACCACATCTATATGGTAGATTCCTTTATTCTTAATAAACACTTGTTTAGTCAATCATTGGACTGATCAGTCATTCATTCATTCATTCCTTCATTGGAAGCGATTAAACCGATTTAATATTAAAAAAAACAGTTTTTCATTAGTATTATTACTATTTCAATTCAATTCAAGCAATCAGTAAAATTATTATTACGATGGCGAATATCACACAACCCGATCAATTCGATTTTGCGAAGACATCCAACTGGCCACAATGGCGGAAACGATTCATGCGTTATTTAAACTTTTCTGGACTTGGCGGAGTATTGCGAACTCGGGAAATTAACTAGCGACAAAATTCACGACACTCTAATTTGTGATCGCATTGTCGTCGGAATGCGAAATCGCCAACTTTGCGAAAAATTGCAGTTGGTCGACGATCTAACTTTGGAAAAAGCAATTAACACGGCCCGAATGAGCGAACAGGTGCGACGACGGCAAGGAGAACTTCAGACATCTTTGGATGTAAAAACGGAAATAAAAACGGAAATAGGATGCATTAAGACGGAACAATCGGACAAACAAAAACTCCGAGAGAAACCAGCGCGTCCAGCTCCGAAACCAAAAGAAAACAAAGAACCATGTGGAAAATGCGGATACGAGACACACTATACGCCAAAATGCCCAGCAATTCAATCCAAATGCCAAAATTGTAAAAAGATATGTCATTATTCGCGAATGTGTCGTTCGGCAAAAGCAGCAGCTGTTGAAATCGTTCACTCAGAAGATGATTCATCCGATTACCACTTCATGGGATACATTTCGAGTGTAAATTCAGTGCGCAAAACAACAAGATGGAGCGTTTCAGCCTGTTAGCAGTAACAATAGCACACAGTGGATGAACAGAAGAAATCAGAAAAGCAATCCAGGCAAAAATACAGGAACACTTTATTCATGCTACCTCACAGGTAGGCATCAAAGCAGCAAGTGAATAATACAAGCAACACCCAGTAGAGGACAAACAGAACCAAACACACACTACAGAGGTCCAGAATGGACATCCACATAACCCATACATAACACAGTTTTACAGGACTATACCAATATATAAAAGCAAATAATAAAAACTAACACAGCCCCCTATAGTTCTGGAAAACTATAAAAACATAAAAACCTCTCTATAACAAACACAGTACATAAATACAGTCATACCACACATAGCAGTATAAGAATTATACCCAAAACAAAATATCAAATCATACAATTATCAAACAAAAAAC
>JH432187.1:0-12085 GCA_000239455.1 Strigamia maritima
AGGTTATACACTACACTTAAATAATACACTTAAATAAATATAATATATAACACTTTAAACACTAAGGTAATAAATCATAGGCAATATCACAGGTCAAACAACATTCAATGGTCAAGTTCAGTTCATGCAGAAGCATTACTTCCTGTTTTACATGGCATTATATACCCTGCTAATCCTCCCTAATCCTCATGGAATGTGGAGATAGCAGAGCAGCCAATGGGTAAAGCAGGTTGTGGAATGTTAGAATTCCACCCTCTACATCATCCACTATGTCGGGGCGAATGGTCAGCAGAACTTATATTTATATATTCTCTGACCACTACTTTTGACTAATACTACAAATAAGAGTGATATTTATTATCCTGTTATTTATAGTTTTATTGCTACAGTTCGAATATGCCGCTACAGACGCAACAGCGCACTCTAGTGGCAATTCCTCACTATAACTACGGTTCGAGACCGTCACATGTTTTTGCCAGTTTCCTGGTTAAATTAGATTAATTGATAGTCTCGATATATTTTAAGTATTTTATTGCCTCTGTTATTAATAAGATTTTATGTTAAGTCGACCTCGGATCATTGTAAATTGCAATGATCCGTAATAAATGTTATGATTTGATAAAATTCCTTGTTTTCATGTTTATTTACTTTACTCCTTCCAATTCAGTGTTTTTTGCAAGTGTGTTTTATGTATTTATACTGGCTCTTATCCTTGGGATAAGTGGAGGTTTTCTTAGCAAGAGAAAATCCACGTGTTTTCACAAGTTTTACTGTCTTGACCCCATCATAATGTGTAAATAGCACTTTGGGAAAAAGTCAGATCGTCACATATGAAATTATGAAATGAATAAACTTCTTTTTTCTTTTTGCTTTGTTCGCTTATATTTTCAAAAGGAAAAAGAAGAGTTCCTTTAATTTCCTCTAGATCTATCTCCACATTACTTCTTGCTGAATTCTTGGATCGTTGACTTCAATAAAAATGCAATGTCTGTTGCGCGAGAATGTTTTGGCAAAAACGCGACAAATTGTAAAATGTGAAAGTTATTTTCTTTAAAAAATTGAATTGAATAATTCTATTACGAATTTATTCAATTCGTAATTTATTCAATAAATTCAATGAATAAATTCATACAGCAGAATAGAAATTAAAATTCATACTATTTATTCATTCAATGTGGCCCAATTTATCGTGTGTTTCACGAACACTGGACTGCATTTTTGCAATTTGTATTTTACAAAATGTAAAATATTTTTAAAAAAGGGAACCTGATAAAGTGAGCACGAGATAACATGTTTTGAATTTTCGCCGAGTTTTCCGTGTCGTTTCTGCCGCAGTGACGGTTTTTTTTTTTTTTTTTTAATTATGACATTTTTAAATTTATCACTATTAAATATGATAATTATAATTTTTGCCTTTTTCTTAAAGTCGACGATCCAACAATTCAGCAAGAAGTAATGAAGTAATGTGGAGTTACATCTAGAGGAAATCGAAGGAACTCTTCAACATGGATATAGATAGATAGAATTGAGTTTATAGACGAAAGCGGCGACTTAGCCCATACACGTCTTTTATTCTGAAATACTGAAACTGACATACAAAATCTGACCAATATAAATCTGACACAGACAAACACATTTGACCATTGATAAACACTACATTCCATTGCAGAATGAAATGCAGTCTTACATTATCAAAAAATTGGTCAAAAACAGAGGCAAGAGCCACAGAAGAGAAAGAGGAGCAAAAAAGAGAAGAGACAGATAACCAGAGACCCATTAGCACCACTGCAGCGAAAAAACAAAGTGCTACAGTGGAGTGCCCAGGGGAGGCCACGAGGAGGCCGGGCGGGCTTGGAAGTTTTCTCCCAATGGGGCGAGGAACCCCCATGACTTTCTACATATTGCCATCTAATGTGTGCATTTACTTATTACTAGTCAAAATAATAATTGAATTACATTTATAAATTACATTTATTTATTTCTTTATATCCTAGGAAGAATGCAGCATCCAATTTTTCTTTAGCCATTCTAGGAGAGAGTACCTTTAAAACTTCTACTTCGTAAACAGAACTACTGTATAGAATTTCAATACACTACTTAATACACTACTAAACATTTTAAAACACTAATTTAAAATGATTAAGTAAAATCAAATAATAAATGTTACATAACTAGTCTACATGTGTATATGAAAGCGATTTGAAAGATATGAGAGATATGGAAAGCACCTGTGCACCGCCTTTATGTTCACAACTAATTACATGCAGTGTTTGGATTGTTACTGATGGCTGGAGCAGACAAAATCAAACGAATGCCAGTACGAGATTTATGGAGTCGAATTCCCTATTTATATAAACCGTTTTATCCAGCTGTGAACATTTTCTTCGATTCGATGACGTTGAGGAACCCCACAACACCGTCAATTCCCACAAATTAGAGCCGATAACTGATATATTTGATTTACGAGTGCCACAGTGGAGTGCCCAGGGAAGGCCCCGAGGAGGCTGGGCTTGGAAGTTGTCTCCCCCGATGAAAAAGGAGGCAACAAAAGATGTTTGGAAGCATTTAACGGATCTTTTTGGACTGAGAACCATTGCTCGAGAAGCATCTCTAGTTGAAGAGTTCTACTGCATGCGCCGGCAGGAAAATGAAGAATTGGATGCATTTATCGCACGTCTGGACAAAGCCGGAGATGATATGGAGGCGGCGAACGCCCAACTCAAGCCCGTTGGACACATTAAAGCATATTTGCTTATCCACCAGATCCAAGGGATTTACCAATGGAAGAAAGAGGACTTTACGTACGACAATGTTTGCACCGCATTACTTGCTGAAAGTAACTGAAGACGTCTTGTACCCGCAAATGATAAAAATTTAGAGGCTGCGACTGCTTATTTAAGCCTTTAAAGACCAAAGTGCAAAAAGTGAAGTAAGTGCATCAAGTTCCAGTGATAGATCGTATCTGCAAAGTATAGTGTGCTTTAATTGTGGCGTAAATGGCCATTTCGCACGGGATTGTGTGAAACCAAAGGTCCTTATTCTGAGATCCTTGGAAAAATCGGGAATAATGAACAAAAATATATTGTGCAAAAACAAATTAAATATCTGAAAGAATGGAAAATCAATGAGGAAACACGACTTTAAAATGATGAAATTAAATAAAAACATAAATGGTCTACATATATGGATATGAAAGCGATTTGAAATATATGAGATATGGAAAGCACCTGCGTTTATGTTCACAACTCATAATACAAATAAATCTTAGGTTCAGAAAAAATCCCTTTTATATCCAAGTTATTGAATTCCGATTGGTTGATGAAGTCGTCATCAAGAATCTAATCCCAAAGCCAGGATGCTGCATCTGGGCAACCTGTCCCAGATGCCACATCTGGCATAATAAGAATGGAGGTGCGATAGTAACTGATCCAAGATTCAGTGATCCGACCACTATCGTGCGCACCGTAGTCCCTAAAGAGCAGTGGCAACTGCCGGGCCCCGCATGTTTATGGCTAAAGGGAATCTGTTCTGTTGCTAGACAAGAAGTGTTCGTATAGTAACTTTTGAAAAAACTTTTTTAAAACATTTTGATGGAATTAGATGCAAATCCTGAAGAATATGTTGCAATCGAAATTACAAACTTTAATTTAAAAAATACGTGTGTCTGAGGCTTGTAAGATTCTTGGTGATGTCAAACCAATAATTGATTTCAAAACACGTTGGGCTAATATATACAGACAAACAATTTAAACCCAATGGAAAAAAAAATTTTCAGAGCAATTTTAATAATTAATAGTCTAATGAATTGGATTAAGAAAAATAAGTCAAAATTTGATTTCCAAAAAAAATTCAAGTATACCTAACTGTTGGAACTGTGTGCAGAATTCAAGACTTCTCAATTTGTTAGGAAAGAATTCAACATATTGGATGAGTATTTGAAAGTTATGGGTTGTATTGCTGCAGCTTTAAACATTTTACAAGAAGAAAATCAATGTTTTTTAGGTTTATTATTACCAACAATTATATTGTTGTAGAGCCAAATCGTCCAACAGGAAACTGTTTCTTTTGTAAGTAACAAATTGCAAATGTGAGAATTCATGTAGAAAGAGTGATAGGCAATTTGAAACCAAAATATCGCATCTTGCATGAAACATTACCCATTAGTCCGGGAGGAACTCCAAATGATGATAGTCAGATTAATAAGATCATTGCTGTTTGTGTAGCTTTTTGCAACTTGCAACATTTTACACACAACTATGTGCCAATAAAACAGCGGAGCTATTTAGGTTTAAGAGCGAAAATTACTTGTATCCCTGTCCCAAATGCTCTGGAGAACGCCTTGTACCCAAAGCAAACCTTTGGGTGGAAGATGTCCAAAAACTAGTGGTAAAAAGCCCGTATACGGCACAGTATACCTGCCCCCGTTGTAAAATAAACTACAACAGAATGGGTGAAGCGCTGATTCAGGATCAGAGGGAAGCAGTTACAACTCTTAACAAACCAAAAACTGGGAAAGTAACTGGGTCAAAACCAGTCACCACCTCTGGTGTTCTTAGGACCCAGACTAGAGATGGAAAAGAACCTAGGAATTCCTCTGTCTTTAGAAGAACAGAAGGCCGCCAGAATCAAAGCATTGTGGTGACCCAAATGGGTCCACCCCGATACAGTCGGGTTCTAGAAATAGTCATTTAATTAATATTATGTATAATATTGTCAATAAAAATAATAGTTTATTTTTTAACCCAAATTAAGTATTTTTATTATGTTTCCTGTCTGGTTCGCTAATTGAGGCACGTGCATGAGGAGGTGTGTTGGTTCCTCCTACATTAAGTTGAGAGAGAGTGCTTCTGCGTGCGGGTGTATTCCCCAAGGAACGCAATTAGCGAAGCTCGCGCTTCCAAGCGCAGGATATGATGTCATCGACATCCTGTCCTCAACTGAATTCTTCAGTCTAAATCATACATCCAAACAGTCAACACATCTCTCAAAAGATCACCCAACTTTATCACAATAATTTTGGTTGACCGAAAGTTCTACTGCTGGATATTTGGACCGCTGGCCTTGTTTGCCTTAACAAGGATAGCGATTTTGCTGGCCTCACTGCTGTGAGGATAGCACCCGTACTAAGGTATTCCGTTTGTTTTGTCTCAGACAAAGGAAACACTTTCGCGACTATTGCGTCGCCAGTTCGTTTCCGAACAATTAAGGACCGAATCAGTCGGTTAAACGGGCCGCCATTCATTGGAGGAGCTCAGGTTCTTTTGAGAACCAACAGAATTGTAGTCTTAAAACTACTTCCTGAAGTAATTCAGGCGCGAGGGCTGCTTTCGAGTGGAGCCATCGGTATTGGAGCGCTTTTTAGCGATCCTAACCCTAAATCTCCTAGACAACCAAGCCAAGGTAGTAAGACTATTAAATTAGCAGCCACCTGCGCTAATTACAACCTGGCGCCAATTGGAGTGATTTTAGTGAATCCCAAACCGGACGCAGCACGTGGGGGCCTGGCCAGAATTCCTACAAATTATTTGCAAATTAAGTTCGAGAGTGACCGGAGCTATTGTTTGGCCAGTCGCAGTCGAATTGACGAATTTTCCATTTGAAATCGATGCCGAGAAAGGGCTCGAAAACGATCAAAACTCCGACTCAGCGAGATCGAATTCAAACCAGGAAAATAATAAAATCCAAATAATAAAACTCAAAATATGTTATTTGACAAACACTTACCACAATTAGGTAGCGAACAAATCGCCAAAAATCCTATTAACATTGTAGACACTGTCTCAGAGATAAATTCTTTGTCCATCCGGTTCAGACCAGCCGATTTTGAAAAAGAGCCCTCTTGTGACTCTTTTCTAAAAAGGGGGGGAGGATAGGGTGATGGGAAAGAAGAGACACAGTAAAGCGGTAAATAAAAGTAAACAAAAATCTAACACTGACTCGCCAAGAGCGATAGAAAATAAAGATAGTGTTAAAAAATACAATTTAAGGGATAGAAGGAAAATTAAAACGAACTTCCGTAATGGGATGTCTTGTTCGTACAGGTTGGTGCACCACAGACTGGTGTACTAATTATGAATTAACAAATGACATCATTTTTAATAAAAAGCGACATCTTCGCTATTTCGACCAATCACGGTCGAGTATAATTAATGTAAGTGAAATCCACTTAGTTGCGATTTGATTGTGACGCGGTGAACTTCGTTATTTGGATTATTGTGTTGTGAATTGTGTGTGCATTTTTGTGAAATTTTGTGTGAAAATATTGTGTGATTTGGGCGTGTATCCTCGAACAATTGAAGGATGGCGTCCGCCGGCGATCAAGACGAACGAAAAGATCGCGATGACCCTGGAGTATTCGCTGACGATCAACAGGCCTTTGTGGCAGCGACATGTTTTTGGACGATGGGGTTGTCTGAAAATTTCGCGCCTCAATGGTTCGCCGCGTTGATCAGTCCGCCCGAATTGCGGAGCTTGTTGATATCCAAAACTAACATGTGGATATGTGTGGAATTTGCTGGGCAGTTGAGGTTGAGATGATGAAGTTGGATATGCATGTGGACATGAATTCAGTCAGTGTGATTTGATTAGAAGAAAGAGCACAGGTTTGTAAAAATAATAAAACAAACCATTTAATCATTAAATAATAAATAAACTATACATAACTTAAAATCAGACATAAACTCTAGCTAGCAGTTATCTTGGCTTGCTTGGGAAAAACAGATGAGTGAGTTGTGAGTTGTGAGTTGTGATGTCACAGACTCAGAGCTGCATGATGCCAGTTGTGAGTTGTGATGTCACAGACTCAGAGCTGCATGATGCCACTGCTTCTTGAACTGTGAAGCAATGCCATCTGTTAACAAAACTTAAAGCTAACACATTAGCAAACAGAAAATAAAACACAATTGATGCATTACAAATATAACTATGCATGAACAAATAATACTCGGTCACATAACGCATTCTAAATACCAACAAATCCCCCCATGAACGAGAATTATACGTTCATTCAACAAAAAGGGAAAAACAATAGAGTAAGCGTTAAATATACAAAACCGTAAATACAATGCAAAATAACAAAAAACTAACAATGCATGAAAAATACAAATCAAACATTATCAAAAACTTTAGTACACAAAAATCTGATCCTGTCTCCATTCAGCCACTTAGTAAAAATATCAGCTACATTAATCTCCCCTGGGATTTTATGCAATTGAAAATAATGCTTGACATACCACTCGCGTAACCAATGAAACTTAACGCGAATATGCTTAGTACGTGAATTTTCAACATCATTTGACGTGAACTGAATAGAAGACATAGCATCAGCATAAATAGGTGTACTGATGGGTTCAAAGATCGGACAAGCTTGAAAAACATGTGATAGCCAGTAGACTTCACAAACACAGTCGACCAAAGCTACAAACTCAGCTTCCATGGTCGAACAGGCCACGCTGGTTTGCTTATGGCAACTCCAGCCTATCGGGGCACCACCTACATATACAATAAAACCTCCAAAACTGAGGGATGTAGCGGCATCACTCGCCCAAGACGCATCAGAGTAAGCCCATAAGCGTTCGGAAGTGCACAGGGTAAGTTCGATCCTGTAGTCACTGGTGTTCACAATGTATTGCAAAACTTGTAAAAGAGCTTTGACGTGTTTGGTAGTATGCGCTCCATTGTATTGAGACAAAGCTATTACAGAATACAAAATATCAGGTCGGGTACGAGAGGCTAGAAAAAGTAAAGAACCAATTAGTGAACGGTACGGAAAATCATTCGGTAATACATTAGGTTCACGCGTTAAAGTAGTACCTACGGTTACAGGAACCTTAACCAAATGATTAAACACTAACTTAAACTTTTTACCTAACTTCGCAATATAACCACATTGTGACATGAATATCCTGCCTTGCTCTCGTATAAATTCAACACCCAGTAAGACTTTAACTTGGCCTAAGTCCACAATTGAAAAACAAGTTGATAAACGACGAACAATGTCCTGTTTAGTGACTTCATCCTCTGCGAATAGAATCATATCGTCGACATAAACCAATAAAACAGCTCGTTTATCCAACATGTAGACACAGTTACAAGCCGGTAACTTCTTAAAACCAAGAGTGAGTAGAGTGCTGTCTAGCTTCGCATACCACATGCGGCCACTCTGGTGTAAACCATAGAGTGCCTTGGTAAGAAACCAAACATGTCCCGGATGAGTAGGTGTTACACCTGGAGGTATACGCATGTAGATAGGCTTGTCCAATTCACCATAAAGGTAAGCTGCCTTAACATCAATATGCGTGTCGATCCATCCGCGTAAAACAACTAAAAGACAGAAGAAAAGCCTAATGAGGACAAAATTAACGACTGGACTGAATACTTCATCGAAATCCACTCCCATGGTCTGCCGAAAGCCTTGGGCTACTAAGCGTGCACGGTAACGCACCACTTCACCAAGTGCATTCTTTTTCAGTTTAAAAATCCATCGGTTTCCTAAGATGGTTGTCCCCTTCGGTGGTTCGACTTCAGTATAGACATCACGTTCCTTAAACGTGTCCAGTTCCTTTTGAACGGCTTCCTGCCACTGCTTGGCATCTGCTGACTTCATTGCTTCAGCGTAAGATCGTGGTTCCACCCTCGTAAAATGAACTTGAGGTACATGTTCCGGTGCAGTTTGATACGCAAAATTAGCATGGTTCTCAATTGGCGAAAAATTAAAACGTCGATAATCATACGATATGCCAGCTTGAGTACAGTATGCATTAACATCCTTCATGCTTCTCAATCGGATTTTAGGTGTCGGATAATAGTAAACATCGATACGTCCACTTCCATCTTGCCTAAGATGCTCCTCTCGACGCCAATGGCTGTAAATAGAGGATCCACCAATTAATCTCCACAGAAAATTAACTCGACGATTGAGTTCATTGATGGGTTGAGACTCGGCATCCTCAAAATCTCCATTATCTTGATCATCAGGCTCCGCATTATCTGATTGCTGTAAATCCAACTCTCGTCTGCCAACTGACTGCTTAAGAATTGGTTTTGGTGTAGTTAAATACAATAATGCATCAGTCAAACGTCCACCTGACTGTGACGTTGATGATTGACCATCTTCAATACTTGAAGCGTCGGAAATAGGTGCCAAAAGTAAATTCCTTTCCGGTGTAGTCATAACTGGTGCAGGAGAATCAATATCGCTGTCTGTACTGCTACTGTCATCACTGGAATCTGACAATGGTTTCGGCCAGTTGCGTTCCGTCACAGGTGATGAATCAGCAGTTTGAAGAGACTCGACTTCCTGTTGACGTCCAAAATGCTTATAAACAATGGTCTCATCAATTTTAACGTGGTTGGTCTGCACAACACGATCCGTAGCGAGGTCCCAAACTCGATATCCCCTCGTTCCAAGTGCATAACCAACGAGCACACCAACCCAGGCCCGATCTTCTAATTTCCCTCGTCCTGGTGCTGTGTGATGAACAAAACATTTGGCGCCTGGTCGTTTAAGATGACGTAAAGAAAGTCGTCGTTGCTTCCACTTTACGTAAGGAACTTTAAAATCCAAACTCAAATGTGGACTGCGATTCTTCAAATAAGCGAAAGTAAGCGATAATTCTGCCCAAAGACGATGTGGCAATCCGGTTTCTGCTAACATGGCACGCACGGAATCAAACATCGTACGATTTATCCTTTCTGCGACTCCATTCATCTCCAGTGAGTGCGGATTCGTTCGTTGATCTTCAATTCCAGCATCATTGAGATATTTGATAAACTCATTAGACACGAACTCGCCTCCTCGATCCTAATAGCCTTAATCTTCCGGCCCGAAATCCTCTCGACATGCGTTACAAAATCTTGAAAAATGGAAAATACTTCACTCTTCTTACACATAGGAAAAACCCAAAGATAACGCGTTGAATCATCAATAATTGTGAGCAGGTACTCGGCTCCACCAATTGATTTGACGCAGTTCTTGCCCCATACATCTAAATGTAATAAATCGAGCGGTTGAGTTGTGATCGGTCCGTCGGAAGCTTTAAACGATGCTCTGGTAGACTTCGCCTTGTTACATGCATCACATGACATCTTATTGGCAAAAGTACAATTTTCCAAACCAAAAACATCTTTATCTTGGCTAATCGTTTAAGAGACTTGACATGGAAATGAGCCATTCTGGAATGCCAAAGACGCATAGATCCCTCGTTGCGAGCTGTACTGCGATCATTCCGGCCATTCCCCCATTCTCCCTATGGTTGGAGTCATAGGCGCGTGCATTCATGTCACCAACGGGCTGTAAAATTGAAAAACAATTAGTATTTTGGTCTAAACAATTATTCGATTCAATTTTAGCATTTGACAATTTAGACACAGAACTTGTAACTGAATTAATAACATTCGGATTAGTAAAAACAACAATATCATCTTTTACAGACTTAGAATCACTGTTATTGACACTTTCAATTGTTTGAACAGTAACAGACTCATCCTTGATCAGTTTAGTCACATCATTATCTGAAGTAGGAATTTTGGTAACACTAGCTGAAGAATTATTAATTTCTACTTCAACCCCATCCAAATAATACAATCCATGTAGTAATTTTCCTATCATTACAGCTTCAGACATGCGTTTTTCATAAACTGTCAAAGTGGAATCATAAATATGGATGTGTGCATGTGCTTTATCCATCCTAGACACTGAAATAAGATTAGTTGTGAAATCAGGTGCAAAAAGAACATTTTTCAAAGTAACACGGCAATATTCACCTTTTACATCAAGTTTTAAAATGATATCATCTTTACCTGACACAGTTGAGCCACCTTGCCCTAACTCTAATTGAAATGGGAGTAATTCAACAAAATTTACAAACCATTCTCTATGAAATGAGACATGATCTGAAGCCCCACAATCCAAATACCAACTTCCCGCATTACCCGCTTTACCAAAATATGCTTTTGAATTAGACCTATCACTAGCACTGTATGCATTTCCTGCTACAAAATAAGCTGCTTCTCGAGATGGTCTGGACACAGATGATTGACGGTTGCGATCTTGTTGATTTCTGCTTCTATTTCTGCTCTGATTTCTGCGGTTATCTCTAATCCGAGTGTTTCTGTTGTCTCGACTGTTACTTCTGAAGTTGTCTCGTTGATTGTCTCTGCTTTTGTCACGTCGCTTGCTTGGATGCGGACATTTATTAGCATAATGACCGTAATCTTCACAATTGAAGCACTGAACACTGGATAAGCTCCGTTGTGGCTGTGAATACGCATTTGGTCTTTCACTGGCGAATGCCTTGCTTGCATTTGCATCAAATTTCCCATTTGATCGGCCAATAATTGATTTTAGACGCATAAACTCCGCCAACAACTGATCCGCGACTTTAGCAGGCTTGAAGTCGTCATCACTCCAGTGATAAATAGCAAAAGATGCTTGGCCATACTCTGGTAAAAGAAAATCTAGGTATTGGTACGCATGATGAGTTTCCGCAATTATTTCCTTGACATCTCGTAAGGTACGACTGCATGATCTACTCTAGACAAGAAATCTGACATCTCTTCATCCGGCTCGAGCTTTAGTTGAAGAAAATTCCTCCGCATGGATGCTTGTCTTGCTCTGGAACTTGGAGCACAGATTTTAACTAATGCATCCCAACTCTCCATTGGAGTTTTGCATTCATCTATGGATGATTGTTTTGCTTCTGACACATGAATATAAATCTGTCCTAGAGCTCGGTTACAGCGCTTATAAAATTTCTTGATTTCTTTGTCTGTTGCTTTAGGATCCAATTTCTCATCTTCTGTGACAAAATCCCATAATCCTTCGAACATCAAATACATCTTGATTTGTCTCTTCCATTGCTCATAATTAGAGTTGTCCAGTATAGGTATCTTTCCTCTGGCTAATTCACTTGCTGATTGACTTGCCATGGTCCAAGGTCATCCAAGGTCATCAAAATTTTCCAGAAAGTTGAAAAAAACAAATGAGTAAGAATTCTTAAAATTTTGACAATTTAAGAAATACTTACGCATGTGGCCCAAATTGACATCTGAAGGGCATGGATTCTCTCTCCAGACCTCTGCTACC
>JH432187.1:12105-22450 GCA_000239455.1 Strigamia maritima
GGATATGTGTGGAATTTGCTGGGCAGTTGAGGTTGAGATGATGAAGTTGGATATGCATGTGGACATGAACTCAGTCAGTGTGATTTGATTAGAAGAAAGAGCACAGGTTTGTAAAAATAATAAAACAAACCATTTAATCATTAAATAATAAATAAACTATACATAACTTAAAATCAGACATAAACTCTAGCTAGCAGCCATCTTGGCTTGCTTGGAAAAAACAGATGAGTGAGTTGTGAGTTGTGAGTTGTGATGTCACAGACTCAGAGCTGCATGATGCCAGTTGTGAGTTGTGATGTCACAGACTCAGAGCTGCATGATGCCACTGCTTCTTGAACTGTGAAGCAATGCCATCTGTTAACAAAACTTAAAGCTAACACATTAGCAAACAGAAAATAAAACAATTGATGCATTACAAATATAACTATGCATGAACAAATAATACTCGGTCACATAACGCATTCTAAATACCAACAGAGCTATCTAATGCAGGTTGCAGCTGGTGCCGAAGAAGTGCCAAAGCAATCCGCCATCAGATTGCGATTAGAATTTTCCAGGGCGCGAACTATCGTTTCGTCGCCGATGTCGATGTTCAACCCGGTTGTGGTTGCGCAGTCTTGCGCCGCCGCCGCGGCGCCCATCCGCCCGGCGCCCGCTCAACCATCAGCATTGAGCATGCGATTCCGGCTGCCGAACCAACATGAGTGTCTCCTCCAAACCCCGGTTCGACCACGAATCCCGAACATTGATGTCGCTTTTGGGAATTTTCCCCATTCTGAAGTTGCTCCCGCAAGTGCCCCAGCGGCAATAACCGCTAACTACCGGATTGTGACAAAGGAAGCCGTTCCGTTTGCCGTCGCTAGTCCAGCATTTCCGCCGGATTCACCCCCGGTCGAGCAGTTCCCGCCACCTCCGTCAATGGGTTCGCCTCCCGCTTCTCTGGCAATGAGAGCCTCCCGTTCCCGAACAAGAAGGTTGGGAATTAATAGTGGTGCCACTGCCAGTACGTTGAGGGCAGGCGTCCCTCGTGGACGTGATCCATCGGTGCCCCGCATCGCCGATGCACTCAGCAGCCATCCGGTCGATCGGCCTCGTGCCTACGACCGGATACGTCACTTGTATCCGCAATTTCGATTCACCACGTCGACGCGAACTGTGCTATTAAGCGACGTCGCGTTTTGTGCACAGTTCCTGAAATGGCTCGAGCGCCAGATTCTGATGCCGGAGAAGGAGCTCGAGCATCATCGTCTGGTCCGAGTCAGGATTCCCTCGGATACTCCGAGTATCGCGCCAATTGGAGTGATTTTAGTGAATCCCAAACAGGACGCAGCAGCATTAAAAGCCACTGGTAAAGTGACTATAAAAAGGCTTCCAAAATCCAAACCCAAAGTGGAGGAAGGGAGAGACTCCAAAATCCAAAATGGTTGACATTGAAATGTTGTTCTGGCCATTTCAATGCACTTAGAAGATGATGAAGAAAAGGATGAAGAGCACAAGGATGAAGAGCACAAGGATGAAGAGCACAAGGATGAAGAGCACAAGGATGAAGAGCACAAGAATGAAGAGCACAAGGATGAAGAGCACAAGGATGAAGAGCAGTTCCACGTTCCTTTTCGATCCAACAATTCAGCAAAAGTAATGTGGAGTTACATCTAGAGGGAATCACTGTAAAAACTATGGCCCAACGTACTGCAACGGACATGCAGTTACTGAAGGCCGTGGTGGAAAGAAGGGGTTTTACCGTGGCCGAATTAACACAAATAAGAGACAGCTTCAAATGCTGTATATGCCAAAGTATACAATTTACTTATTACCAGTCAAAATAATAATTGAATTACATTTATAAATTTATATCCTAGGAAGAATGCAGCTGACGACGAGAATGAGAAAGCGACGTGTTAACTTTTCTGTTCGCAGAATAATAAATAAAATAATCTAATGTTTTATTTTGTTTAATTTATTAGGTATTGTAATAAAAAAAACCCAAAAAACACTTATTTGCTGTATTCAGATTTAAAAAAAAAACGATTTTCTTCACTTTCTATCCGTTAGAATATCAAAAATATCTAAAAACTAAAAATATCAAATTTCACAAAAAAAAGTGAAAATAAAATTCTGAAAAAATTAATTTCTTAGTGTACGATTTGGGTAAGTTTCATATTGGATAATTATTTAATTTCAAATTTTTAAATGTTAATGTTTATTTTGATTTTAGGGCGCCTTCAAAATCCGAGGCTTATGACGTGCTGTATGTTAGCGTGCTGCGGAGGTTGCCTGGCGACCTGGCGCGAGACAACGGATACCTATCTGTTGTGCAGATCCCTGGAGGGGGAGGCGTTGGAGGTCAGAGGCATAGATGAAGTGTTAAATGTCCTCAATCACCTCCATTCCAACCAAGATTTATTGTAACACATTTGTACCGAAATAAAATTTACAGTTTACAGTTTACTAAAGTTTATTTACTAATTTATTTTTGTATTTGGCTGTATATCAGCAAGGAATGTTGCAGCTTTATTTTAACTAATTAATTAAAATTTAATTTTTATCCAACAAATCATAATTTTTTCCAGAAATAAATCAGAATTTGAATTAAATTTTTTATTTGGTTTATCTGGAACGGGGCGGAGAGAGAGAATATAGGGTTTACCAGCGTAAGCGGCAACAACGGCCATACACGCCGTTAACTGACAAAAAGAAAAAGACTCACATTAAAACTGACTAATTAACATTGACATACAAAGAGAACGGGACGGAGAAAACATTAATCTTTTTTTTTTAAAATAAAATTTAGCAATATTTATTACATTCAGGACGAAATCTGGGTGAAATAGCTAGATGTGTGATAAATTAAACCAAAACAAGTAATAATTTCCAATTTAGCCATTCATTGTTAACAACGGCATGCACATTTTTGGACTACAAAACAATGATTTTTCGACTCAGCCAGAGGATTAAAATAAGACTAGACGTCCCGTGTGTACATACACATTACAATTGAAGAATAAATTTTCAAAATATTACAAACAATGTGTATTCTAGATGTTACTAATACTTAAAAAAAATAATAACAAAAAAAAACTAATAAAAATTACTCATGAAACCCAACTCGGTACAATCAAAACCGGTGAAAAATTAAAATCTCTCATCCAAACCCGGTGGAACATTACAATCTTCCATCAAAACCCGGTGGGACATTAAAATCATCTCCCGATCCGATGAAATCTTCGCTGAAATCACTATCAGGTGAAGAATTGCTTTTTTCAGCGTCGATGCCACCTTTGGCGCCCATTAACCAAGTGCGATTTGAAGAAATTGTTTCGATTCCTCTGTTGGGCTCGTCGAGTGAAGAGGAGTTGGGCCACCATTTTGATGAAAACGCCGTTAAACCGAAGACTTTCGATCGTGGACGAATGCGAACATCAGTTTTGTCCGCCGAATCGGCGCCAGCATCACCAAAAAGTAATTTTACATTAGCGTATCGTACGAATACGCCAACCCCTCCACCGAAGGAGCCCACGCCTCCGCTGCCGAAAATGCCAACTTCGCTGCCGAAAACGCCGACTCCGCTGCCGAAAATACCAACGCCACCGCCAAAAAATCCGACTCCGCCTTCATCTGTTGGGTCTGTGTCGCCGAGTGAGACATCAAACGTACCTGAACTGGTCCCCTCGCCTCCCATTGTCTATATACAGAAATCGTATATTCCCGATGAGCCACAGCCAACGGTGGCCGAACTTGCGCACCTAAAAATGATCGAGGACAACATCGCTTTCGGAAAGTCAGTAGACCATAAGGTTTTATGCAAACCCGCCGAATTTGACGACCTGGGATGCTCATCTTATCCCCGTACGATGATCCAGCGCCGAGCAGAGTTTTATAAATACAACGAACTCGAGTTTTTGCACCCATCTGCAAATAACCCAGCGCGAGTCAACATGTCGCCGAAGGAGTAGAAGGCGATGATGAGACGCATGGTTGAGGGAAACTTTCGTGTGACCCCACCTGATCGCCAGGCTGTAATTTGGGTTACCTTCTGGTATGTGTAATCAATCGCAATCGGAATCGAAAAAGAACTTGACGACGGAAGGATCGTTTTGGAGTATGAAGTTTGGAGGAGGAACACTATTTCATTTGTAAATCTGTTACCAACCGAAACGCCATGTGAAAGCAAGCAGAGGAAGAGGCGGCGACATACGCGAAACGGGACGCAGCTAAAGGGTAGATCGATGAAGAGCGCGTCCGTAAGCGTTAGAGAAGATGATGGGACGAGTGGCCGAAGACCTGCACACGTCACCGCGATTTCATGGTGCAGGAGGAAAAAGTAAAAATCGAGGAAGCCAAACGGGGACCAATCGTTGGAGATCCCCCCCATTCACCATCCGAAGATGCAGCAGCAGCACCTTCGGCTGCGTCAGCTTCCTATACGGCAGTACGAAAAGCCCAAGACGAGTGGGCGGCCAACGTCACAGGTTTCTGGACTCCCGAAAAGGTCGCCGATTTGATCAATAATCACGTAAAACCGATGAAAACAATCAATTTGATTCCGTCACTTTTACCCGACTTTAAAGTGTTGATCAAGTTGCCGTTCACCGGAGTGCCCGATATACAAGTTGAACCACTGGTGGTTGAACAGGTTTTGTTGTGTTTAGTTGAAAACGATTTTCACATGAGCCCCGAACATCAGGAGTTTATTGTGAAGCGTTTCCGCCGCAACTATGGCGGTGAAAAATTCAATTCGAGATGCACGGAGCGAATGGTTGAGCGGCAGTGCAAGTTTAACACAGACGTGAAGGTTGCAATCGTGCAATCATGCTGGCTTACAAGAATGGTGAGATGTACGGGTATAATAATTAAAATAATAATAATAATTAAAAGAATAATTAAAATAAAACAAATTAAAAAATGTGATTTATATATGATGTTATTTCAGATGCGCTATGCCAAATTAACTTGCTTGGGAACCAAAACATGGCCAAGCAAGTTTTTTTTTTAAATGCAGAAAATACAGCAACAAGTCAGTTTAACGGTTGCTAGCATGAACGCGACGCCATCAACAACAAAAAATTTGCAGACCCAACGCCATTCAAATCCCATTAAAAAGTACAGGGAATTTTGATTGGCTTGGCAAATTTGTATCCAAACATCCCAACAGGCGATTGGAACTGGTGAGTAACTATATTATGTTATATTTAATATTTGTGTATTAATAATTTATTATTTGCAGATTAAACTCTTAAGGCCAGAACCTCAGGAGGAGAGGACAACCTAAAAAGAATCATAGATGCCCTTATGGAACACAATCTTGCCAGATTTTCTGCACTTTTTTGCCCACTTTTCAGTTCACAGGTGGGAACCAACGACAGAAAAACATACTTTTCTCTCAAATTTATCTGCAGCAGAAAATTTTCTGTCTGAGCTTCTGCCAAGTGGGAATCTAGCATAAAGCGCATAAATTTTATGGAAACGCCCCTTTTTGAAGTGGTGAAAGGTATGATAGATCTTGAACGAATAGAGAAAGACTTGTCACTCGCATGCTAACCATGTGATTGGGCATTTCAGAAGTGACTGTGGTTCCCAGCGCCACTGGTGGCAGATTTTTAAGTACGGGGACAAACAAACAAACACAAGGGAAAAATGAACAAAATAGGTTTTTATGGCAATTATTTCCCAAATTTTTATAATTGAAAGCATAAAATGTTTAATTACAATATTTTAAATGAAGCTTTAAATAAAATTTTCGATAAATTTGAACGAAGATTTTGAATAAAGCTTTTAAATGTTTATAACCATTCTATGATTTTTTTATGTTAATAAAAAAATATGCCAGGCATATTGTACAATGAACATTACTGTGTCGTTTTTATAGTGGGAGTGTATATAAATAAAAAATTCAACAAAACTAACAATTCAACGTGTAACTTAGCTTTGTTAGGTACGTTTTGTTTTATAGAATTTAGTAATGGACGTGAATTCAGAGATGTGCGACGCTGCAAAATGTTTAAATCCTCATGATGATAAATTTGTTTAGTGGATTCACTGTTGCATTTGTGAATGCATGTTCCATGCAGTATGTGAAAAAATAAGCACCAAAATTGGTCGAATTGATAAATATAATTGCCGCGAGTGTCGTTCAATACTTTTACTTAAAAAATGGGTGAAAGTCTGTAAAAAAACCAAAAAACGAGTACAAACCGATAAAAGAAACTAAAAAACTAGTAAAAACCAATAAAAACATGTGAAAACCGATAAAAAAACTAAAAAGTTCCTAAAAATCGATAAAAAAGTTCGTAAAAATTGATGAAAATCGATAAAAAGAACTAAAACGAGAATGAAAAACAATGAAAAGTATTTAAAAGCATAGAAAATCATTAAAAAGTTTTTAAAAATGGGTGTAACCAATAAATATTACATAAAAATGATTGAAAACTGTTATAAAAACCGTATAAATTATTCTAAATTATTCTAAAATTGTTATCAAATATCAATGTTGACTTGATTAAACTTTAAGTTGGTTAACACACGACCAACATTAATATATTTAAATAATAAAAAGCAAACTTTTACAGCAACAAAATTTAAAAGTGTTTTAGTATGTACAAGAATATTATGCTTACTCTTTCTTTACTGGCAGTAGCTGAGATTGGGTCAGGGTGCGATTTGGTTGGCCCTTTTCCATCAAAGAAATGCTTTGAGCAGATAAATGTATACCTGTTCACATTATTTAAAGCAAAACCGTCATTTCTTTTGCATAATTCTACCCATCATTGACATTTTTGTAGATTTCTAGGAAACGGTATACCTAAGAATACCTACTACCTAAGAATGAACAATTGACTGGTCAAGCTGTTGTCTAACTGGAACTCCTAGCAACTGTAGCAATGTCTCAGTCTGACATAATGCACATAGTTATTGAAAAAATCGATCCATATGTTTCTGTATATATATATATATATACAGTATAGGGCGTGCCATGACCCAATAACTAAAAATTTAAAAAGGAGCCATGGTCCAAAAATCGTTTCAGTGGACATAGATAGATAGAATTGAGTTTATAGACGCAAGCGGCGACTAAGGCCATACACGTCTTTTAATCTGACATACTGAAACTGAATCTGACCAATATAAATCTGACACATACAAACACATTTGACCATTGATAAACACTACATTCGTACATTCCATTGCAGAATGGAATGCAGCATTACATTATCAAAAAATGGTCAAACACAAAGACAAAAGCCACAGAAGGGAAAGAGAAGAGCAAAAATGAAGAAAATAGATAACCAGAGGACCCATTAGCACCATTGCAGCAGAAAAACAAAGTGCCACAGTGGAGTAGCCAGGGGAGGCCACGAGGAGGCTGGGCTTGGAAGTTTTCTCCCCCTTTCAGTGGACAAAACAATCAAGGTTTTCCCATGTACCAACATCGCAACAATGGACGCCATTTTTTTCGACCAAATAGCATGCACAAAGTTGACAATCGAGGGGCTCGTGCCATACAATAAGTTTTACAATAAGAGAAATCAAATGAGAATAGATAGATAGAATTGAGTTTATAGACGCAAACGACGACTAAGGCCATACACATCTTTTAATCTGACATACTAAATCTGACCAATATAAATCTGACACAGACAAACACATTTGACCATTGATAAACACTACATTTCAGAATGGAATGGAGCATTACATTATCAAAGAAATGGTCAAAAAAGAGACAAGCCACAGAAGAGAAAGTGGAGCAAAAAAAGGAGATAGATAACCAGAGGATGCATTAGCACCACTGCAACGGAAAAACAAAGTGCTGCAATGGAGTACCCAGGAGAGGCCACAAGAAGTTTTCTCCCCCAAGACATAGAAGAAAAAGTAAATAATTTAGTTGAGAAAAATAGTAAATGAAATCAATAAAATTTTTAAAGTTTTTAAAACTTCAAAGTTTAATTTTTTATCTTGATTTTAGATTGATTTCTTTAAATAAAATAAATTGAATAGCAAACTTGTTCGAATAAAATCCGAATCAGGAATTAAGACAGTATATGTCGAAAAAAGCAGGTAAGATAAACAAATTTGCTGTTCCTTTCCAGATTTGATGTCCCGGAGAGACAACAGATCTGGCAGGTTCAGCAAATGAAGCAGGACCCAGGATGAAAGAAATCATTATTCTCGTATGCCGTCCGGTTCTTAAAAAAAAATTATAATAATATTAACTACCGTATATAATTGTCATAGCTTCAAATGATAATATTTTTGTGGAATATCAAGCATCAGGATTAGGATATCATACATCATCCTCACTGTCAGAGGAAGAAGAAATTTATGAAGATTTGCATCGAAATCCTGACAGTGATGAATTTAAGCCAATGGGTAAAACTATTGACTTTAACATAAATAATGAACAAGACATAGAAGAAAAAGTAAATAATTTAGTTGAGAAAAATAGTAAATAAAATCAATAAAATTTTTAAAGTTTTTAAAACTTCAAAGTTTAATTTTTATCTTGATTTTAGATTGATTTCTATAAATGAAATAAATTGAATAGCAATCTTGTTCGAATAAAATCCGAATCAAGAATTAAGACAGTATATGTCGAAAAAAGCAGGTAAGATAAACAAATCAAATTTGCTGTTCCTTTCCAAATTTGATGTCCCGGAGAGACAACAGATCTGGCAGGTTCAACAAATGAAGCAGGACCCAGGATGAAGGAAATCATTATTCTTTCAGGGCTGGATTCAGCAGAAAAGAATAAGTGACGACATGGCTAGCATTTTCGTGCAAGGAACCACCGAAACTGGATTACTGCGTCTGAACACATTTGATTCAACGTCAAGAACCTTCGTGCTTCAAATAAAAATCGGGCAAGAAATTCAGGCATCTGATATTAAATAAAAATAGTATTTGATTAAACTGGAAACCATGTGACAATAGTTTTCGACCCCAAGTTTTGATACAAATGTCAAAGTCAAAGTAATTTACTGGCTCAGAACTGGTAAATGCTACATTCATTTTTTCGAATGCAGTCTTACAATATGCAATTTTGAATGTGGTAAATGCTACATTCATGTATCGGAATGCAGTCTTACAGTACCGAAACAGAACATTTGATATAATATCTCATTTCAATATGTATTAAAAAAACCAGAGAAAAATGGATGACCAGAGCTCTCATTTGGTACCACTGGCCAAACGTAACCAGTGGTCCAGGGACAACCACGAGGAGGTAGAGAGTTGGATTTTCTGCCCCCACTTAACAAAACTCATTTGAAAAAATAAACCTCATTTTAAATTTAAAAAACTACGGAAAACGTAGAAATAAAATTCAGAACCAATTTGACATAAAAATATTTTTAAAAAACATTCACAAATCGACGGAAAAACAATAGCAAGTGATACGATTCAAAATGTAATGGAAACACACAAAGCTTCAGAACAAATTATTACCTATCAACTGATTCTTTCATATGATTCGATGCATCATTAATTCCATGACGGGATGCTTCGTGATTATTGAAAATTGCGTTTAAAAGACTAAAGACCACAACCAATCATCTTAGTAACAAGCGACCACGCGTTTTAGTTTCCTTGCGACCATGGTGATAAAGGCGGAAATGAAGTGAACCGGAAAAGAAGAGCAACGAGCCAATAAAAGTTGACAGCATGAGACGTATAGCAGCGCCGACTTATGTTAAAATGTGAAACTACCGACTGCAAATCCTTGAGAACTAATAAAAATCGGCAAAACGTTATTTTTTTATTTATTTAAAAAAATAAATAAATTAAACAAAATTGATTTACTCCTCACATAATTTTTTATATTATATATTTTTTTTTGGTTTTCACACTATACAAGTACATGTGACGGTCTCGAACCGTAGTTATAGTGAGGAATTGCCACTAGAGTGCGCTGTTGCGTCTGTAGCGGCATATTCGAACTGTAGCAATAAATCTATAAATAACAGGATAATAAATATCACTCTTATTTGTAGTATTAGTCAAAAGTAGTGGTCAGAGAATATATAAATATAAGTTCTGCTGACCATTCGCCCCGACATAGTGGATGATGTAGAGGGTGGAATTCTAACATTCCACAACCTGCTTTACCCATTGGCTGCTCTGCTATCTCCACATTCCATGAGGATTAGGGAGGATTAGCAGGGTATATAATGCCATGTAAAACAGGAAGTAATGCTTCTGCATGAACTGAACTTGACCATTGAATGTTGTTTGACCTGTGATATTGCCTATGATTTATTACCTTAGTGTTTAAAGTGTTATATATTATATTTATTTAAGTGTATTATTTAAGTGTAGTTGTATAACCTTTAAAGTAAGTCTATGGTGCTCAGGG
>AFFK01023788.1:0-18580 GCA_000239455.1 Strigamia maritima
CTTAATGTAATCCTCAAAACAGTCGTTAACTTGGGATTTATTTTTGATTTCATAAACTTTCACCCATCTGGAGTAGTCATCGATAAATGATACATAATATCTTGCCCCGCCCTTACTCTCATATTTAGTAGGACCCCATACATCAGTGTGGACAAGATCTAATATCCCATTGGTGGTTATTTTGGTTTTTGCTTTCCCAAACCTCTTGGTTTGTTTAGCTCGTATACACGTTGTACATTGTAAATCCCTCTTAGTTAAATTCGGCAAGCCCCTAGTCACAAGTGTGCAAGATGGCTGTGTGCATGAAGTATATTTTTTCCCCACCATAACAGGTGATAATGGTATTTTTTGCAGTGAGTAGGGCAAGGGGCGCTGGAGAATCGAATTCGACTGCGAATCTTGTCTTGAATCCTGTCTTTGCAGGTAATTGACTGGCTTTTGTAAGTTTTTTAGTGCTCATTGCGTTGAGAAAAATACCATTGTAGGTGTAGACAGAGGGAAGTCTTCGCCGATGATCCCAAATCGACTGCGATTCTTTTGGCGAATGGAAGCGCGTGAAACCCCGAGTTCGCCATAGGCAGAAGACCGGCTTTAGTAAGATTGTTGGTGGTTTTCAAGTAACTAGTGTTTGTGGCTGAATTGGACAGAAGTGCTGACTTCTCAAGAAGATGGGCAAAATTAGTGAAAGATAGGCGGGCACAATTTTTTGTTACCATTTTTAAGTGCGCAGAAACAGAAAAATCGAGTAGAACCATGGTACTTTTTAGCAGATTTTTATTGCCAAATTTGGAAAAATCCGCACACAAAAAACCCCTCTTAAAACATTGGTGTAAATGTGAAAAGTAGTTTTCTTTCAAAACAACACTTTTTAATGTCCCAAATACTTTTGGGCAGATACGGAAGTGAGAAAAGATCCCTACATAAAAATTAGCGATGCAAACGCAAAATACCTTTTTGTAATAAAGCAACCAATTTTTTTTAGGTCCTAAATTCATCGAATAGATTTTCCTTAATTTGACTACCCTACTACAGTTCGAATCTGCTTGTTTTGAGATTTTCGACGTTTTTTAGGTTTTCACTTTATTAAAGGGAAACTGAACCCTTGACAAAAAATGGATCAAATAATTTTATTTTTCTATTTTTTGATTGCACAAATCTTGACTTGACGATTTGACACTCTTTGGTCTTTACGACGTCACTATCAGACGAGATTCGGCTAAAAAATGCATGTTTATTGTGAAAATTTTAATAAAGTACGAAGTGTTCTTTTTTTTGCAAATAAAGTCTCTTTCCTTGTTTTTTACGAATAGAAAGTGCGCTTTTATTATGTCCCGATGAAATGACGCTTACAAACAATACGAAAATCATGAATTGACTTCGTATTGACAAAAAATTACAAACATTTGCGACTTACGACAAACACCGCACTCAGGTGTACCGACAAAAAAGCTATTTTTACGAGCAAAGCCGAGAAAATCGGGTTAAAAAATTGTTTTATTATTTACGTACTACGAAAGGATTAAAATATACATTTTTATTGGAAAAATTCAATGTAACACGTACGATTTGCCGTGAACCAATACGATTTACGGAAGAAACGACCTAAAAAATATATTTACGGAACGTAACCCTTTCGATTGAATGCGTCTCGACACCCGTCATGGGTTCGCCGACAAAGATTTTCACAAAATCGAACCTTTTTTTTTAATAAAACGACAAAAACTTATGAGTACATCTCAAAACCGTCTTTTATTTTAATAGAACTCACACGAAAAGTATAAAAATACAAGGTTTTTACGAAAAACGTTCGATTTTGATCGTTTTTGCCCCGTAGTATGCCGTCAAGCGAACTCAGGGGCAGCATCAATGAGAGCAAGTAGATCACTCACACTCTTTCAGGACAAATATTTCGCTACCAGTTGGCGCTAACATTCGTTTTTATCGGTTTTTGGCTATTTTTGGCCCGAAAACGCCAAATTTTCACAGTTTTGCATAACACACAACTTAAATTTGTAGAGTTGCAAAATGTAAACAAACAGGATGATGCTCTCTATGAATCTTTATAAGAGCTGCTCAAATTATCTTCAAGTGAGTTAAAATGTTTATCAGATGAGTTGAGAATGATGCAGAAACATAAATAAGTCCAAAGCATTGATTAAAAGCCAAAATGAAGTTGTTTTAATAATTTAAAACAAAAGAAACAATATAAACTACGATGAAGCCTCCTAGCTTTGAGGCATCCATCTTGGTCAGCCTGTTATCAGTGATTGACAGGTCTGGCTAGTATCGCCCTCTATTGACAGTACATAAAATTATCAATAGCAGACGACATACACTATTACAAAACAGAACTAAATACAAAAGTATAAAATAAATACAAACAAGTCCAAACTTATAAATAATACAATGTAAGAACCTGGCACACAATATACTCAACAGCCTGTAAACAGCCTCAATAGCCTGTAAACAAAGATAAAATAATGAAAACATTAAATCATAATAATACTATAGTCGGATAGGCACGCGTACTAAACAAAGAAAAACTAATTACACTAAAGTAAGCGAACTATACAACTAAACAATGGATGTCAGGATGTTATGTTTGACCATAAACCCTAACAAAATTCCCTATTTTGAATCAACCTGACCTAGGTTTTCATGGGTTTCGGAGTTTCCACAAATTATGTTGTTAATTTTCGCTTGTACGCACCGAAATGCTGCAAACACTCCTCAAACTATTATATAAGCATAACTACTTCTATATTTATTTGAGTGGAGTGAAAAGTAAAGTCTAGTATGGTGTCGCGAGGACACGGGCAAGGATCCTACTTATACGCTATGGGCCAGCTTACCCCGCAAGCGGAAGATCCATACAAATTCCGTCCCGGAAGTCTGTTACACCAAAGGAATACTGATCTTAGTAATCAAGCTCACGTGTGATCATTTAGGTTCAAGACATACGGAGAAAGTACTTGGATACAGGGTACTTATGCCAAACAGTGGAGTAAAAAATGGCAGATTTTGCCAGATTTTTCCTTAAGAAATAAGAAAAATCTTTAATAAATTTTTATAATTACTCCTTTTCTTATACCCGAAATAAAGATTCAATTCTTTTTAGTGTTTATTTTATTTTCTTGAAAAAAAAATCTGGAGAATTAATGGAAAATTTTATTTTATTAAAAACCACACGCATTAAAAGAGAAAATAACCCTAAAAAAGTATTTTTCTGCCGTGTGATCAAATTTGACGCCATTTGCATTTTTTTTTTGGAAATTATTGCAAATTAACAACTTTTTTTAAAGAAAAAGAAAACGATTCTAGATCTCGCCACTATTTAAATTTTGGCAGATAAAGTCCGAATTTGTCAGGAGTCAAATGGGTCATGCATTCTGACATCCAATCAGAATGCAAGAATTGCAGGAATGTGCTTATCTGTTGGATTAAGAGATTAAAATTCCCAGGAATTGCTTAAAACCCTGTGCACAAGCAAAAAAGTCTCTTTCTCTCGTCAACAGCTTCCAAACGGAAGACTCGACGAAAGGCGTACGCTTCACCTAACCCCGTATCCAAAGCAAGAAAACAAAGCTCTGCGGGAAAACGGGCTTTCACTTCAAGTAAACGACCAGTTTCGACCGCTGCAAATCAGCTTTCAGAAACAACACATTCTAACACTACTGATAATCAGTGTGCAGACCACGTGGATCCTACAAACGATATTCCAAGCGATTCAAATAAAATGGCAGTTCCCCAACAAGTTGCTGACATTTTGGCCTTCCTATTAGATCCTACTAAAATAGTGAATCTGGCTGGACTACAAGCTGAATTGGATCAGTTTGCCCAGAGAAAGCTGGATGTTGACAATCACAGTCAACAGGAATTAGGCGCTGCACAAGCGCAGATCAACGATGCCGTTGCCGACAAACAACAGGCGCTTATGGATTTACTAATGGCCCAACAAGCAGCTGCAGCTGCGAGGGACCAATACAGTAAGGATATATCGGCATTAAAACTACAATTGTCGACGCCTATCAAAAGTATGGGCATCTACATCGACAAACTCGACGCAGTTGCCAAGCAAGCCACACAAGGCAATACGCGACCGATGGAATCAGCCATTCTGTCGGATAAAATTAAAAAGATCAAATTCACCATATTTGATGGCAATAAGTTGAAAGCACGACTCTTTCTGAATCTGCTGACTAATCAAATTGTTGCATACGCAGCATTTCGAGACGAGATTGTGCAATTACATTTGGCCCCATTCTTTGAAGGAGATGCCGCAGAGTGGTTCCTTAGGAACGACTTTCAAACATGGAAGGAGTTTAATGAAACTTTCCGAAAACTTTTTGCTCCATCAGACAAATGTCTTAGGGAAGAAATGGATAAGGTAAAACAGACTGGCAACGACACCCCAACTGAGATCTTAGAAAGACTACAGAGGTTGTTCGAGCAGATGACAGTGCCGATACCGAAGGAAGAAAAATTATCTATACTTTGGAGGCAATGTCAGCATCTGCTGCCAGACTGATTAAACAGTCTATAACATTAGATTGTACCTGGCCCAAACTATGCTCGCTGGTACCGGACATAGAAAGAATGGCGAAACTCGAAGAACGCCAGAAACAAAAGGGTAAGGCCAAAACTGTTGTTGAAACCCCTAAAGCGACTTCAACTCCTACAGAAACAAAACTACAGGAGGACAAATCAAAAAAATTATTTGCAGTCTCAAAGAACCAAGGACGAGCAGCTGCAATAAGCGCAGCTGCTAAAGCAAAAATTTCAAACATCTTAGGAGATGCGAGATCAGCACCCACCAATGGCGGCTGCTAGAGGTGTGGTGGAGGCCACTTCATGCGGGATTGTAAATTCAAGCCCGAGGACATGCACAAAAAGGCCAAAGCTAAGAGTGAGAAAGTTTTCTTGGTCCTGACTGAACTAAATAAACAACTAGAAAAACTCGCTTTGAAGACTCTGATGAAGAGTCAAAAACGAGAAGAAACAAGCCCTAGAATAAAAATTACGATGGAGGCTTGCTTAACCTTAAGTGATTTTCTGAGTCCAACTGATTTGCATATCGAGGATCCCATTTTCGACAATATTGACACAACTCAACCTAATCCTTTAGGTGTGTTAAAATCGGAACCCAAAGTTGATACATTAATGGTAAACAATAATCAAAAAACACCTGGCGCTTTGCCATATTTGACCGTCCAAATCAGCGGAAAGAAGGTAAAAGCATTATTTGATTGTGGGGCTTCACGGTCTTACATCAGTGGAGCAATGCTTAAACACCTAAACATGCTTCATCTTGTTAAAAGAAACAATGACAACACTGTTGTTGTAACAGGTGACAGTCACTAAATCCTTTGGTTTCATTACATTAAATATGTCATGGAAAACTGGAAAAGGACCTGTTAGATTTTCAGTCCTCCCCTCTGCATCCAAATATCTACTTTTAGGAGGTACATGGATGGATCCCAATGGAATAGTTATTTCAATGTCCTCAAAACATTGGTGGCTCATCGATTTCGACAAGGATCAGTTCCCATTCAAACATCCACTCTCTGCAGTCGATATGGCAGCAGCAATTCTTGACAAGTTCGAAAAAGAGCTTGATGATAAATGAATCTAAAAGATTTGACAATGCATTTGTTATCAAAATACAAACTACAAGGCAAAGAATATGAAAAACTTTGCAAATTGATCAAAAAGTATGAAGCTACTTTTGATGAAAACGCTGGTTGTCATCCAGATTTGGAACATACAATTCCAACTGGTGACGCAAAACCATTCAAATGTAAAGAGAGGCCTTGCAATCCTGCAAAAACTGAGTTATTGAACCAACTCACGGCCAATTTAATTAGAGGTGGATTTGTGGTGCCATGTGAAAGCCCATACAGAAATCCAACTGTAATTGTCACCAAAAAAGGTGGTACTTACAGATTATGCATCGATTTTAGGTGGCTAAATAAGCAAACTATTAAAGATATGTTCACTATGCAAACAATATCGATGATATTAGGTTTTCTTGGAGGTAGCTATTTCTTTACAAGTTTAGACTTAACAAAGGGTTATCACCAAATCAAATTGAGTGAAGAGGATCAAAATAAAACTGCTTTCTCAACACCTGAAGGAACATTGAAATTTACAAGAATGCCTTTTGGATTGTGCAATGCACCATCCGCATTCCAGAGAATGATGGACCAGATCTTGGGTGATGTTAAGGGCAAAATTGCTCTAGCGTACCTGGATGACATCATAATTTTTAGTAAAACATTCGATGAACATTTACAGCACATTGCAGAAATCTTGGATAGACTAAATGCAAAAAACCTAAAAGCAAGCCCAACAAAATCATTTTTTTGTGCGGATCAACTTGACTTCTTAGGATATACAGTGTCTGCTGACAAATATACTGCGAACAACACCAAAATACAAGCAATATTGAATTATCCTACACCAAAAACTTTGAAACAACTTCAGCGTTTTATTGGAATGGTTGGATTCTATGCTCCTTGACCTGAATTCAATACAGAAACCTTTCTTTGTTCAACATGAGAAAGAAAAGTGGAATAATTTCACTTGGACGCCAGAATGTCAAAAAACTTTTGAGATTCTGAAAGATCTACTCACAGGAGATATCGTGCTATCTCTGCCCGATTTTGTAACTCCTTTTACCATCCACACGGATGCAAGTGCTGCCGGTCTCGGTGCAGTACTCATGCAAGTAGATCCCAAAGATAACCTTTTGCACCCTGTAGCATACGCAAGCCATACACTACAAGGCGCAGAAGCAAATTATAGTGCTTCAGAACTGGAGTGCTTGGGAGTAATATGGGGTGTAGAAAAATTCAGACCCTATATTGAATACTCCAAATACACTGTTGAAACTGATCATTTGGCCCTCAAATGGTTAATGAACTGTGAACATCCTGCAGGCAGATTGGCATGTTGGGCCATGAAACTCTAACAGGAAAATATAGACATTGTTTATAGGAGAGGCAAAACCAATGTAGTTGCCGACGCCTCTCAGACTTGGCACAGAAAGTGATGAAATCACAATCCACGACCAACATGCAGAGTATGAAAGATCCCAATTGTACTCCCTATTTTTATTGACTGATTCTTATCATTGGAATATTTCAACGAAAGAATTTGAGCAGGCTCAAAGAGACGATGAAAATCTCTCCAAAATTATGGATTGGCTACAAACAGACCCAGAGGACAACACCCCTTGGCCTGATGTACCAACAGACTACACAAAGCTCAAAACAGAGTTTACTCTAAACAGAGATGGTGTATTATTCATTTTTGCCCCCTTCAAATCAGTTATCTATCTAGGAGATGTGGACAATTCATCTAGACTCAAAATTGTGGTTCCTAAATCTTTGCAAGATGCTTAGCACTGGTCCACGACTATTCCAGTAGTGGACATGGTGGCGGTGACGTCACCTATGAGAGACTTAGACACTCTTTCTTTTGGGTAAATTGCAGACAAGACACTGTCAAATATGTCGCAAAATGCGACAGATGCCAGTGCTGCAAACCCATACAGAGGAAACCAAAGGGTTTACTCCAACCAATCTCAGCTCAGATTGGCAGATTCGAAAGAATCGGCCTTGATCTGATGGGACCTAAACCGATGACGACCAATAGAAATAAATTTATTTTAGTCATTGTTGTATGCAACTGGATGGGTTGAAGTGGTTCCTCTAAGTACTGCTAAAATCCTAACTCTGGTCCCCCATATTATGAGATTTTTTCAAACCTATGGTGTTCCTCGTTTTATTGTGTCAGATAATGGCAAACAATTTGTTTCCGACATATACAATGCACTACGCGAGAATGCTGGGATTATTCCAAATCGGACCTCTCCGTACCATCCTCAAACTAACTATACAGAAAGGATTAACAGAAACATTAAAATAATGCTTCAAATCTTCACTTCTGAACACAAGCACTGGGACAGAGTGATTGGAAATATAAATTTCGCACTCCGTACTGTCCCATCTGCTACCACAGGTATAATGTTGGTGTTGGTAAACGGATCTAGGGTCCAAATTACCATGGCTCTTAATAGAGAGATGTCTCTCTTCATTGTTGACATATTTATTGTCTGCCTAATTGATATTTTGGTTTGTTGCCTGTTTCTTATGTTTTGGCAACATAATAATAAAATTTATTATGTTGTCAGTCTTTATAATTGTGTAGTTCAATTATTTGGAGTGTTTGTTTGTTTTTAGAGAACAATAATGGATTTTATTATGTTGTCATAAACTAAACACTATTTGTTTCTCAAACTGTATGTAAATACTGTTTCTTATTGGTCTGTTTGCAAATATTTATGAGTTTTTATTTGCAAAGAGTTTATGTACTTGTTTTTGTGTGATGACGTCACTTACATAGATGTAGGAACCATCACAGCTTGTCTTTTTACCTTGTACAGGTCACATGTCATGTGATTGACATGTGTCACTCGCCTTTTAGGTTTTCTCAGGTGTAGGACAAGATGTCCGCCCGGTATGAGTGCTAAGATTGAATAAATAGCTCATTTTATGTTGTATCACGGATCGGTATGTCACAATGCGTTTGAAAGACGCTGGATACCTCGAAAACGAGAGAGCCCTGGTTTGAATGAGGCCCTGAATGGTTACAGAACTATAGGTGTTCGCAACCACCGCATTCGTGTCGGTTGATACAAATAAATATATAGTTCAGGTTGATATTAACTTACTCTCTAAAAACAACGCCGTTTAAAACCACCTAATCATCTAAGAAGTGAGAGAATAGAATCCAATCTAAACTTGGTATCACTCAAAGGCGGAAGCCTAATCTGGAAAACAAGATGGCGGATCCCGAACTAAACTATTTCAAGCAAAGTGAACGTTCTTCTTGCCTTTCTGTCTTTTAGAATAATAAATGCACGCGTATACAATTTACTATTATTCTGACCAGGTCCAGCCAGGTTATGCGTCACTTAAGCCTTAAAAATACGCATGAATACTTAGAGAAGAATGCAGAATGGAAACACATGAAAACACAGCTGAAAATGACCTTCAAACAAGGGTGAAGGGACCAGCCCTCTACTAGTTGTGTGCTGTTCGCTAGCAGGAGAGAGAGTGAGCTCCAAAAGTTAGATGAAAATCCTCAAAAACTCATACTACAATCTCATTGGTCCTCAGAAAGTGAGGAACCAACGAGAGTGCAGGAGTAGGATGAGTCACCCACTTGATATGCACAAACACGGGTCATTCCAACTGAAAGACAAAAATAACACGGGGGATTACATAACAAAAAGAACACAGTCATCACAAATGGCCTTGACCAGACATACAAATAGATAGACCAGGACAGGATAACCAAGGTATTCAAATTAGTTAGCAGAATTTGGGTTTATTATGGGATAAACACAAAGGAACGCATATGCAAAATACAGCCCGTGACACGCCCCCAGACCTAGATGTTTATTGAGGGTCAATCTCACAAAAAACACTATTCAAAAAATCATTACATCAAAATAACGCAAGTTAAAAAACATTAACATATCAGTAGTAAAAGAAATGAGTATGATGATATAAAAATTTGTAGCAATGATCACAGCAGCTCAAAACAAATTAAACATAGTCACTAACGCGTATAAGTAATCAAAATCGCAAACAATAAAAACCAAAAAGCATAAATATTACGACATGATAACCGACACCTAGGACGCACCGACCAAAAAAGGTAAGCACGCCCAATCATTCCAGCCAGCAAAAGCAAGTTGATTGGCGTCGACGAACATGACGTATAACCATTCAAAACAAAATAACATAACCCAATATAAAACGTATTGTTACCTTAACACGTACACAATCTGAAAATAACACCTAAATTAAAACAGAAATTAACAAAAAAACAAAAAGTTAAACACTTCAAAATAGTTGAGCAGTCACGTTCGATGACACAAAAAAGTTAAACATATCTTAACGTCCGATAGCGGTTTACTTGTATGTTCCTAAAAATTTATTAAGACAATCGGTAGAAAAAAAAGGTCAACGTCGATAAACACACAGTTACACATCCCGGGTTCTGTCACTTACTCCATAACGTTAAATCACCACCAGCATAACGCCCACACTCTCAACGTCCACAGGCCTAACAGGCGCGACGGAGACAACCTCCACTCGTTGTAATGTTGGCATTGCACCTAATCCTGGTGATGACACGTTGAATCCAATGCAGTTGTCCATGATGTCCTTGTCCCAACGCATCAGTCTTCCCACGTCGAATATCTGGTGCGGTCTGAATGTTGATGAAGAGATGCGCGGATTTCGGCATCGGTCCGTGCCACTCCAACTCCTCTTCCTTCCCCAACACGCACCTGACGCAACTTCAAAACACGACGTGGCTTGGGCGCCTAACATTTGGGCTGTTGTACGAGATTCGCCATCACCTTCCACCCAATCGGCCCAACAACCACTTGAATCGGAGAAGCTTCGACCTCCACATCGTTCAAGCACAATGCGTCTGTTCGGGCGCCACAATGGTGGCGGCACAATCATCGGTGCCTGGTCACTCATGACCAACGTATCAGCAGACGCGGTTGATGCAGTCGACATCGTAGATCTAGATGATGATGACGTTCCAAAACGACCTCTCGTCGTAAGTCCGCTTCCTGCTGCTCGATCCGTCAGGTCCACGATAGATGGAAAAAACATCGTTGGTAACTTCCTGACCTCGTCCGGTCTTTCGTGAAAAAAGTAATAAACCAAACAAAACACTACACAAAATAAACATAAAAATAAACAAAAATTTTCCAAAATTGATCGATTCACGTAGCCACAACCCCAATGATGATTCTAATTCATTAATCATATCAGCTATATAACTAGAGTCACGTATACTCAAACAACAATGTATGGTTAATTACTCCGTACAAACAACAAGTAACGTTCCTCTGGCATAAGCAAGTATCCCCACTTAGGGTTAACACCATCCAACGGCAAAACCACGTCAATTAACAATCTCCAATAAAATTATAAAAAGTGTCAATTTCGGTAATTTCATAAAACAAACTGCACTCACGCTACAATCACTTGCTTCCGCCAAATAAGTTAATCAAATTCACAATAAATTTCAGTGTTTCAATCCACTTCAATTTAACTAAAGAAAAGAAAAAATGGCGTCGACCATTAAAAATAGACAATCATCGGCAAGCGACTTATAACGAAGTACAAGTCCGTCTAAATATTCAATCCTATCATCCAAGTTGTTACAACAAAATAAACAACTTTCTCAATCAGCGAAGGTCTTGATAGACAATAAGCCCCCAGACCTACACTTTGCTAGATGTTAAAAAGAAACACATAACAAAATCAGTAAAACAATTCCATCAATTTTATAATATCACTTTTAATCGATGCAATAATTTTGCAATCGACGACATTATTTAGTCACGCTATTTATACGATTAAAATGCATTTGCAGAGCCATAACGCTTCACATTGGTTACGTGTTCCGGTCCTATCTCCTTTTACAGGTACTATGGCGCGGCCTGAACACGCTCCAGCTTCAATATTCGTACAAACGCATCAAAATCGAACTTTCCATACATGAGGAGAAAATAATACAAATAAAATATTCTGTGATCTCTACCACATTCATCATACTCGTCAAAATAAATCAATTAGTACACACATGTTAAAAATTAGTTAAGAAACACCACTATTTACAACATCAAATTTACGTGATAGATAATAACATCTGCCGTACTGTCCATTCTCAAGATACAGGTTATCGCCACCAATATTTCGGCAGATCTCCCGAGTCTCGATACAGTAAGCGTGTACGCGCTTTGACATGTCAAGGATTTCGTCGGATGTAAGGAACTTCTTACCCCCGTGAAAGCAAATGGCATTAGCAACTAAGTTAACTACGTCAATATCCAGCTCATCAGGTGTATCACCAGGTTGATCAGGTTGACTGGCAAGTGAATTCGACACCTTATACCAATGTCTCAAGTCACTAATGTGGTGTTGTGATGTGACTTGTCCATCCTCATCCATTAACAACAGTGTTAGGCCCAATCAATTTATGAATTAAATAAATCCCTTCAGTTCGCGGTTGGAATCCGGCACTAACCTGCTTGTCAGTGGATGACAACATTCGGCTTTTCACCGCCACCCAGTCTCCTGGTTTGAAATCATGTGGACGCCTTTTACGGTCATACCACTTTTTATGCTTGATGTTGGCAGTTGCTAAATTCGACATAGCATTATCTCGCCTAACATATAACGATGTAATCTTTCAGCCTCATCTGGAGGTAGAGGTTCCCCATCATCCGTATCACTGTCCAAATCTCCAGGAAAACGCGCTTCTTGACCAACCACCATCATGTACGGCGAATATTTTAATGAGACTTGATAGCCCGAATCAATGGCTAGCACAAAAAATCCAATGTGCTTGACCCAATCTTGATGGTCGTCGATATACGCCAAAATACATGTTTTAAGTGCCTGATTCAAGCGTTCATCTAAATTTTCTTGTGGATGGTAAGCGGAGATGTATTTATTCACGATACCCATCTCTGCACATTTAGCTGGAAAATGCGCAGATCGAAAGGTAGTTGCGTTGTCACTAACAATAGTTCGTGGGTAGCCCCATCTCTTTGTAAATTTTACAATTTGAGCAACTGTCGTGTCGACTTCCGCCGTTTCAGTGAGGCGTACGTCAAGCCAACGACTTCCAGCATCCACCATCACAAACGCATAACAATTGCCACCTGTTGATTTTAATTTCTTCCCAAAATAATCGATATAAATGGTCTTAAAGATACGCCTAGGCTTAGCTATCTCCATCATTCCCATTGGTAATCTGCGTTCAACCTTAGCCCGTTGACATGGCTCACATTCCTTAATCCACTCTTTCACATCATCTTTCATTCTTGGCCAAAAGACGCGTTGCTTTAGTCTTTCTAGGGTTTTTTCCACTCCTAGATGGCCAGATGTTGGAGGATAGTGTAAACAGTGGAAATAATCAAAACGCAGAGCCAATGGCAAATAAATTCTGCGCGTTGGTGTGCGTTTACCAATGTCTGCTGGTGGAAATTTACACAACAGATCTTTATAGATAGCTAAGTCTACTGCCTGAGATTTTAATCTAGCAGCATCTTGCTTATCATCAGGTAAAATCGATGAATTCAAATATATTCGCATTTGGAAAGACCATTCATCCTCCAACTGTGCTTGTTTAAGTTTAGCACGCGTTGGAAGCAATTCGTACTGTCTATGTTCAACAGGTGGGACATGATGTTCATCTGCCTCAAACTGTGCATCACTGAGCTCCTCATCACTAGATGGTAATGGGACGAGATGAGCTCGTGCCCGTTGTAGGTGAGCACGCTTACGCCTAGGTTGTTTAGGAATACGTGTAACAAATTCATTTGGATCCCTGTCACCAGGTAAATCCGAACTTAATGCATTACTAGTCTCAGAATCATCCGCAGACAAACTTTATGTCATAATCTGCATTCTCACAGTTTTCCAAACTATTTTAGGCTGTGTTATCACAGGTTTTGGAATGTTTGCGATTGGCAACGCATCCTTTCGAGGTCGACCCCGCCCCCTCTTCACAGGGACGTCGACAACGACTTTCTTGGGTCTACCCCTCTTACGCTTTAGAGTGACTGGGGGTTCAATGACCTTTCGTGGTCTCCCAGGTCTCCTTCGGTTTAAAGGAGGCACTGTAGCTATTTGTTGTTTAATAACGCTTACTGACTGCGAAACAGCGTCATGGGACGGCTTATCCCCCCTTAAAAGAGGAAGTTTGGTTAAGGGGTCGTTAAAATTAATTACACCACTTAACAAACTTGTTCTTATATAGTTAGCACTAGCTGTAACGCTAGCCACATCAACCAAACTGGAATCAGTACCCATAGATTTAAATGACTTGCTAAGTTCAACAGTCCTAGGCACAGGCCAACTTTCAAAGTCATCGAAATAGGCCATGTAACAAGTCTCATCCACTAATGGACAATCCTCGTCACCTATTTCGATTGCTGGGTCAATAGGTGCTCTACTTAACGCGTCAGCCACCTGATTTTTTGCACCACTGCAATGAAGGGCAACAAATCTGTACTCAGACAATGAGAGAATCCATCTCGCAAGACGCCCTTTCGGTTCTCTTTGCGAAAATAACCATTTTAGAGAAAGATGATCACTCTCCAAATAAAACTCATCATTTCTAAATACGATATGAAGCGTTTTACTGCCCATACAGCCGCCAAACACTCTATTTCAGTAGCTGAATAATTTTTTTCAGCTGAATTGAGAGCTCTGGATGCGAAAGCAATTGGAACTCGCACCCCTTTATCGTTTAATTGCATGAGAGCTGCCCCCAAACCAGACTATGACGCATCTGTCTGCAAGATGTACGGCTTATTCCAATTAGGAAAGCATCTGTGCAAAGTAGAAAGCACAACTTGTCTTTTCAAGTATTCGAACGCTGCTTGTTGCTCCTCACCTCAAACCCAAGGTTCACCTTTCCTTAACAGTGGGCGAAACACCTCACATGTCTTGGAATAACCAGGGAAAAAGGAAAAATAATATCCAACCATTCCCTTAAAGCGCTGTAATTCTTTAACACTGGTTGGAGCAGGATAATCTTGCAAAGCGTTAGTCTTTTTCGGATTCGGACGTTTTAACCCCTCTTCAACAATATGACCCAAAACTTCCAAACTACGCTTACATAATTCTGTTTTTCCGGAATTTATTGTAAATCCTGCCCCATTAAGGGCATCCAGAACTTGTCGTAGATGAACCAGATGTTCATCAAAAGATTTACTAAATATAATTACGTCATCCAGATAAACAAAAACAGACTTATAAAGATAATCAGCTAAAGTTAGATTCATAGCACGTTGCAGCGTAGTTGGGCCATTTATTGGTCCGAAAGGCATACGTGTATACTCAAACAGCCCTCTATGTGTTATAAATACAAGGTATTTTTCATCACCTGGACGTTCGCCTATTTGGTGAAACGCCTCTCTTGCATCAATGATGGAAAACCATTTAGCACCACCAAGATAAGAAAAGATGTGATTAATATCTGGCAGTGGGTACATATCAGGAATTGTTTGGACATTGATAGGCCTAAAATCCATTGCACAACGCCAGCGTCCATCCTTTTTAGGAACAACCACTGGCGCAACAGCACAATTGCTTTTTGAAACGCATAACAGATTTTGATCAAGATATTTCTCAATAATCGCTTTCTTAGTTGGATTAACAGGCCTAACAGGAACATGAATTGGTTTAAATTCAGGGATAAGATTGACTTCGAATTGGGTGTTATTACAAAGTCCAACATCCTCCCTAAACACTGTAGATACAGGTCTTAACGCATCCATCACTTCAACTATTTTCTCAGGTGTGAACTGATCATATAATTGGTCATAAATCCAATTAAGCGTAGTGGGATCAGTAGACTGATGGAATGCTAAATAGTCCGCATCAGTTAAATGCGATGTTCCGCCAACTTCACATAATTCAGTGGTCGTGTCCTGTTTCGAATTTAATTTTCCACACTTCAATAGTCGATCTTTTGACAATTTCGGACATTTTAAACCCAAATCACACATTTGATTATTAAATGCTACTCGTTTCTTACGCATTTTTAGCTGTCTATTTAGCTGAGTTAGACATAACCTCCGAGACTTTAGTTTCGATGCGTTACAATGAATGTTTTTCGACTTCTTGATTGTTCTAGAAGTCCATAACAAAGACCATTTTCGATCATGACACATTCTATTGTTACGCAAAACTTTTTGTCTCTTGTTAACATCAACTTTTGGGTATTCAAAGATCTCATTATCCAGCTGTTTATAATTAATTAGAACGCAATTAATACTCAATGACTGAATTAAATCGTCATTTACAGGAACCACTACTTTATTATCATCTAATACTGGACCTTGATGTAAAGGAAACAGTAAAATTGGGTCAGACGCCTGAGCTTGCTCCAAAGTCAAGAAATCTCGCCTTTCGCTCGAGCCTTCCAAAAACCATTGGTTTGCTCGGCTGATACTACAGACGCCTGCTTTAGGCATAAAATCTCGACCAAGAATCAAGTCATGCGCTGAAGTGTCCACTATTGCACATGAAAACTCCAATACGCATATTGGAACTCTAACTGCCAATGTTACGGCTCCCGTAGATTCCACACAAGCGCCCGCTGCATTCGTAATATTAGTTTGCAGTGGCACTTCTTCCAACCCCATCTGTTCCTTCAACTTCAAAAACAATCCCCTCGAAATTAAACATGATTGTGCTCTGCTGTCAATTAACGCAATAAATTCCACTCCTACCCATACAATTTTAATATATTGAGCGTCTGTACGCTGACGCTCATCAGGAGTTACGGAAATTATAGGTTCTTTCGACGCCTTAACTTCCGATGGTGACATTAAAACGAAATTAGTTGAAGTTTTGTTAGGAATATTGTTAGGATAAGTTAGAAAACCAGGTAACTCATCGTCCTTAGACTTTTGGGTTTTCACCACAATAGTTTGTTGTGCAAATGGGGTTTTTAAGTCCAGTCCGACTACTTTGCACTCTTCTGAGCCGGACCTGACTCTTTTCCCGAGTCCTTAACATTAGCAACCCATGGCACAAAGCAGTGCGGACATAAGGCAGTCTGTGTCTTTATATCACGCATATACCATCGTCCTTTTCGATTGGTTTTCCACTCCGCACCAATGGGAAGCTTAGTTGTGGGTGGGGGTTCTGCGGACGCATTAAATGTTTGAACATGAGCAGAGCACTTATGGGCTGGCAGCACAACATTCACATTCTGATTCAGTTTTAATGCTAAACGCGTCAGATAGCTCGCTTTTTATTTAGAGTTTCTCCATCTTCTGCGTGATAATCGCCATTTTAGCACCAATTTCCCCACTTTTGGCATGCTGTTTGCTGTCTGCGAGTTTAATTCGAGCAGATAATCTGCGAGTAGCAAGAACAGCTGCCATAGTGCCTGTCGTGACTCCGTGAGTAGTAAAGTCCTTTGCCTGTTACGCCTGCATCTGTAACTCGCTATCCACTGCGGCAGATCTTGTTATGGCTTCCGTCATACCAGTTATTCCGTACTGACGCATCAACTTCGTTACCTCAGGTTGCAAACGCATTCGGGCGCACCCAGCGTTGCTTATCATCTGTTACGCCTGTTTTAATCAAGTATTTATTTACTTCTCTTAGAAATTTTGCAGTGTCATCACCCACCTCCTGGCGTTTCGATGCCAGTTGCACAGTGGCCTCAGCCTCTGTCAGGGCGAAGGTGTCTAAAAACAATGTACTGAATTCTTCCCAAGCTTTAGGTTTGGGGTCCAAATCCAAATACCAGTCTAAAGCATCATTTCTAAGAGCTTGAGTAACATAATTTTCCATATAAATCTTATCAGACAGGCCAGTAGTAACTTTATGAGTTTTTAGACGCGCCAAAAACAATTCTGCCCCATTGTTGAAATTTAAGCAGAATCCAATGTGTTGAGCAGAGAAAGAAGCAAACGTGTTGTCAGAACACTTGTCAAAGTCGCAAGTGCTAAATTTTATTTAAAAATATCACAGGTGGCACCAAAGACCTACGGTAGTCCATAGGCGACACCCAAATATAAAATACAACTTTCAATTGATACAGTGTCTCACAGGAGACAACAAAACATAATAAATAGAAACATAATATATTCAATAAATACAAATTAAATGAGAACATATATTAACAATTTCCCCCGTTTGTATTTATCTCACACAATAATGAACAAAATCAACAATATTCACTTAAATATTTACAAAGTTCATTAATCTTCTCTCTATTCACACGTTTGGTTAGTATGTCAGCCAAGTTCTTCTTAGTATAGACATACCGTAAATCAAATAAACCTGCTTGATAATTTTGTTTCACGAACTGTAGTTTCACATCAATGTACTTGGTTTTAGAATTTTCTACATCATTAGATATGAAATATATGGCCGCTCGCTTATCACAATTAACAGAAACTTTACTGAAATTTATACCACGGACATTACTAATCTCACCTAATAAGCTGTGATCATTGGGGTCATGCAATCCTATCATGGGGATGATAGCAAAGCACCGGACATCCAAGTCACGATGAGAAGACAGAGACGACACCGTATTAATTGGGTTTTAGGCCTTTCATTAGTTGTCTAGGGGTCAGCATCGCTTCCCTGCATTCCCATGTCACGGTACCACCATTCGCCTATCTGAGACCGGCCCGCTGACCAGGACAATCGCCCTGGGCAGCGAGGTCGAATCTCCAATACCATGCTGTAGTTTACATACAGCCAATCAAGTTCCATTTCAATCAGGCTTCATTGGATGGTACAGTGGGCAGAGGGAGCCAGAGCTGAACATTGTGCTCAGCTTGCTGGTTGTCCAACTACTGGCTGGCCACTGGCTCCTCAGCCTGTTATATACCTTTGTCCCCTGGTGGACACTGGTCGTAGGTCAACCGTGATTGGCCCTTGACCGTTGCCCAACCAGCAGTGGAGACATCTGGTGCCGAGTGTGGCAGTGACCTACAGTC
>AFFK01023789.1:0-37473 GCA_000239455.1 Strigamia maritima
TACTACTGTAAAGTCTAAATAGAATGGACTGTCACATGTGTTTTTTTACTTTGTTCTAACTAACTTTTTCTTTTTAATTTGCCGGTGTATAAACTCAATTCTCTCTCTCTCTCTCTCTCTTTAATTTGCTGGAATGATATTTAATTGAAACTAATTTCTTTTGAAGTGAAGTACATGACGAGAATTAACGAGAATGTAGTGGCTGACATGTACGTACGACATATGTCTTGCTTTAATTTTAATACTCAGCTATTTTTTCTAGCAAGCTGGGTGCATCTTTGGTGCTCCAAATTCCAGGCAGTTCACTCTTTTTGGTCTGCATCCTGTCGCGATCGCGTTGAAGCATTTTTTTGGGCTTTATCGCAATAATGGATCAGATTGCGAAATCGGTTTGATTGCCAACGATTTCACTCCCATTTTCTTCTTCACTGTCATCACTTGACATCAGTTGCTAAGCTCGTTTGTCACTCATTATTTCGAAGTACTTTTTTGTTTCTGCGTCAATTTTCATTTTTTCCAAAATGTGGATATGGCGTTGCAGCTCTATAAAAAATTAATAGATAATGTTTTGGAAAATTCAAGAATAATTAAAATACGTGGTTGCCGTTTTCGATTCTGCATTTTGTCGAAAAGCAGATAAAATTTGCATGAAATAAAATGTTACGCTAATTTTGTTATTTTTAAAAAAAAAACTTTTTTTTTTAGAATTAAAAGTATACATATACTTAGAACACTACAAGCTTTAATGGGGGAGAAACAAGCCCAGCCTCTTCATTGCCTCCCCTGGGCACTCCGTTGTAGCACTTTGTTTTTCCGCTGCAGTGGTGGTAATGGGTCCTCTGGTTATGCCTCTTCTCTTTTTTGCTCCTCTTTCTCTTGTGTGGCCTCTTGCGCCGCTTGCAGTCTATAAATTCAATTCAATTCTATCTATCTATCTATCTACACCGCCTTTCCCCACTTCAATTGTACCGTAAAGCTAAGTCGGTGGGAAAAATATGCTGTAGCACACTTCTGATCATCTGCGCTATTATGCAAATGCAAAGAAATAAATAAAATTGAATTGAGGAAAAATAATTTATATGTTTTATGTTTTGCCCATTGCTGATTCCATTTGATTCTCTCGTGTCCGTTCCAAAAAGGAGTTATTAAAGAAACGTGTTATTCCGTTCAGAATTGATACATCTGTTTTTATTTACTGTTGCTTGGTCACATGGTTACAGTGAATTAATACGACTCGTACGGGTTGTTGCTCCAATATAGTCGTTGTAGTTCGGCGGCGGCGGATGATTCAAGAACTCCCAGTCGTCTGCCAGGAAAGGGGCATCAGCTGGTAGTGCTCGGCGTATGCGCCGATACATGAGGAACAGCTCGTCTCGCTGTTGGCAATACAAGCGGATTCTTTTCCGCAGCTTTAACATCTCATGGCGTGTAGATGACAGTGGTGTCGACGTAAGCAGCTGGTGGTGCTCTTTGTGGCGTTGTCTTTACTAGAGGTTTTTCCCCTACCTCTCCCCCCCCTAATGGCGTGTATGGCCGCAGTTGCCGCTTACGCCGGTAAACCCTATTTTTTCTCTCTCTCTCTCTCTCTCTTTCCCTACATTCTGGTTGGACAACATCGTCTGTTGTTAGTGTTGTTTCATCCAGTTGTTGTCTCTTCTTTTGTCAGTTAATGGCGTGTATGGCCGTAGTTGCCGCTTACGCCGGTAAACCCTATTCTCTCTCTCTCTCTCTACGGGGGAGAAAACTTCCAAGCCCAGCCTCCTTGTGGCCTCCCCTGGGTACTCCATTGCAGCACTTTGTTTTTCCGCTACAGTGGTGCTAAAGGGTCCTCTGGTTATCTATCTTCTCTTTTTTTTGCTCCGCTTTCTCTTCTGTGGCTTTTGTCTCTGTTTTTGATCATTTTTTTGATAATGTAATGCTGCATTCCATTCTGCAATGGGATGTATGAATGTAGTGTTTATCAATGGTCAAATGTGTTTGTTTATGTCAGATTTATATTGGTCAGATTAAAAGACGTGTATGACCTCAGTCGTCGCTTGCGTCTATAAACTCAATTCTATCTATCTATCTCTCTCTCTACAGGCAGTTGCGCATAGACAATTCATCGTTAAGATAAACTATCAAGATCAATATCAAAATTATAACAAGGCATGCAGGGGATAGGATAACAAACTTTCATAGCGACAATTAGTATAATAAAAGCTTAAATTTAACACTATTAATTTAACACTATGAGATTATGTATCAAATGTTCCGATTCGGTACTGTAAGACTGCATTCTAATTCATGAATGTAGCATTTATCTCATGCAAAAATTGCGTATTGTAAGACTGCATTCGAATAAATGAATGTAGCATTTATCAATTCTGAGTCAGTAAATTACTATGACTTTCACATTTGTTGGTTTGCATCAAGAGATGTTGCAATTTTCTTGCAATTTTGCATCCCAAAACGTTTTAGCACATCTTCGGCATATTTTTCCTGGCACATGTTTATGGTTTATATCGAAATTATCCAACCATCAAAGACATTACATTTCACTTCTACCTGATTAATACTTTCATTTTTTAGGTTCAAACGAAGCATAGTATTTAAAAATTAGAAATTTTAGTTTCTACTATGATTGTTGTTTTTCTTCTCTCTCTTTCTCTCTCTCTCTCTCTCTCTCTCTCTCACTATGATTGTTTAACGGTTGTCCCATTGGTTTTTGTTCGGTAGTGGTACTGCTATTAAAAATGAAAAGTTGAAAAATTGAAAAGTTTGAGTTATAGTGATATCAAGTTTTCCTAATGTTACATATGCCATCATTGCCATTTCTTCACATTTGTCATTTCTGCATTCAAAAATTAAACATTAAATTTTTTATTTCATGTTAACTTTTATTATCACATTTTCTACGTTACATTTCAGCATTACAGACATTTTTTCGGATGTCTTTAACTGTAAAAAACGAGTTTGCATATAATACAAATTATGTCAATGTCCCCAAATATATCACCAGCCAAGCTTGAATAATTCAACATGCCGTCATTATCTGTTAACACTTTTTGTAGATAATTTTCTACCTGCACACAAAGATTATGAAATTTTCAGTTGGATAGTCTAAAAAAGTCTCATAATCTTTACTTAAAGAAGTCTCATAATCTTTACTTAAAGAAGTCTCATAATCTTTACTTAAAGTGAAAGCAGAACTTAATGGCAAGGAATTATCATCAGCAGTGCATGATTTTATGCAGTTTTCACATTTTGTGTTTGATAACCTGTCTTAAAATATAGCCACATAAATAATTTTTTTTTATCCAGTAAATCACTCGGTTGGTTTTGACAATTTGAAAACATTATTTTGTTCTGCAGCTTTCCTTGATAGTAGTTTTAGATCCTGGGTAAAACTTGCTAAAACACTATCACTAGTATTTTCACAGTTTGCTGCTGAGGAAAGTACATCTTTTAGAGGAGTATAAATGGGTTGCAAAAGATACAATTTTAAAAAGTTCTACAGTTGTTGGGTGGTCATTACAACTGAGTCCTTCAATTAAACCAAAATGTCGTCTATAAACCTAATTTTCTCTCTCAGAATTTTTTCTGTTGATAATTCTGACATGACAGAAGAAATTTCTTCACTAACTTGAATGGCTGCATTGTACTTTTGGCATCTTGACAGTTTTACTCCCGATGGTGCTTTTGGGATTGGTAAATAACTGACACATTTTTACTTTGATCTTCTGCTTCCTCGTTTTCTTCTGTTTTGAGTTGTCAACTAGCGTTTTCCAATAGCTTCTGAGACAAGAGTTGACAATTCTTTTTTAATTAAGAATGTGCATGTTATAGCAGCATGGAGTCATGTAAGTCTTGTATTGGCTGCAGGGGCATATTGTAATTTCTAAGTTCACTGAATGTACACTATTCAAAACCGAAACAACAAAACAATCTTGACGGCAATTTATTATAGCACACGATAATTTCTTTGTAGCTATTGCATATTGTTTTTCAATTAATTGGGCAGAATATAATGAGCACACTTTAAAATATACCAGCACATTCTGATTAATTACTGGAACACATGGCTTTGTTGCAGGAAGGACATTGTTTTTATGTTGACATCGAGAATCACAACTTTGATTGACCAGATGTAATGTAAGCTTTTTAAGCAGTCGGAAAGTGTTATATTTGGCTCCACAAACGCCTTTAATTTCGAATGGTATGATTCAAGGCTTAGTACAAAACATGGAGCCCCATGTGATCCATGGAGTGCTCCAATTTCAATCTCCAGTCCACTTTACTTAGTAAGGTGAGATCAGCCCGCCACAAGCGTTAGGCTAGGACATAGAAAACGTGAACTGGAAATTGAAATTGGAGCACTCCATGGATCACATGGGGCTCCATGTTTTGAACTAAGCCATGATTCAATCCTATTTGTTGTTTTATTTCCAAGTGTCTGGTAGTTTTTGGTCTAACAGCTCGACCACATTTCCTTGCACTTGTCCCAGTTCGTGATAAAATAGTTGAAAAAATCAGGTGGAGCAATATTCAAATTATCTTTTTCACTGTTGTATGTGTCCAGTGAATATGCGTACAGAAGTTTCTTCAATGTGGTTCTCAGTGCTTCAATTTCACATGTACTTAAGCTATAAATGGGGGAGAAAACTTCCAAGCTCAGCCCCTTCGTGGCCTCACTGGACACTTTACTGCAGTACCTGTACTTTGTTTTTCCGCTGCAGTGGTGCTAATGGGTCTTCTGGTTATCTATTTTTCCTTTGTCGTCGTCTTATTCTTTTGCTCCTCTCTCCCTTCTGTGGCTTCTGTCCTTTGTGTTTTTGACCAATTTTAATTTTTGATAGTGTAAGACTGCATTCCATTCTGCAATTATGGAATGCACGAATGTAGTGTTTATCAATGGTTAAATGTGTTTGTTTATGTCAGATTTATCGTAGGTCAGATTCAGTACTATGTCAGTTTTAATAGATATGTCAGATTCAAGACGTGTATGGCCTAAGTCGCCGCTTGCGTCTGTAAACACAATTCTCTCTCTCTCTCTCGCTCCCTCTTAAGCCATACTTATTGGTTTCTTTCTTGTATGTTTTTTGGACATGAAAGCGGCAAAGTATCACCTGCACATTGATGAAATTTTCATGTATGACATCAATCTCCTTCCAGTCTTTGACCACGATGACGCATTTTGTTGTCGTTTTGGTAAGAGGATTTTCCACTGTAAACTGTTGTAAAAAAAACGAATACTCTTCTCTCATCTGAAACAAAGCATTGAGCAACAACATATCCACATCAACCATCATTAAAATACTGTACGTAGAGTTGCATTCTTCGATCGTTAATCCTATAAGTCCCATCCAGTTGCAGCATGTTACTATACTCACATTTTCTCTTCATTTTGCTTGATTGATAAAAAAGTCCTTTTAGTATTTTATTCCTCATCAATGTTCAAAGCTGTACTAGCAGTTGGATCGCTGGTGAAAATGTCTTCTAGAACTTTAGCTACTTTCTGCTCTTCTGCTGTCAACTCCTTAAAATGTGCTTGCAGATTGTGTATTGCTTTTGTTTCTTGGGAGTTTAAACGTCTCACTTCGGGATAGGACTCAAGAACAGCTGCAGATGTGGAATGGTTGTGTGCCAATTCTATCTCTGTGATGACCAGTTTTAAAGATTAATTATCAACCACAGCAGGTATCTCTGATGAACATCCAATCTTGTGAGTCTTATAAACAAAAAAAATATAAGGATACGGTATATTTCTAGAATATTAATTAGCGGTCAAATCAATGGTCAAATGTGTTGTTTGTGTCAGATTTAGTATGCCAGTTTCAGTATGTCAGATTAAAAGACGTGTATGGCCTAAGTCGCCGCTTGCGCCTATGGACTTAATTCTATCTAAATCTGTTTCACTTTTGGTTTTTTTTTAGAAATTTATATTGATTCTGACGATTTTATAGATTTTTTCTGATAATTCTCTCTCTCTCTCTCTGTTCAATCTTTTATCAATTTGCAATAAAGGCTGCGGCTTTTATTCCACAAAATATGGTATTTATTTAATTTTGTAATTTAACTAGAATTTTCACTTTCTGCACTAATAATAATAATACATAATAAATAAAAAAAAAATCTGAATCTTGGAATTTATTAAATTGTAGAATTTCCTTGGAATTGCAATTGTAGAAAACTTCCAAGCCCAGCCTCCTTGTGGCCTCCCCTGGGTACTCCATTGCAGCACTTTGTTTTCCGCTGCAGTGGTGCTAATGGGTCCTCTGGTTACCTATATCTCTCTTTTTTTACTTCCGCTTTCTCTTCTGTGGCTTTTGTCTCTATTTTTGATCATCTTTTTGATAATATAATGCTGCATTCCATTCTGCAATGGGATGTATGAACGTAGTGTTTATCAATGGTCAAATGTGTTTGTTTATGTCAGATTTATATTGGTCAGATTAAAAGACGTGTATGACCTCAGTCGTCGCTTACGTCTATAAACTCAATTCTATCTATCTATCAATGGTCAAATGTGTTTGTTTATGTCAGATTTATATTGGTCAGATTAAAAGACGTGTATGACCTCAGTCGTCGCTTGCTGTCTATAAACTCAATTCTATCTATCAATGGTCAAATGTGTTTGTTTATGTCAGATTTATATTGGTCAGATTAAAAGACGTGTATGACCTCAGTCGTCGCTGTTGGTACTGTGGGAGGAGAATGTTATGTCTGTCAGGAAGCTGGAACTAGAATGTCAGATATCCTGATTCCGAAGTTAAAGATGATCCAGAAGCCTTTAGATATTCGGCTGGGACTCTGTTCCTAAGCTTGTGGCGCCTAAATGAAAACAATATTGGATGTGAAACATTATTCTCAAACTATCACATTTAGTGATCAAGTACAAGCAGAACTAGATTTTAAAACAACTTATGATAGTGAAGATTTTATCAAACAAAAAAACCGAGGTAGACTAAAGTTCCTCACTGAAGAAACATAACTTTGTATGTGTTTGTAGAGATTTGCTTTCATCTGGTGAGATTTGCATATTTAATAATCCGAATATTATTTAATTATGGGATAATTTATAGGGGAATCAAGAAAATTTAGATCTAAAAAAAAACTATTAGAAAATTACATATCAAAATTAATTCATTTGCTTGGACAAGGTCAAGCAAGCATGATAAAGGAAAATCTAAAGCAGTCCGATGCCATGGTCATAAAAAAGAAAAAAGCTCTAAGAAAAGGATTAAAATAGATAAATAATTCACCTGTTATTCCCATGCTGGACATTTCCTTTAATTTCATCATATTCGTGACTGCGCAATGCCTTAATTTTGAATAAATTTTGTCCGTACTCAAGACTCCTTGGGTTGTCATTTATTCCTGATGCTGCTCTCTGACACCCAAAAAGATTTTCAACAGAATCTTGATTGATTTTTCCAGTTAGTACAAAATTAGCACCTTTCTGCAGCATAAATTTTACAATAGCAATAACAGAAGACACTATAAATAAAACAATTATTTCAGAAAAAGCAGTTACTACTATAAAAATTTAAAAAATGTATAAACCTGTTATTCTAAATCTAATTCTCGTATCTATTGCAATCAATTTTTTTCTATTTCAGCTGCAGTGAAACCTCGACATTTTGTTTGTAGTTCATTCTCCCAATCACTGAAGTACTCCAGAAAAGTGTCAGTCAACCACTATATGTAAAATAAAAGTATTAAAACCATATCAGTAGGCACATTCCAAAAGTCTCGTGTCAGCTAACGCGACCGTGTCGTGTTGTAAAATGTCACGTGAGTTACACGCAGAACCAATCGCGTGTTCGTTTTAGCCCGTGTTTGTAGCACGACACGGTCGCGTTATTCTCACGAGACTTTTGGAATGTATCTAGTATTTTGTTTATAATGCCCCTCGTGCAAAAGTCTGACATTCACGATATCAAAAACGTATTCATTAGTTTCATGAACTTGATTGTTTCATATGCTTTTTCGTCTACTAACTGATGCATTGCTATAGCAGTTGTGTTGCTAAATATTTGAGTTACATAACAAACCCTGTTGTGACCTGACTTATTAGAAATAAAAGACTAATAAGCTAATTGTACTTAACCTGGGTATTCTAAGTATGAGTAGCAAAATAATTAATACGTGACAATGAGATAAGTATTTCAATGGTATTTATTTTAGCAATACGATTAAATTACACGTAGGGAAATCTGGATCGAGATATTTCTCGATCTGGATTACTAATAGTATTTGAATGTGATAACGAAGTTATCCCGGGTCCTTGGTTCGGTTGGTCTCGATTTGGATGCTAAACTGGTGTAAATCAGTTTAGGCCTATTCCTGGTTCCGTGATCTGTTGTCTAGGTATTTCGTGGTCGTTAGGTGGTTGATATTATCGCTGTGGTCAATTGCTTAACTTGCTGCAAAGTTATTTCCCTTTAGGCGTGGCGAGACACGTGAGGTTGAAAAACTTGTACTTTGTTGTTTTTGTTTCGCGCACTTTGGTGACCGCTTTAACCTGTAACCTGTCTTGATGAGGTTGTTTGTAAATCAGGCGCCGCAGGCGCAAATGGGTTTTCTGGTGCATTTCGGAACTCTGTGCATAATTCGCGGTTGATCATATTCTCCAACGGGTTGAGCCAGAATATGAATAACCGCGAAACGAAATTTTTCTGTGTTTGCGATATGAATAAACGCGAAAAATTCCATTTCGCGGTTATTCATATGGTAACCATGAATTGTGACAGTGTGAAATCGGGGTCGACATTGTTATAATGTCGGCCGATCCAACAATGCATATAACACGATACAAACACAAAGTACCGATATAGTTCAATTTATTTCCTGAATTTATTTACACTTACAATTTCATAAAATACTAAGATATGCAAATATAAACTTATTTACATATCTTAGGCCTACTTGGTTCCATGTGCTTAGGCTTAACACAATGGGGAAATCATGACGGTCCTGAGGGATATGGCTGATTTAAGTCTGTCACAACCAAAAGGATAAAGGGAATTGATTGCATCTATTCAGGGAAGAATAACACAATCATGCTGCAATAAAATGTTAGCAGAAGAGAAAAGAGGTGCAAACGGTCAAGCCGTGGTCATCGGCGACCTAAGTGGTTTTACCCACATTTCGCGCTTTGCACGGCGCGTTATTTCTGCATTAAGGGCCCAGGGCCAGAAAATGGGAAATAAGCAAGAGAGTTACTCACCGCAGCCCCGGTCCAATGTCGCGTCTTATCGCGGTACCACCATCGATCGGTGGCCGTCGCTGTCGCCCCTGATGCCGTCGGGCCACCGCGACAAAGGGAAGTACCTCGAAGTTGGCGGCCAAAACTCAACGTACAAGTTCCATACATGTACGGGCAGGAAGATATATTGGCCCCATGTTTATCTCATATTTACCTAACATGTTGTAACTTCATACAACAATAAACATAGGCGCCACAGGGAAATGCAATACACTTTAAATATAAATACACATGACACTCAAGAATATAAATATAAGGCATACACTATTAAAATACACTACACTGTAATAATAATAATATATACACTTCAATAAATACACTCAAATAGTATCACAATATAAATACACTCAAATGTAAAAAGCACAAACCATTTAGGCAAATAATCACAGATAATTCATATCAGGTCAAACATTCAGTTCAGGGTTTCTCATAGCATTCAGCAATACTTCCTGTTTTACATGAGCTTTTATACTCTGCTAATCTCTCACTAATCCCTAAGGAATGTGTAGATAACAGAGTGGCCAATGGGTGATGCCGGTTGTGGAATGTAATGACCACTTCCGGTATCATCCAACATTCCGATGTGGATTGGGGCGAATGGTCAATACAATATATAGATTATATATTTATTGGCCATTACTTTGATATTGATCATGAATAAGTGCGATATTTATTATCCACTTATTTATCTTTATTGTTATAGTTTGAATATGCCGCTAAAGACGCATAGCGCGCTCTAGTGGCAATTCCTCGCCATAACTACGGTTCGAGATCGTCACAGAATAACCGCGAATGAAGAAGCGCGAATTTCGAGTTCGCGTTTATTCATATTCGCGTTTATTATAGGGACCCCAATCCAACACAAAGCAAAGATGTTATTTTATAATATTTTTATTGGTAATAAAAATAACCCTAGTCACCACAACCTTCATTAAACCATAGGATGTTGGATATACATGAGTATGTTTAATTTTTGGTGCCAAACATATGCGGCGTTGCGAATCCAGTTCCATGAAATTTGACCACACAATTTCCTTTCCGTTTCGCAATAAATTCCGGGATTTTAAATTGAAATTACTATTAAACACACTGTTTATTGCAGTTTTAACGAGATGGCATGGATGACAAATGAAATATAAATTACGGTCTTCTCCTTCAGCATATAAATTCTGTGTATAATTAATGGCACTTGTACTTTCACTGAGAAGTGAAAATAACGAACGATTAGTTTTGTGAGAGTCACAGATTAATGCAAGAATTCTGAAATCATTTGTTTCAAGTCTTTGTGTACTGGATCCGAAATTATAGTAAAAAGGTCGTCGGTTTTCATGTTTTTAACCGGAAAGTACGCATAATGCCATGAAAATTCACTTGTAATTCCTTTTACAAGTAATTGCAAGATGTGTTGTTGCAATTGGTGGTGTTGACTTAGCAATGTTTTGATCGAGAACTTTAAACTCCGCCACTGCTTCATGAAACAATTCCACATTTATAAAACCAATTAATTTATTTGTATGTCTGGTGTACACTAAATCGTCTTTAATTTTCATTTCATCAAAAATTAAAGAAAAGTACTGTGAGCATTCGGAAAATGACACACTGTTTTTGTATGTAATTGTTGGATGGACTAAGCAGGCCCAAACCTAGAATAACACTTGGGAGTCGGGCAGCCTGTAGATTTGGTATTCGCTGTTGCGAAGGTCACACAGGCCATAAATACACTTTGGATGAATTGGGTTTTGCGCGAAGAGGCAAACGCTCGAGCGGGTGGGTCTGCTTTGGTTTCGTCGCGCGAACACGTAGTTGGCTCAATTATGTAAACTCACGGGGGAGAAAACTTCCAAGCCCAGCCTCCTCGTGGCCTCTCCTGGCACTCCACTGTGGCACTTTGTTTTTCCGCTGCCATGGTGCTAATGGGTCCTCTGGTTATCTATATCTTCTTTGTTTTGCTCCGCTTTCTCTTCTGTGGCTTTTGTGTCTGTTTTTGACCATTTTTTTGATAATGTAATGCTGCATTCCATTCTGCAATGGAATGTACGAATGTAGTGTTTATCAATGGTCAAATGTGTTTGTTTATATCAGATTTATAATGGTCAGATTAAAAGACGTGTATGACCTCAGTCGTCGCTTGCGGCTATAAACTCAATTCTATCTATCTATCTATGTAAACTCACACGGTTTTTTAGTCGGAAATAATTAAGAATCACCGACAGGTGAGAAGTACCGATTGCGTGCTTAAAATAATGGCCTTCAAGTCTAATAGTTCACTGCTGATGAATTACAAACCTAAAGTTGGCATTTCAGCATGAAACGCTTGTATTATAGGATTGCATGACTAGAAGCACCTTAAGGTGTGTCCGGTTGCAGGTCTAGTGCTAAAGGTGTGCTCGGTTGCGAGCATGGACTTCAAGTGTCTATACAAATTCACTTGATCAAAGAAATCACCTCCTACCAGGTGGTCAAAAATGGATCAAACCATGCAAAAGTTAATAATAACTAAGGGGAGAAGAGGTGATTACTCATCACAATGAGCGCAACCTTAAGGTGCTTAAACAATTATGCTAAACACCTAATGGTGTTGAAATTTAAATTTTAGAATTTTATATTTTGGTCGCACGGATCATGATACTTCCCCCCACCGGGATTTCGTTTATTTTCGTAAACAAATCTCAAAACTTAAGCAAAAATACAAAATTAAAAAAAAATGAACAAATAAATTTCTTAATAATAACTTAATAAATAAACAAAAACAATTTATAAAAACAAAACACAAATTAGGAAAGAAAGATTTATTTACAAAAGGAAAAAGGAAGAAAGAAATAACAAAGATGATCGACATAGGTGACATTCAAGTTACCTATGTAGACTACATGAAACAGCATTATAATCGGTAGGTAGAAAGGAAATTAACCAGCCAGGTTCAAAAGGTTGTTTCTCCCAAAGACACCTGGTGGCTTCGCTAGGGTAAAGTATAATAATATAAAGAATATAAATAACTCCAAAGGTAATCAAAAGAAACAAAAGGTAAGTAATGACCAGTGACAAAGATCAAAGATGGAGATCAAAGATAAGTAATAATAAATTATTTTCAGGTACTTAGTCAATCATTCGTCAAACAACTTGGTTGAACACAAAAAATATCGAAAAGGTAAGATTTTGTTACGAAATAAAACGTTCAAAAAATAAATAAATAACCTTAGGTTAACAAAAATTAAGTAATAAATATTGCCGTGGCACATTAGGTGCAAAAACTTATCAAAAAATATTATCAAAATTATTAACTTGATTCACGAATATTAACGATTCAAAAATAAATTACGAAAAGTAATCGAAAAAATGTTAACATTACTTATTGGTAATAAAAATGAAGAAAAAAAAACAGAATAAACTTATTCTAAATAAAAATAAATAAACAATGCTAAATACTCACTATTTGGTGAATGAATTAACACAACGTGTCACCGATTTGGTGATAAAAAATTAAATGAAACACAAAAAGTTCACTTTAGGTAAAAAATTGTCAAAAATACTTAAACACAGGAATTTCAAATTCGGTGAAAATAAAGAGTCAATTTAAACTATTTGGTTGCAAATTCGACGAATGGTTTGTGTTGCAATGTACACAACAACAACGTTTAGTTCGGCGGGCGTCTTGCACTGTCGTTCGATCATTCGCTCAGTGCAGCGCTAATTAAACTTGTCGCCAGCATAGTTTCGGCGGAAACGACCCATGATGAATTCTTGGTGTTTAGGACTCATATGGAAGTCATTCCGTAACAAACTCAAAATAATTTCTTCTACCACTGGTTCCGCAACCTGCACGTCTGGTGACCCGGTGGATGGTAATCGGATCCATGTCTTATGGCTCGGCATTAACGTTGGCATTAAACTAATCGTTTTCGTCGGTTTCGCAGAGTTATTAATTAAATCTGCCACCTTCTCGGGTGTCCAAAAATCGGTGGTTTCAACTGCCAACTCTTTTTGAGCCTAAATCTTGGCCAGTTGAAACGGCGTGGCAACAGGTGGTGCTGACGTCAATCCGTGATCTTCCGACGAAGGGTGGTTCGTGATTGATTTGGGCTCTTCACCTTCCATCATAAAATCTCGAACCTCCTTCGGTGTCATCTTCAACTCGTCCGCCATGCGGTGCATTACGGTTTCCAGGGCTTCGCGTTTCGTCTTTCGGGCGACCTCTAAACCCGTCAGTGTAGTGGAAATGGAGAAAATATAATAATCTTGCAGTGGAAGCTGTTTGGCATATATTTTCTTATCTTTTAGAAATCCACTCTCTGGTCCAAGCCGCGAAAATGTCCGTAACTTGTGAACGCTTAGTCCGTTTTTAATGCCGTAAACGCCATTGGATTCCTGGTGAAATTTCGCTTCTAATGGTTATAAATACGTTGCCTACCTAGGCCTACACCGTCCGGAGTAACACTAGAAGAAACACTGGAAACTTCTGCAAATCCAATATGGCGTGCTGCCTCTAAAATGGCGATATCTCGCGAACCGTTGGGCCTACGACAATGGACCTAGCGCCATTCGATTCGTCTCGCCTTTGCGCTTCGACTAATACCAAATTCAGCCTCGTGGCCCTAAAACTCGCCGAGTTACGAAGCGATAAACGATACCCCACAAACCTGAAAACTAAAACATATGTTATTCAACAGAATAAAGACACTTGGCTTAAATAAATAAATAACACATCAGATTTATATCATTTAGGGCTACGTTGGCAAGCTTTGGCTGCCCCCAATAATTTGGAGTATAATGCCAGAGCAAGTGAAGTACACAAATCATACAAGCAAAAAGTCAGTGTCAAGTTCAGTTAACACTTATATAGCACATGGTCACATGGCAATGTCATGTGCCCAATACAAGGTAGAATACAAACAAATGCAAGGCAGTAGATGAGACACATTGCCACTACTGCCAGCGCCATCTATTGATAAAATAGTCAACCAAAATAGCCAATGCATAACCATTACATCGAGATGAACATGGGGATGCATGATAAATAATAAAAACATGCGATTAGCTCTTGCAAAAGCCCGGCTTGCAAGGAACCAATTAAATGACCATGACAAATACAAATCCTATTGTATGTGTCATGTTTACAGAAACTTAAACACTTTTCTAAACAATGTAAATTTTCTACCAAACGACAACAACCTCAGCGTCGAGTTTCGCTTTCGCCGCATCCCGCTCGGCACGAGTCGCTGCTTCCTCTTCCATCCGTTTCCGCATGGCATTCCGATTCGTCACCGATTTACACATGAAGTGATGAACCTCCTCTAAAGTGGCGACACGAACTTCCTCCTCGAGGGCTATCTTCTTTTTATTGAGTTGAGACTCAATTCCGGTCGCGATCGTTTTAACGTACTGGAAGGTGTCCAATACAACCTCTGGACGATCTGGTGGTGACACTCGAAAATCGACCTCAACCATTCGTCGCATCAACGCTTTCCACTCCTTCGGCGACATATGGATTCTCGCTGGATTATTTGACGACGGGCGGAGAAATTCTAAATCATTGTAGCAGAAAAATTCCGCACGGCGCTGGATTATCACACGTGGATAGTCCGAACATCCCAAATCGTCAAAGATGGCTGGTTGGTTCGAAACCCTAGCATCCACTAATTTTCCAAATGCTTTGTTATCCTCCAGCATTTTTAATCGAGCCAATTCGGCCACTGTAGGTTGTGGCTCGTCAGGGATGAATGGTTTCTCGACATACGTAATGAGTTCCGGAATATTCGGCAATTCGGCAAGCAAATTAGACACGGGAGTCGGCAATGTAGTTGGAGGCGTTGGCTCTTTTGGTGGTGGAGTCGGAATCTTGGGTTTCGAAATCGGCGCTTCCTCTCGATACGCCAACTCATAATCACCTTTTGGTGTGTCTGATGCGGAATCGGCGGATGAAACGGACGTACGGAGTCGTCCACGGGCAAACGTCTGTGGTTTTTGCGGTGGCGCCTCAAAATGGTGGCTCGAATCATCTTCACTCAACGATCCTAATTTCGAAATAGCGATTATTTGGCCAAAACGAAATTTGGCGGCGGTTTCGGATGACGACACGGACGCAGAAAAAAGCATGTCTTCACCTGTTGGTGTTTTAAGTGTCGATTTCGACCTATCGGGCGATTTTTCACGTTTGTTGAAGCGTGAACGACGTCTTCGCTCCTGTTGGGCGGTTCGATTAACTGCACGAGCCGCTTCTCTGGTGGTTTGTGACGCCGGTTGGTGGGCGCGATCCAAAATGGCGGGCAAGGACATCGACAGAGCGGTAAGATTGTCGAAAAATTCCTCTAAGTCCCTGGCGAGGTCGTGGTATGCCAAATGGGACTCGCTAATAATTTCTGGTGTCGACATTACAAGTGGCTGGACGCGACCAATTCCGGAAAATTCCAAATCAATGTCTAATTGGGCGCGATCATACGGCGCCATGTTGTCGTATTTGTTGCGATATTACGTTTTTATGTTTGAATTTATTCTATATATTATTTATTTATTTTCCCATTTTTTTTTCCCAATAAACTAAAATTCCAGTGTCCGTCCGTATGTATGTTTGTTCGTACTCGCATCCCGGCAATCTGATTGGCTGGCTCACTAATAGAAAATGTTTGAAATCGCATCCCAGCAATGTGATTGGCGGTTGATTGTATGACGTCGTTTGCAAATGGCGCCCGATTTGTATTCTCTATCTATCTGATAGTCACTTTGGAACTTTCGTTTTTATTAAAGATTTTAATTAAAAATTATATTTCTTATATCTAAAGATAGCCCTTTTGATGGGCAACATTTTACATCATGGTTTTGTAATTCTTTGAATAGAAGAACGTTCGTTTTTTTGCATTTTTCCGATGCGTTCGGATCGTTTCGGTTCGTTTCGGTTTGTACGGAAGCCTCCAGGTGTCGTGGTATCAAAAATCTCCCAAACATTTCAAACTTGGCCAAAAATTATGAATTGTATCATTTTGAAGGAAATTTTGTGCTGATTCGTTTGAGCCACTTATTTGTTTAATTATTTCAAGTGAAACATAAGTTTTTGGCGTTTTTCGATCTCAACCATGTGGGAATTTATTTCACTATTTGTCGCTAGCTGGCGATTAATAAATAAAATATATTTTCTGCGAGACTATCGAGTCCAATTGAGAAATAACACGGTGTGGCACACTGTTGGAATACTTTTACATGGATCGATCAGATAAGTTTTAATAATAATAACAATAATAAATTGAATTTGATTCTTTGTGAATCTCTTTTTCAGAAGTTTCGAGGGGGAGAAAACTTCCAAGCCCAGCCTCCTCGTGGCCTCTCCTGGGCACTCCACTGTGTCACTTTGTTTTTTCTGCTGCAGTGGTGCTAATGGGTCCTCTGGTTATCTATCTTTCTTCTCTTTATTGCTCCTCCCGCTTGCGTCTATAAACTTAATTCTATCTATCTATTTATTATTGCTCCTCTTTCTCTTCTGTCTTTTGTTATTAATAGCTATCAGTTGTGTGGACAGTTTTGGTTGGTAGAGTACGCCTGAATCGGTACGCCCGAATTAGTAAGCCTGGATTAGAACGCCCGGATTAGTATATGCCCGGCCGGCCGGAGACACAGGCCTGGTACGGCGGGGTTGAAACGACGGGGTTAGTACACTGGGGTTGAAACCACGGGGTTGGTACGCTGGGATTGGTATGCTGGGATAAGTCAGTTGTCAGAAGTCAGCTGTAAGAAGTTGGTAGTGGGAAGTCGGTAGTAGGAAGTTGGTAGTCGTAGGAAATCGGTAGTAGTGGGAAGTCAGTTATTTGGACAGATTTGGTCAGTAGTACGCCCGGATCGGTACGCCCGGATTAATACGCCCTGGATTAGTATGCCCGGGTTAGTATGCCTGGATCAGTATGCCTGGCCAGCCGAATTAGCCGAGCCGGCTGGATACACCAGGATCAGTACGCCGGGATTAGAACGCTGAGGTTGAAACGACGGGGTTGGTACGCTGGGGTACGCTGGTATTTGTTGTGCGAAGGAGTCAGTTTCATGCCAGTGTCGGTATGTCAGTTTTAGTTTGTATGAACTTTTTTCTTATTTTGTCTTGATTTAATATATTGGTTTCATTTTGTCAGAGTCAGTATGTCTGTTTCATTATGTCAGTTTGGATATGTCAGTTTCATTATGTCAGTTTGGATATGTCAGTTTCAATTTGTCAGTTTTCTTTTGTCAGTCATTATGTCAGTTTGGATATGTCAGTTCTGGTGTGTCAGTTTTCTTTTGTCAGATATAGCGTGTTGGTTTTGTTTTGTTGGATTTAGTATGTCAAGTTTCATATTGTCAGTTTTCATGTCAGATTCTCTTTTGTCAGATTTTAGACGTGTATGGCCCGAGTCGCCGCTTACGTCTATAAACCTAATTCTCTCTCTCTCTCAGAAGTTTCGACATCTTAATCAACACTTGGATCCAGAAAATGAAGGTAAATTACAATTATTTCATTTTTATCCCTTTTTTACATTAACAGGGACCTCAATTAGGATTTTATACATCAAAATAGGACAATAAAATGGGATTTAAACAATTTTAAATAATTATACAGGACAAATTACAATTTATTCTAATTTTCAAATTTTTTAGTTAATTCCGCTTTGATAGAATTTCCATTATTAAAATTGTTGCGATTTTAATTGCAACATGGGGGAGAAAACTTCCAAGCCCAGCCTCCTTGTGGCCTCCCCTGGGTACTCCATTGCAGCACTTTGTTTTTCCGCTGCAGTGGTGCTAATGGGTCCTCTGGTTATCTATCTTCTTTTCAGGGTTGGGCGCGCTACTGAAGAAAGTAGCGCCGCTAATGTTGCGCTACAAATTTATCAAATAGTGAACCGCCATTGCGCTACCACTACTTTGAAAAATTTGTAGCGACGCGGCGCTAGTTGCTGAAAAAGAAGCGAATGTGATGCACTACTTTTCCGCTATTTGCAACGTCAGAGTAATGGAACGTTCCATTTACTCTGGCGACGGTATATCGTACATAAATGCCATTTGAATGACGTTTGTGTGACGTTTTCCCTAGGTATGGAAATAGCGAAAAAGTAGTTCGACTTGCACTACTTTTTCGCTATTTAGGGCATAAATACTTTTGGCGCTACTTTCTGACTTAGCGATAGAAATATCAGTGCCACTACAGTAGCGGCAGCGCCGCCACAGTAGCGATAGCGCGACAGCGCTTTTTCGCCCAACCCTGCTTCTTTTTTTGCTCCGCTTTCTCTTATGTGGCTTTTGTCTTTGTGGTTTTGACCAATTTTTTGATAATGTAATACTGCATTCCATTATGCAATGCAATGTACGAATATAGTGTTTATCAATGGTCAAATGTGTTTGTCTGTGTCAGACTTATATTGGTCAGATTTAGTATGTCAATTTGAGTATGTCAGATTAAAAGACGTGTATGGCCTAAGTCGTCGCTTGCGTCTATAAACTCTATTCTATCTATCTATCTATTAATTGCAACATACTCGCAACATACGTATTTACGCAATTTTTGAATATTCGGTTATAAAATCTCAGATTTATATTTATTTATTTAATAGATTTAACCAACGTGGTAATATGCCAGTGGGCCAAATGCGGAATTATCAAGAATATCTGAAGAGGATGTCCCGAGATCGAATCTGAACCTGTTCGGCAACCCCTTCAAAATCAATAAGAGGATCAAGGTTGAGGTATACAAGGTTTGGCCATTTGATGCTGGCTTACCATTGGCACAAAATTTTATGATGTCATGCTACATCAGAGGGCAGACACAATGTCAAGAATATGGCATAATGCTCAAAAGCCGTTGGAAACCTTTGTTTAGATTGGAATTCTATTATTTTATTCAATGTCGATCATCTATCTACTATCAAAATTATACTGAGGAGTATTAATTAGTGTTTGCTATTCATTTGAGGATCATATTTTTTTCAGATTTATTTTTTATTGTATTTTTTTGCTGCAAGTTCTGGGCTCATTACTGAGAACACGCGTGTGAAAATTCGTGAAAGGAAACTGGTAGGCGTAATTTATTTTTAAAATTTAAATGTGTGTATTATGGTAATATTTTATTCTGTTATTCAGCTTGAACGATTGATGGATTTGATGATTCCCGTTCATTCTGCGTCAATTACTGTGAACGCGCGCGTTACCGTAAAATACTGAATACTTGTAAAAATTCCGAAGAAATATGGCGTAATTTACAAATTTGGAATTTATATTTTGTATATTTCTATCATCAATTTTACATCTCATTCTATTATTTTTCAGCTTGTTCGATGGATTTTGGGACACATGGTAATTCAAGATGTTCTGTTGTATTGTTTACATCTGCATATGATCAAGTTATATAATACAATCTTAGGCTCATAATGTAAGTAAGTATTTTTAAGCTCAAAATAGTTTTTTTTTTTTTCAAATAAATGTATTTGTATGTCGGATGAGCAGTTTTCTAACTAAAAATACATTTACTGTATATACAAAAATACTTTTTTTGCTCTAAATCTGTTCAGCTCAAAACTTAAATTTTCTAACTATCTTGTGCTTGAAAGTTCAATTTTCGGACTCAAAGTGATTGTATTTTAAAAACAAAAGTGAGTAAGCATTGCAAATATTTTAATAATAAAAAAACAGGTGTCGTTTACCTGATGAATTTTAAAACAAATAGCGGGGGAGAAAACTTCCAAGCCCAGCCTCCTCGTGGCCTCCCCTGGACACTCCACTGTGGCACTTTGTTTTTCCGCTGCAATGGTGCTAATGGGTCCTCTGGTTATCTATATTTTCTTCTTTTTTGCTCTTCTTTCCCTTCTGTGGCTTGTCTTATTTTTGATGGAAAGTTTTAATCATCAAACTTACATATTGGTTTAGAATATTTGGTTTTTTGTTTTATTATATACTACATCTTGTGGTTCTACTCGCTTCTGTTTAACTTTTTTATTTACTTACTGGGGCTCTCTGTTTGAGGGTTGCAGAGAGTGCGTTTGTCCCTCCCACATGTTTGCCGTATGTGGTGTCCTGTAAGGGTGGAAAGAGGGATTCTGGCTGGTTGAGGAAGGTGGTTTCTGCGGATTCCATTGATCAACACACCGCTTTGGCCCTTGCTTCATCTAAACAGGTGGTTTCAATTGGCTCCGTTGAAATCAATCGGCTTGTCCTTCTTTGGCGAGGATGAATCCTTTCATAGTGCAAAAGAGTTAACAAAGTTTAATTGGGCCGCAGTTTACTGCTAAGAGCTTGAAATCGGGGGACCTTCTTGTGGAGGTATCCTCAAAAAAGCATTCTGATAAGCTTCTCACAGCAATCAAATTGAATAACATTGACATTTCAGTTACTCCTCACGCGACTATGAACTCCTCAAAGGGAGTTATCTTCTGCTCCAATCTGGTCAGTCTCTCTGAGGAGTCTTTGACTTCTCTCTTGGTTGACAGGGAGTCAGTGGAGTAAGTAACAAAAAGAATAAAAGTCGCACTAATTTATGTTATTACATTTTGTACGCCGTCGCTGCCATCCAGCTTAAAGGTTGGGTATATGTCTTGTCCTGTTCGGGCATACATTCCCAATCCTTTACGTTGTTTTAAATGTCAAAAGTTTGGACACACTCAGCAGTCCTGCAGGTTTTCACCTGCTTGTGACAACTGTGGTGGGGCTGACCACATTGCAAATATTTGTACTGCATATTCCCCTTCTTGCGTTAACTGTTGTGGGGCTCACCCGGCCAGTTCGCGACAGTGCCCGACTTATACATTTGAAAAGAAAATTCAAGAATACAAAGTGTTGAACAATGTCTCTTACTTTGAAGCGAAGAAATCGTTGTCTGTTGGTCGCCTTGTCGCGTCCTGGGCTGAGACAGTGAAGTGTCGCTGTGATGCTTCGTCTCAAATTGGGGCAGACGAGGATTTTGTTCTTCGTCCAAGTGACAGGATCTTAATCCCTTCATGCCTGAGAAGTTCTCAGACGAAGGGATCTTCATCTTCTGCTGTCACTTCGGACGGATCTTTTAAGGTCCCTCCAAATAAACTTGTAAAACCTACCAAAAGTTCAGCATCCAGTGCTAAAAACACCGATGCTGAACCTAATTCTAAAGATGAAAGAAACACTAAAGGGAATTCTGGTGGTCCCAATGGGTCTCCACCAGCCGATCCAAATATTCCTAATCAGCCAGCCAAGAGGCTGAAAACAACGACTAAAACTAAGCGTAAGTCTGGTTCGGGTCGAGAGAGTGAGGGGGGAGTCCATGGATATAAGTAGCGGTGATGAGTGTGTGAAGGGCTCTTATCCTCGGGTCACTCCGCCTTGATGTCCAGTATTATTCAGTGGAACTGTAGAGGTCTACGCTCTAAGAAGGACGAGCTCTGAGATCTTTTGGCGCACCACCAGCCTAAATGTGTTTGTCTTCAAGAGACTATGCTCTCTGTGTCCTCCTCGTCTCCTTTCAGGGGCTATTCTTTCGTTCGAAAAGATGGCCCTGGGACTGGGGGTGGTGTTGGAATTTTGTGTTATAATAATGTCTCTTTTGTGCCTGTTCCTCTCTCTACCCCTCTGTGTTGTAGCTGTTCGCGTCTTTGTTGGTCGTCTAATTATCGTGTGTTCTGTTTATCTTCCACCTGGTGGTGTCTGTTCTCGTTGTGATCTGGCTGATCTTTTTGATCAGCTTCCTGTCCCCTTTATCATTGTTGGAGATTTTAATGCGCATCATCTATCTTGGGGCTGTGCCTCTTCTGATGCCAGAGGTGTGATGTTATACAATCTCCTAAATGATGTTGATGCGATTATCCTCAATGACGGATCTGTCACTCATTTTCATGGTGCTCTCGGTCCTTTTCTGCCATTGACCTGTCTCTCTGCTCCCCTTCCTTGGTTACTTCTGAAGTGGCAGAGAGATGATGATTTGCATGATAGTGATCATTTCCCCATATTTATTTCACTGAATGATACTAGTGCTCCTCTTGTTGCTTCTCTACCGAAGTGGAAGCTGGATTGTGCTGACTGGAACTTATACCAGCGATCACTTAAAATTGATTGCACAATTATCCTAGAATCTTCTATAAATGTTGCTATTGATAACCTGACTTCTGCTATCCTGTATGCAGCCGAGAGCTCAATTCCTAAGTCAACTGGTCGTCCGCGGCATTTTTCTAAACCCTGGTGGAATGAGGAATGTTGTGCGGCTCAAAAGCTGAAACAGCGTGCTTTGAGGATTTTCTGTCGTTTTCCTACGACTACTAATCTTGTTTCCTTTCGTCGTCTTCGGGCGAAGGCTAAGTTTGTTCGCAGGCAATGCCAAAAGGATTCATGGAATCGATATGTTTTAACCATAAATCATCAGGTTTCGGCTAAGAAGCTATGGTCAAAGGTTCGTGCTTTTGCGGGTCGTCCTCATATCCCAGCCCTTCCTATTCTTAGGATTGGTGGAGATCTTGTGTCTGATCCGCAGAAGGTTTGTGATGAGATCGGATCTAGGTTTTCATTTAATTCAAGTTCAGATCATTATAGCACAAAATTCCAGAAATTTAAAAATGAACCAGAACGTACTAGGATTCCTCTTGGCCTGAGTGGCCTGGAGGACTATAATCGTTTGTTTTCCATCTGCGAACTGGAAATGGCTCTGCGACGTTCCAAGGATTCTGCTCCTGGTCTTGATGCTATACCTTATCGTATGCTAAGGGAGCTTGGAGCTTTGGAAAAGGATTGTCTGTTGACACTGTATAATCGTATCTGGTCCGAGGGTATCTTTCCCGACGCTTGGCGGATGGCCTACGTCATTCCTATTCCCAAGCCCGGGAAGGATCCTACTGATCCGGGCAGCTACCGGCCCATTGCGCTGACTAGCTGTCTGTGCAAGATTCTTGAGAGGATGGTGGTTAATCGGCTTGTTTGGGTTTTGGAATCTGGTGGATTCTTTGCTTCTTTTCAGTGCGGTTTTCGCCGACATCACTCGACTACTGATCATCTTACCCGGTTGACTTCCTTTGTTCGTGATGCCTTCATTAACAAGCAGCATGCGGTGGCTATTCTCTTTGACCTGGAGAAGGCATTTGATACCACGTGGAAATTTGAAATTATCAAAGATTTGTTTAACTTTGGCCTGTGGGGTAGGTTGCTCTCTTTTATTAGTGGGTATCTACGGGACAGATGATTCTGTGTTCTCTTGGGTCGGGTTTTCTCCCGGTCTATTGTCCAGGAGCAGGGTGTCCCGCAGGGTGGGGTTCTTAGCCCTATTCTGTTCTGTGTCAAAGTTAATAATATTGCATCATGTGTTCCTTCATTTGCCTTTTCTTCATTGTTTGTTGATGACTTTGGTGTAGCTATGCGTTCAGCTCTGACGTCAACTCTAGAGCGCCAGCTCCAGCTTGCTTTGCACCGGCTGGAGAGATGGTCTGATGAAAATGGTTTCTGTTTTTCGTCTCAAAAGACGGTCTGCATTCATTTTTGTCGTTTGCAAAACCTTCATCTTGATCCGGATTTGACGCTCAATGGAACTGCTTTGCCTGTTGTTCAGACTGCCAGGTTTCTTGGCATTCTGCTCGACAGCAAGCTTTCCTTTGTCGATCATGTAATGGATCTCAGGATGAGGTGTTCAAAAACTCTTAATGTTTTACGGATACTGTCCTCTGTTTGTTGGGGAGCAGGTAGACGAATTTTGCTCTGTCTGTATCGTGCTCTGGTTAGATCCAAGCTTGACTATGGCTGTCACGTGTATGGAACGGCACGGCAATCAGTATTGCGTTTACTGAATCCTATCCATCATGCTGGCCTTAGGCTTTGCCTAGGTGCTTTCCGCTCCTCTCTCTATCACCAGTCTGTGTGTGGAAGCCTTCGAGCCCCCCTTATGGCTGCGGAGAATCTATCTGGTACTTTCTTATGCTCTTCGTATAAGATCTTTACCATCCCACACTGCCTATGATGCTATTTTTAAGCCCGGATTTGAGCGGTTTTATGCAACTAGGCATAATCCTCTCCTGTCCTTTGGAATGTTTGTTCGAACTTTGTCTGAAAACTTTTCTCTGCCCTTTGATTCTGTCGCTGTGGTTCCTCTTGGGCTGGCTCCCTGGAGTCTTGTTAGCCCTACCTGTGACTTCTCTCTGTGTTCTTAGGAAATCTGAGGGGGAGAAAACTTCCAAGCCCTGCCTCCTCGTGGCCTCCCCTGGGTACTCCACTGTGGCACTTTGTTTTTTCGCTGCAGTGGTGCTAATGGATCCTCTGGTTATGGGGGAGAAAACTTCCAAGCCCAGCCTCCTTGTGGCCTCCCCTGGGCACTCCACTGTGGCACTTTGTTTTTCCCGCTGCAGTGGTGCTAATGGGTCCTCTGGTTATGTCTTACCTTCTATTTTTGCTCCGCTTTCTCTACTGTGGCTTTTGTCTCTGTTTTTGATCATTTCTTTGATAATGTAATACTGCATTCCATTCTGCAATGGAATGTAGGAATGTAGTGTTTATCAATGGTCAAATGTGTTTGTCTGTGTCAGATTTATATTGGTCAGATTTAGTATGTCAGTTTCAGTATGTCAGATTAAAAAACGTGTATGGCCTAAGTTGCCGCTTGCGTCTATAAACTCAATTCTATCTATCTATCTATCTTAGGAGATCTGATACTCTGCCAGCAGAGTATCTACAGTTATTTTATAGTCATAGAGAAGAATTTAAACATTTTACTCCCATCTTTACGGATGGTTCTAAGCAGGCTGATGTGGTGGGGGCTGCAGCTCTGTGCTGTGGCCGCACTATGTCTGAAACTCTAAACGGCCAGTCTTCGATATTTTCTGCGGAAATTGTCGCAATTGAGCTTGCCCTCAAGCATGTTTTTGATGCTGGTCATCGACAGGTGTTTATTTATACTGACTCTTTGAGCGCTCTGAAAGTGCTCTCTGTTTTATCCGATCGCGTTGACTCTGCTTTGCGTTTGCTTGTTTTGCTTCAAAATGCGGGAATTTCTGTTTGTTTCATGTGGATCCCGAGTCACATTGGGGTTCCTGGCAATGAAGCCGCAGACATGGCTGTAAAAGCGGCTTGTTCTGTTCGTTCCGATGCCTCTGTGTTTGGAGCCGATCTCCTTGCCTTGTTGAGACGTCAAGTGCTGGGTGCCTGGCAGTCTCATTGGGACAGGGAGACTGAGAATAAACTTTTTCAGATAAAGCCTAAGATTGTGTGTTGGCAGTCTGCTTTTGTGCAGTCTCGACGTGATGAGGTCGCGCTTTGCCGACTTCGTATTGGCCATTGCAGATTAACGCATGGTTTTTTGATGTCACGCGATCCCCTTCCGATGTGTGTAGCTGATGGTGTTCAGCTCTCAGTTGCACATATTTTTACTGCATGCTCTCGATTTTCTATTTTTAGATTTCATTGTTTTGGTCATCGTTTTCTTCTATCTCTTGATGTTCTTGATGATTGTCATAGTGTTTCTTCCGTTACTCGTTTTATTAAGCTCTGTAGAATACATAATTTGGTTTGATCTAATGTTGCTTGCTTAACATGTGTTTATCTTGTTTTATTAGTTTTGGTATCTGTCTTTGTATGTCAATGTTAATTAGTCAGTTTTAATGTGAGTCTTTTTCTTTTTGTCAGTTAATGGCGTGTATGGCCGTAGTTGCCGCTTACGCTGTTAAACCCTATTCTCTCTCTCTCTTAAAACAAATAGCAAAAAATCAACATTTGTTATAATTTCATTATTAATTAATTAATAATTTATTATAGTACATTGTATATTTGAATGAATATTTAAATTATTGTCATTATAATCAATATTGAAAAATGTATAAATATAAATAGTAAAGTTACAAATACAAATGGAAATATAAAATTAGGAATTTAATGCAAGTGATATAAAATTAGCCAAATTGTGTTACAAATAAGAAAGATAAACATGTCAAATTTAGTTCCTACTTCCTCGACTTATTCCAATTGTTATTTTTGTTAACTGTGCCTCGAGATTTCTTTTCTATTTTTTTCTGCTCGTACAGTATTTAGAGCTCTTATTCTAATAAATGTCCGGACTCTGCTATAGCAACAAATGATCTTCTTGTGTACAGCTGGGTATTTGTTGGAAATAATGTTTTGTAATTTCTTAATAATGCCTTTTGATTTATTTATGTAGAATCCATGCAATTGACAGAACAGAACTTCAAATTCTTTAACAAGTTGTAGCCAATTCTCAGAAGAGATTCTGTCCATCGTTTGAAATAATCCATCATTTGAAGAAATTAGTTTTAACCATGAGGGTGTGCTCGATGGACAGAAACGTGATATTTTTTTTCCCAACGAGTTGTCCACATCATTACACCTGAAGGCAATGTATCCTGATATGTACTCTAAACCATCCTGCTCAGACTGTTCTATTTCAGATGAATGTGTCTTTGGCTCCTTGGTTCTCGAATTTGAATATTCTAGTAGCAGCTGTCGTATGTCATCAAACTCATCAATTGAAGTTGATTGTGCTGAGCTGTTGTCAATTTCGTCAGTTTCTTCAGTGTCTTCAGTTTGTGGGATTGCCCGAGAAAGAATTGAAGACGATAGAAGTTTGTCTGGCTCTCCATCTTGAACTTCTATAACACGCCCCTTAGATAAGTCACCACAATTTGCACCCAAGAGAAGTAAACGAAGGCGATTTTTAAATTCTGCTGGAAGCGGATGACTGTAAGATTGACCGGTGCCTCTGATATCAGAAAAAGAGTGTCAAGGCAGTCTTGGTTGAGTCTTCTTGTCAAAAGGTAATTTATTTTTTTTCTTTCATGTCTTGGTGTAATCCACTAAGTGATTTTATGGCTTGTAAGACTCCTTGTTGACAAGGTAATAGTGTTCTTTTTTTTCCAAATCGACTATAAAACATGAGTTGATCCATATTCTCTAAAATTTCATTTTGTTGTTTTAGGTAATTGCCATAGCCACTTTTCACTTTGTTTTTCTGGTCAACTGGAATGCTTGAATTAAAAACATCAAAAGTATCATTGATAACTTTAAAAACTTTTGATGCTTCTTCATCATTCAGGTAACGACCTAAAGCAACAGCTGTTTTGTGAGAAAACAATTTGGCTGCTTCTGCCACTCTCTGTCGATCTCGGCCTTGAAGATGAATGTGATGTCTTGTGATGTGGTAACAAGTTTTTAATTCGTTGTGTGTTTTCACCAGCAGCGTCTCAATAATTTCTTTATTTAAAATTCGTCCAGATGGAAGTTTGATGCCGTCGTCTAGAAAATGATTTCGCAGAAGTTTTAAGAGATGTGGAAAATCAGGAAAAACCTATATGTTCTCATCTTTATTCACAGGATGTTTGAATGAAGAATTGACATGATTCACGCCTAATTCATTCCAAACGGTGTTGTTTTTGCCTCCCAAATCCGACACACACGCAACCACGTGTAAGTTACACTCGCTTTCTAATTTTTCTATTATCTCTAGTAGGATTTCTTGTGTCATTGACTCATCAAAATCATAGTAGATGTGTTGTTTCCACTTAGCGCACAATCCTCTAATCATGGCTACCTGAACATTTGAGTGTGGTCCAAAAATTCTATCGCTTTCTCTGTCATACTGCATCCTGGAATCAATATTCATTTCATCAAAGGAAAGGACGCAATAACGAGCAGTTATCTCGAAATTTTGGTTTTTTAGTAAGTCTAAAATGCTCGTCAATATTCCTGGGTCACACTTGAACCCTGCTGTCCATCGTCGGATGGTTGTAAGCCCTGGCAGTGGAATATTGAGTTTGTTTCGGATATATTGGTAAGTTTTTATGCTTAGAGCTCGAATTGATATGGCCTTGATGATGTCATCCTTGTCCCAATGAACCATTTTTTATTTTTTTAGATTTTAGAAATCGAATTTGCGCGGCTGAGAAAAATTTTTTAACACTGCTGAGTTTTCTTCGGCCTTCAGGTCTTGTTTGTGCTGTTTGTTGGATGTCAACCATTTGTTTTTCCATTTGGTTGCCTCTTGTTGTAGTCGGTTTGTTTGTTTTTTTCAGTTTCTTGACTTCTAAGTCCTTAATTTTAAAGTTTTTTTGTCTTTCCCTTGTTTTTCTAGTTGATTTTTTTCATAGGTTAACAGTTCTATTTTTTTTTGCAGATCTGCAACCTGTTTTGATTGGCAGCTAATCGTCGCGACCATTGGTACAATCTCTTGATTATCCTGTGCTGCTGTGTTGACATCCACGGATGTTGTGGCAACTGATGTAATCTCTGGTTGATTCTGTTGGATCATAGCTGCGGATTGGTTATCAGTGGTCGCTTGAGCATTGCAGTCAGCAGTCATCAACATCAGCTGCTCATTTTGAGTTCCTGATACAGAAGAAAAGTTTATTGATTTTTTTAGACACATTAATTTATTTAGTTATTTATTATATATTCTTTACCTAACTTCAAAGTAGCTAAAGAATATACATATTTTAATTTTTGGGTTTTGTTAGATTCAGCACCATAACCAGGCAGAAAAAATTTATATTGCATTTTCTATCTCCAATATCTGAATTTTCTATGTTAATTTTTCTTTAAGTGCACGTTTTTTAATATCAAATGGCAAATGCATTGGTTTTATGGTAACAAATGCTCGTTTTTTGACATGCAAATGCACGTTTTTTGACATGCAAATGCACGTATTTTGACAAGCAAATGCACGTTTTTTGACATGCAAATGCACGTTTTTTGACATGCAAATGCACGTTTTTTGACATGCAAAGGTGCGTTTTTGACATGCAAATTTTTTAATATCTTATGCATGTTTTTGACATCAACCGTATATTTATATTTTTGTTATATTTGTATATTGTATATAACAAGCACATTTTATTTCCAAAGAAATCACTTGTGCACATCACTGCCTAAAATGCATTTTTATGGTACCTTTCATAAATGCCTATTTATGATACTGGATAGATAATCAAAATTACCACCAAATTTGTATCATTTTATTACTTTAAATTTTTATTTCTGTACTTAATTGTACTATTAAAAATTAATTAATTAATTCACACATTTATTTTTAGTATTTTATTTTAAATTATTTTATTATTTTTATTTTATTATTTTTATTATTAAATCAAGGTAAGTAGTACATTCACTTGATTTTTTTTGTAGTATACACTTGTACCTTAATGAATAAATAAAAAAAATATGAAACTATTTTATCATTATTTCATTTAAAGTTAGAAATCAATGGCTTAATGTTCTCATAACTACAGCAATTGGTGAAAACAAACAGCCCAGACTCCATTGGAGCCCGGACCGGGACTTGAACCCAGATCCCCCAATTGCCGGTTAGGTGCTTTACCATTAAGCTACCTGGGACTCCAACAGAATCAGAGACTGAATGTTACTTCACCACTCCACTTCCTTCACCATTTGATGTCATTTATTAGACGACAGACATCACTTCGTTGCCATGGATAATAAATCACAATGGCAAGTAACTCCTAGCGGGGAAACTTAGAACTATCGCAAGTTACCTCAGCCTCAGGTGATGTATATAAATTAGAAAACAACACGAGAACACATTGAAAATAAAGTTAGAAATCAATGGCTTAATGTTCTCATAACTACAGCACTTGGTGAAAAACAAACAGCCCAGACTCCATTGGAGCCCGGATTGGGACTTGAACCCAGATCCCCCAATTGCCGGTTGGGTGCTTTACTATTAAGCTACCTGGGACTCCAACAGAATCAGAGACTGAATGTTACTTCACCACTCCACTTCCTTCACCATTTGATGTCATTTATTAGACGACAGACATCACTTCGTTGCCATGGACAATAAATCACAAGTAACCCCTAGCGGGGAAACTTAGAACTATCACAAGTTACCTCAGCCTCAGGTGATGTATATAAATTAGAAAACAACACGAGATAGATAGATAGATAGAATTGAGTTTATAGACGCAAGCGGCGACTTAGGCCATACACGTCTTTTAATCTGACATACTTAAACTGACTTACTAAATCTGACCAATATAAATTAGACGTGTGCGCCGACCCGATTTTGGCGGCGGCGGCTGTACTCGGCTGACTCCGCAGCTGAACTCGGCTGGCTCGGCTGACAGTCACCAATTGTTTGGCGGCTGGCGGCTTAGCCGGCTCAAACAGAAAAAAATGTAAGTTAAATTTTTTTACTGTTTGAGCCGTTTTTACTGTTTAATTTATTTGTTTTACACATTTTAGTTTTTAAGATTAATATTTGTTAATTGTTTTACACATTTTAATTTTTAAGATTTTTTTTTTTTTTTTTAAATTTTATTTATTTTAACATTTAAGTTTTCTATTTATTTTAAAATTTAAGTTTTATTCATCACAAATTAAATCATAGTTTTCATGAATAAACATGGTTGCCTTAACTGTACAAGGGTTTAAATTGGCCCTTTTTGCAGAAATTAAGTTCCCACTACTAGAGAATGCTCTCTCTGACGGAGCACTTGTAGCGGGAATACACAGTATTTTTTTTGCTAATTTAGACAAAGTAGGATAAACGTTTTCATTGGTTTTCCACCATTGCAATGGATCTTCGATTTCCTCATGCACATTTACATATTTATTAACTTCATCGTTTAAGGTGCATGAGTAAGTTGTAGGAGTAATAAATTTTTTTAATAAATCACTTCTAAATTTTTTAATTGGAGGTTCACGAATTGTAGAAGTTGTAGAATTTGTAGAATTTAAAACGGAAATGCAGTATTTTTTAATCATTCGATCAAAGAATTCTGTCTTGCTTTCAAATTTGGATGCTAGAAAGTCATTTACCATTTGTAAATGCTGCAGAGATGGGTCCAGTAAAGCTGCACAAACATTCTCATCTGTTGTTGGCAAACGCTTTTCTAAATTTCTCTCCAAAATAATTCGGGCAGTATCAAAAACATTATCATTAGTATCTCTTTCTCGTAGCTTAGATATAATTTCACATTTAAATAAAAGCACATAACCTAAAGTTGGATACTTAGATCCATTTAAAATGTTAGTTGCGGCTTTAAAAACTTCAAGTAAATTGGCTAATGATTGTAAATTTACTATTTCATCATCATCTAAATTAAATGATATTTTCTAATTTTTTCTAAAGATAATTGAACAGCATCTTTGTTTATAATAAAACTATTAACCATAGTTAGCAGACTATTCCATCTTGTTGATACATCGGTTTTCAGAGACTGACTTGAATAGTTATCATCAGAATACGATTGATCTCGTAGAATTATTTGATCTTCACTAAAAATTTCATCTAAATCTTCCTGACTTTCTAAAAATGATAAAATTTTCAAATTTTTCAATGTTAAAAAAATTTTTTTAAGTTCATCTTTTTTATAAATTAATGCCTGATGAATTTTGTGAAGTTTTTTCACGATAGTATTAATTTTAATTATGCACGGGTCTACATTTTGAAATAAATCCCTAGAAATCAGATTATGAAGACCATGTGCCACACATTTTATATGAAACCGTTTCATTAAACGAAATGCTTTTAGCATATTGCTCCCACAATCAGTTACAGTGGTTATCGAGAAATCTGGACGATTTAATTTAAATTCATTAATGATATTCTCAAAATGAATTTGAATTCTTTCTCCAGTGTGAGGTGGTGAAAAATGAGAAGTTCCCAACGATCCGCTTTTTAAATTCCAATCGTTGTCAATCCAATGAATAGTATACGTCATATAAGCCAAGTGCAAATAATTGTCAGTCCAACAATCACATGTCATCCCAACTCCATTCGAAATGCTTTCAATTTGCTTTGAAAATTTCTCGCGAACCCAGGTGAAAACGTCATTCAATGCCGATCTCGAAATGGTTGTTCGGCAGGGAAGACTTTCATCTTTTTTAATAATTCGGTATTTTTTACTAGAAGTCCTCAAAGCCCTTTCTAGCAACAATATTAAAGGGTAATAAATCTCGAGCACAGAATAGCGCAATGTCACGTACCAATGTTTCTGGTAGTAGTAGTCGAAGCAGTAACGATTCGATCAGTCTGAAAATATTGTCCAATTTGGTTCAACTTCTTCCCATCATCCACCATTTTAATATTATGTTTTGACAGCAGATGATTGCTTAAATTGCCTGTACTTGTTGTAGATTTATAAGATTGAAGAAATTTGTTGTTATCATCAAAACAAATTTTACAATAAACGATGCTAGAATCCACTAATTTTCCATTCTTAACCATAGAACCAAAATAATCCCAAACTTGACTACTGCGTTTCGAATTCGATTTTAATTTTGATATTACAATTTCGATCTTTGGAACCTCATCATTAATTTCTTCAATATCGGAATCAGATACTAAATTTGTTGAATCCATAAGTGAAAAGTGATAAATGATAAATAAAATAACAAGTGATAGATTGAATATAAATAAAATGATAAATGACAATTGATAATATGATATATATATAATATATATTATGACCGTGTAGGTGTGTACAATCAATGAAACGTTTGTGTACGTAACGTTTTATTTTAATTTTAAGTTTTTCATCGGCTACAGCTGCCAGCCGGTTGAAAAAAGTTAAAACCACGGCGGCTGCGGCTGGCGGCTTCTCACCAGATGGCGGCGGCGGCTAGGGTTAAAGGTCTCAGCCGCCGCGCCGCGCCGGCTTAGCCGTGTCGGCGCACATGTCTAATATAAATCTGACACAGACAAACACATTTGACCAATGATAACCACTACATTCACACACTCCATTGCAGAATGGAATGCAGTCTTACATTATCAAAGAATTGGTCAAAAACACAAAGACAGAAGGCACAGAAGGGAAAGAAGAGCAAAAAAAGAAGGAAAGATAGATAATCAGAGGACCCATTAGCACCACTGCAGCGGAAAAACAAAGTGCCACAGTGGAGTGCCCAGGGGTGGCCACGAGGAGGCTGGGCTTGGAAGTTTTCTCCCCCAACAACACGAGAACACATTGAAAGAAAAAAAAGTTAGAAATCAATGGCTTAATGTTCTCATAACTACAGCACTTGGTGAAAAACAAACAGCCCAGACTCCATTGGAGCCCGGACCGGGACTTGAACCCAGATCCTCCAATTGCCGGTTGGGTGCTTTACCATTAAGCTACCTAGGACTCCAACAGAATCAGAGACTGAATGTTACTTCACCACTCCACTTCCTTCACCATTTGATGTCATTTATTAGACGACAGACATCACTTCGTTGCCATGGACAATAAATCACAATGGCAAGTAACCCCTAGCGGGGAAACTTAGAACTACTGCAAGTTACCTCAGCCTCAGGTGATGTATATAAATTAGAAAACAACACGAGAACATGTGACGGTCTCGAACCGTAGTTATGGCGAGGAATTGCCACTAGAGCGCGCTATGCGTCTTTAGCGGCATATTTGAACTATAACAATAAAGATAAATAAGTGGATAATAAATATCGCACTTATTTATGATCCATACCAAAGTAATGATCAATAAATATATATTTTATATATTCTATTGACCATTCGCCCCAATCCACATCGTAGACATCATAGACATTATTTGAATATGGTGCGACCTAACAGTCAGCGCCATCTAGTGGTAGAATAGTAAGGTGATTTCCGGGATTCGACCGTCACACAGTTCAAACAGTCTCTGCTTGTCAGTACTTTCTGCATTTAACTTGGTCAATTTGTATTCGTGTTCCATTTTAGCCTTTTCTGCAAGTTCAACTTCAATTAAATTCCTCCTTTTCTGTTTCTGGACACCATCACTTGAAAACTCAGATGATGTATCAGAAACAAGTAATGATGAAGCTTGATCCCTTTCACTTCGTGCACCTTGGTTGTCAGTGGGTGATTCTTCATTAGTGTTGTTAATGGTTGGTATCACAGCTGATGCTTCTGTCATTGTAATGATATCATTAATTAAACTTGTCCGTTCATTCCATTGTTCTTCTGTACCAGTTCTGTAAACAAAATAATTTTATTTTAAATTTTTTCTTAGATTTATTTCACTTATTTACTTACTTGTTTATGTTTGCCATATTTTGATTTTTGAAAGAAGAGATTGAGACATTTCAAACGGTCTTTGCATTGTCGTAGTGTGCAATTAAAACCCTCAAAATGTAAATTATCAACCACATTATTCCATGCTTCGGAATCTTCGAATGGGTTCACTTGAAGTATAATTCTTAACATCCTAGTATCTGCTGCAACATGGAAATAAAAAGCTTCAGCTCTCGCTACTTCTGGTCTGATAGATAGATAGATAGATAGATAGATAGAATTGAGTTTATAGACGCAAGCGGCCGTACACGTCTTTTAATATGACATACTGAAACTGACATACTAAATCTGACAAATATAAATCTGACACAGACAAACACATTTGACCATTGATAAACACTACATTCTTAAATTCCATTGCAGAATGGAATGCAGCATTACATTATCAAAAAAATGGTTAAAAACAGAGACAAAAGCCACAGAAGAGAAAGAAGAGCAAAAAAGAGAAGAGACAGATAACCAGAGGACCCATTAGCACCACTACAGCGGAAAAACAAAGTGCTGAAATGGAGTACCCAGGGGAGGCCACAAGGAGGCTGGGCTTGGAAGTTTTCTCCCCCTATTTCTGGGCTGGTCCGAGGTCTTCCTCTGCCGCATACAACACCCCTAATCACACCACCTCGCCTACGTGAACGATCACGTCCCTATGAATAAAAAAATAAAATAATTACTGATCAATACAAAAACAATTTTTTTATACATTTTCTACAATTAAGTTCAGTTTTTATGCACGGCATCAACAAGACAATTGCCGGGCATGAATTGTCGACGACGCTGTTTATTTGCACGTAAGTTTGTTATTTTTTTATGTAAATTAATGCAACTTTGCAGCAACGACATGAAAAAAGAACGAACTTACGTGCAAATAAACAGCGTCGTCGACAATTCATGCCCGGCAATCGTCATGTTGATGCCGCATGATCGGCGATTGCCGTTGGTATCAAAGCTGTCTATTTGCAGCTAAGTTTCTGCCCAAAATTAATTGTATTACTTACATTTGTGATTTCATTTGCAATTCGTTCGGCATTCGCCAGGCCTTGTTCTCTGGTATTTGAAAAAATATCTTCTAAGTCGGACATCATGACCGGATCTAACATTAATCCAAGATGTCTGCCGCTGTTCCAAAATATTTAAGCACATTGCGCATCTCACTGCGCAGATTTAATTTCAAAATTCTCGTTGTTTAAAAACACGAAACTTTTCGTCTCGAGAATAGAAAAATTAGGCGGTTTGAAACGAAATATTTAAATATTTCGTATTTAATGACATTTCGTGACATTTCGTGACATTTCGTGACGCGCGCAAACCACCTAATGACTGCAATCACGATAATATATATTATAGACATAACATAAGGTAAGGATTTTTATTATTTTACTTACATTTGTATATTACACATAATAGCTTAAAAGTGAGGGTTCAATTAAAATTAGACAATTTTTACCAGAATGCCTCTTTCTAAAATAACACATTAATAACAATTTTAGGCATATAATTTGCATAGATGGGCAAAATACATGTATTTTAAATACAAGTATTTAAAATACAGTATTTTAAGTACATTTATGTATTTTGTATTTTGTATTTTAAAATAATTTCCAGGAAAGTATTTAAAATACAAAAGTATTTTGGTGTTATGCAGAAGAAAGTATTTAAAAATGAATTGTATTTTGGGTACAAAAAAATTTAATGTATTTAAAATGTATTGCTGAATACAAAATGCATTTTTAGACCAAAAAAATATTATAAATGTTTTTTGGTGTAAAATGTAAAAATGGGCAGGTTTTTTTAAAAATAAACGTAAAAATAAGGTGACCAATTGCCAATCGGCTATTTCAATCTGTCAATCTGACCAAGTGACCATACCATTAAAGGCGCTGACACTGGCACAGGCACACAATGGGAAAACCAAAGACCCAATATATTGGGTCCTAGGAAAAACCAAAATTACTTTTTATTGTAAATGGTAAATATTATAAAATTGTAGAGAGGGAAGGAAACAATGTAACCGTGGAATGCCAGAAAGTATTTTTAAAGTATTTTGTATTTTCTGGAGTATTTTAAATACTGTATTTATACTTTGTATTTGGTAAATAAAATTTGAACTAAAGTATTTTGTATTTTGTATTTTGACTTTTGAGAAGGGTGTGTTGTCTAAGTATTTAAAATACAAATGTATTTTGACAATTTAGACTATTTTGTATTTTGTATTTTGACTTTTGAGAAGGGTGTGTTGTCTAAGTATTTAAAATACAAATGTATTTTGACAATTTAGACTATTTTGTATTTTGTATTTTGACTTTTGAGAAGGGTGTGTTGTCTAAGTATTTAAAATACAAATGTATTTTGACAATTTAGACTATTTTGTATTTTGTATTTTGTATTTGGAACTAAAGTATATTGCCCATCTATGATAATTTGTGCTTTAAATTACTTTGTGTTGAGTAAAAAGTTATTAATTATATAATAACTATGTGACGGTCTCGAACCGTAGTTATGGCGAGGAATTGCCACTAGAGCGCGCTATGCGTCTTTAGCGGCATATTCGAACTATAACAATAAAGATAAATAAGTGGATAATAAATATCGCACTTATTCATGATCATTTCCAAAGTAATGGTCAATAAATATATATTTTATATATTGTATTGACCATTCGCCCCAATCCACATCGGAATGTTGGATGATACCGGAAGTGGTCATTACATTCCACAACCGGCATCACCCATTGGCCACTCTGTTATCTACACATTCCTTAGGGATTAGTGAGAGATTAACAGAGTATAAAAGCTCATGTAAAACAGGAAGTATTGCTGAATGCTATGAGAAACCCTGAACTGAATGTTTGACCTGATATGAATTATCTGTGATTATTTGTCCTAAATGGTTTGTTGCTTTTTACATTTGAGTGTATTTATATTGTGATACTATTTGAGTGTATTTATTGAAGTGTATATATTATTATTACAGTGTAGTGTATTTTAATAGTGTATGCCTTATATTTATATTCTTGAGTGTCATGTGTATTTATATTTAAAGTGTATTGCATTTCCCTGTGGCGCCTATGTTTATTGTTGTATGAAGTTACAACACGATAGGTAAATATGAGATAAACATGGGGCCAATATATCTTCCTGCCCGTACATGTATGGAACTTGTACGTTGAGTTTTGGCCGCCAACTTCGAGGTACTTCCCTTTGTCGCGGTGGCCCGACGGCATCAGGGGCGACAGCGACGGCCACCGATCGACGGTGGTAC
>JH432188.1:10872-20997 GCA_000239455.1 Strigamia maritima
TCTCAAACGGTGCCGAAGCACGTGACAGTTAGCGCCCACTCCTGATACAGGTAGCGGTTGCTGCTCGGTCCGAGCGGACTCGATACAATCAAGTTTTGTCCATAGGACTGGCCTACATGCAAAAAGCACAAGTATATTCTCGGTACATTTACCTTCGGGTTTTTCAGGCCCGGCAACTACGGTCTTTAGGGCATTATACCTACTTTAATTTGGTGTTGACAGCCTGCCGGTTCGTATTTAAAGCAAAAGGTGATAAAAATGACTCTGAATGGTTACAGGTACAAGTTACACATAGACAATCATATAGATTCAACATTAATTCAGTACAGAGGCCCAGAATCAGCTCTTGCAGGAGCTTATATACTATGAGACCATGGGGTTTCTTGAATTTCCCCAATCAGGGAGCCAGAATACTGATAAGCAGATTAGCTGATTTGCATATCAGTGAGTCATAATGAGTTGATCCAATCAAATCAACTCCTTGATCAAAGTTATGTGAACCCCATAGAATATCTAAAATATTCAAAAAGCACATGGTAATATTTAGGGTTAACTTTATTTATATTTATATTTTAAAGTATTCTTATCCCTAAATAGTCTTAATTTATTTAAATAAACATTTCACAACAATATTTATTATTGTTTGAGTACAATAATCACTTTTATCAAGATTTCTCGTAACTTTTTTCTTCAACAATGAACACACCTATTCATTGTATAATTCTCCTATATTTATCAAAATATAGAGAGAATATTTACTTAAATATTTTATCATTCAATAAACATTTTATTTTCATAAAACTTAAATTTTCCTATTTTGAAACTGGCGCGATTTTAGCAAATCGCGCCCTCTGGTGGCAACTGTATAAGTCACTACGGTATTGAACCGTCACAACCAGGCCAGGCATAACCGACATGTACCGTGGATGGGAACGCGAAGAAGTCGAAAGAGTGGGCGGAGCGAGTGCTGGATTTTCTGATGTTTATTATTATGCACCAGATGGCACGAAACTCAGGTGTGCACCTGAGGTTCAGCAGTATTGCAAACTACAGAGACCACCATTGGGTTTTGCAAAGTCATTCTTCGATTTTTCTCGGATTCCACCACCTGTTGAAACAACGAGATCAGCGACAGATGATGAAGAGGATCCACCTGATCCAGATTTTTCATCGGATGTTGAAGCTGAAGCCCATTATGTCACCAAGAAGAAGATTCGCATTTATTGTACTCAAGTTAAAGAGCCTAAGACTTATGAGCAGGCAATGAAGTCACCTCAAAAGGATTTATGGCAGGAAGCAATAAATGAGGAATTATCAACTCTACAGGAGCGAGAAGTATATGAAGAGGTTAAAAAACCAGAAAAGGACCGTATCTTAGGAAGCAAATGAATTTTTTGCGTCAAGAAAAATGCAGATGGCGAAATAGTTCGTTATAGAGCGCGTCTTGTGGCTCAAGGCTTCAACCAACGTCCAGGAATCGACTATGAAGAAGTCTATTCACCGGTGGTCAATTATACTTTGATCAGATTTTCTTCTGCATTCTCATCATTCTTAGAAAATGGGTCGATACGCACCTAGATGTAAAATGCGCGTACTTATATGACATTTTGGACAAGTCTATCCATATGGCCATCCCAAAAGGAGTAACTGCAAGCAACCAGAACAGCGTTTGGATTTTACGCAAAGCATTATAGTGGACTTCATCAAAGCGGAAGACTCTGGTTTCAGACCTTGGACATGGCACTGCAAGATATTGGATTCACGAAGATATTTGGATTCAATTGCGTCTACTGTCATGGTCTTAATGCACTACTACTTGTTTATGTGGATGATATGGTGCTGTTCACAGTCAATAAGAAGTGGAAAGTCACCATTATCAAGAAACTGGCTGGTCATTTCAACCTAGTAGACTTAGGATACGTAACAAAGCTTTTAGGGGTGAATTTCACACGTAACAATAATGAAATTTGTTTAGATCAGATTGGTTTCATCCGTAAGCTTGCAAAGGTATTTAATATGTGTAAAAATAAAATTGTTAAGGTACCAGTTATGATTGGAACGACTTTGACTAAATGTAAGCCAGAAGAAAGTATAAGTGACTTTCCGTACCGATCTTTAATCGGAAGTTTAATGTTCCTGGCTAGTCGAACTCGTCCTGACATACTGTATGCCGTGACATATTTATCTCAGTTTAATGTCATGCATTCTGCAAAACATGTGAAGTGTTTGAAGCAGGTGCTTCAATATGTGATTAACACTGAGCATCTAGTTGTAAATCTCTCAAAATGTATTAATGAAAGCCTTTATGTTCATGTAGATGCATCCTGGGCAACGGACCTTGACTCATGCAAGAGTTTTGGAAGTCATATTGTGTACCTTGGCGGAGCACCTCTTTCCTGGGGTTGCAAAAAGCAAGGAAGCGTTGCCGGAAGCACTATGGAGGCTGAGTACATCACCTTAGTGCACGCTGTACGAGAGATATACTGGATGTCCAGTATGTTTGAATATTACATACAGTTAAATTATGTAAATGTACCGAAAGTATTCTCTGACTCTATGTCATCCATTCAATTTATGCAAAATGACCTAGAGAATACTAAGACCAAACATCTGAGAATCAAATATTGTATGGCACGTGATTGGTTTGTAAAAGGATATTTTACTCTAGAAAAGATTCACACAATCCACAATACGGCAGATATTTTTACAAAATGGATTGCTGGTGAAAGGCTTCGTGCTTTATGTGAATACATATTTAATTGTCAGATCGAGACTAAAACTGAATAGTGTTTTTCCTAGCATGTGATGTGCAATATGAGCAGTGTTTATTGTCCTGCAGCGTGCTGTTGCACAGTCATAGAGGTTTAAATTTTTGGTTTTGGTCTAAACAAGATGTTCAGTTTAAGGGGGCACTTGTTGACTTGTAAACAGGACATCATGTGCAGATATTACAAAGTGTCTTCTTTTTCACATCTGATGCAAGTTTGCATCATGTGAATTATATTTATCATTTGTCAGATTAATGGTTTCTTTGCATAAAGCATACAATATTCCACTTGAGTTTTTTTTCAGAAGCATATCAACAAAGGAATCATAACTTTATGCAGATCATTCAGTTTTTCCCATGGACCTGCGTCAGTCATCAATATGTGCAGTGTTTTTAATGTCATTGATAATTATTCTAAGTCTGTATCAATTACCTGTACTTGCTTTTGTATGATGGCGCTACTGTCTTTTGTATTCTAGAGTGACAGTTGTCAGTCAAGTCTTTTTATGACATCATATGACTCACATCTGACACTCACCTATGTGTTACTCAACATGGCGCCTCGCACCACATACATATGTTTTAGAGTTGTTTTGGCAATAAACTGCCTTTGTGTTATTTTCACCTGTTCAACATCAAATGTGAGTTATTTCCTGGCATGATAAGTGTTGATACACAGCCATATATACATTTTGTTCATTTGCTCAACTTATTACATCCGTGCTCACTATTTGGCATTCGTGCTCACAATATCACATCCGCGAGTTACTGTTAAGCCTAACTAGGCCCAACTCAGATGTTTCATCGCACAGTGCTTCCACATCAATGTTAAGCCGCTTCTTTTATTTTTAGAAGACAACACTAGTAGAGGCCAGTCATGTAGTCATGATGTAGTAGACAACCGCGACGAAGCCGTGGCCAGCCGCCTACGGCCAATCCAGCGTTGTACGTGAATGTACGAAAGCCAAAACACTTTTTATTGACGGGAACTTCCTGTCACAAAAGCGAGAATTGGTACATCGATTCCGGAGCTTCTGATCACATATGCGGACAGAGATCTGCATTTTCTACTTTTGAAGAGGTAGAGCCAGTGGAGTTGAAATTGGGGGAAGGTACCTCAACCATAACTGGACATGGTCAAGTTGTCATAAGAAATGAAATTGATGGCAAATTCAGCAATCTCACGTTATTGGATGTCAACTACGTAAAAGACTTCAAAAGAAATTTGATATCCATGGGCAGGATAGACCGTGCTAATTATCACACGCACATCGATCACGGCATGATGAAAGTGTATTTCAAAAATACTAGACAATGCCTGATGCATGCCAAACGTGAAGACAATAACCTGTATCGTGTGTTAGGAGAGGTTATTACAGAGAATCAAGTTGTGTGGGAGAATCCTGCAGATTCTAAGCCGACTGGCCGTCATGTGGAAAATTACACTGTTGCTGTTGACATGTGGCCCAAAAGGTTCGGTCACATGTACGCACGTGGATTAAATGAGTTGGCTAAAAACGCCCAAGTAAAGGGTTTAGACCTGGACTCAACAGTTAAGGATTTTTCGTGTGAGCTATGTAATTTAGCCAAATCCACACGTGCTAATTATCCAAAATATAATGAGAAATTGGTGAAAGAGCCATTAGCACTTGTTCACATGGATCTTTGGGGTCCTTGCAGGGTGAAGTCCCTGGAAAAAGCTTCATATTTGCTGTGCATAGTGAATGATGCCACTAGATATGCATGGGTCTTTCCCATTCCAAGCAAGGATGCTGTATTTGGAGTGTTTAAAACATTCCACACCAGAGCTGAGAGACTTAGTGGTTTCAATTTAAAAGCCATCCGCACGGATCGCGGAGGAGAGTTTGCAGCTGGGGAATTTGAAAAGTATCTGCGTCAATATGGAATTGAAATTCAGCGAACGAATGCCTACAGTCCTCAAATGAATGGGACCGCTGAACGGATCAACCGTACGATCCTTGATGGTGTACGGGTCATGTTAGCAGACACAGATTTGCCCCACGAACTGTGGGCTAAACTTAGTGTCACTCTCACATACCTGAAGAACCATTATCCTCATGCTAGACTGAAGCAAGAAATTCCATACGTCAATTGGCGGAAGAGACACCTATCTTTGCGTCATCTGAGATGAGCAGCTGTGTAGCTTACGTAAATATCCCTAAACAGAAACAGGATGGGAAATTAAACGTAAGAGCCTGGAAGGGTATCATGGTGGGATATGCCTTCCGTACCCGAGGTTACAGAATCTGGAATCCAGAGACTAATGAGGTCGCAGAAACCAAACATGTGAAGTTTCAAGAAGACCAAGAATGGAAAGATTAGTCTAAAGCTTCTGATGAATCAGTATCCAATGATAAATTCTATGATGCTAAAGATCTCTTAGAAGATTCTGAAGATGAAGACAATGATCTTAGCCTAACTCCAGTTAAGACACCAGGTCCTGCCGCACAAAGGAGGGATGCACTCCCTCTAGTGCAATCTGCTGCAATACATTCTCCACTTCAAAAGCTACAGAAACTCAAGCCTCCAAGGCCTACACGTGTAGCTGTTCGGAAACCTGGACAAGATGGTTTTGACAGAGAAGAAGTGACGAGAACAACTGGTGGATCAGTAGGCCGAGTAGAAGTGTACTACTATGGACCTGATGGCAAGAGATTGCGGTCACGCAAAGAGGTTAAGGATTATTGCACTGCAAATGGATTAACATACGAAATCGTGGACTTTGATTTTAGCTCAAATCGGCCTGTTACCTCAACACTTATGGACGACCCAGTCGATGTGGGTGTAGAAGATGAGGATGATAGTGAGCCTATGCAGCCGGGCACAAGTGCCGTTCACTTCACGAGAAGGCGTTTCGAGGCACATTGTGCAATCAAAAAACCAGCTACATTCGAAGAAGCTATTAAATTCCCGCAGTTGTGAAAGTTGGCAGAAAGCCATGAACGAAGAACTTTCTACATTCCAAGAAAGAGAAGTTTACGAGGAAGTGCCTCGTCCACCGGATTGTAAAACATTGGGCAGTAGATGGATTTTCAAACTCAAAAGAGACGCCCAAGGTGCCATTACGAGATATAGGGCATGTCTGGTGGCACAAAGATTTAAGCAGACACACGGGATTGATTTTGCTGAAGTATTCTCACCCGTGGTAAACTTCACGTTGATACGTTTCTTCTTTGGCCTGCATATCTGTACGGGCCACTAGATTACCCGATACACCTAGAGTTGCCGAAAGGTGTAACATCCAGCCAACCTGGGCATATTTGGAAATTGACCAAAGCCCTCTACGGCCTTCACCAAAGTGGCCGTATGTGGTACGAGACTTTAGACAACGCGTTACAAAAAGTAGGATTTTCCAAAGTTTGGAAACTGTGTCTATAGTTATGGGACGGATGCTGTACTACTAGTGTATGTGGATGACATGGTTCTATTTACGTCCAGCCAGGAGTTGCAGGATAATCTCCTACATGACATCAGTACTCACTTCAAGATTGTCAATCTTGGACAGGTGAAGAAACTTCTTGGCGTAGAGTTTGAACGTAAAGGGGGCAACATGTTCATCCACCAGCAACAGTTTATTTCTATATTAGCCAGCGCATATAAAATGGTCAGGAATGCCATTGTCAAAGTCCCAGTCACAGTGGGAACTACCTTGATGAAGTGTAAACCACATGAGGAGAATAAGGACTATCCATACAGGTCCCTCGTAGGTAGTTTGATGTTCCTGGCAATGCGTACCAGACCTGACATCTTACCGTATTCCCTCAGAAAGAACGGCATGCCGGATAATGGCGAGTCAGACCAGGGTGCCGGATAATTCGAATTTTCCAGCTTTTTGTCTATTTGATTTTTTATTGACCAGTTGTCTACTTGTCAAAACTGGTCAGACTCATAATTACCGGCATGCCGTTGTTTCCGAGGGAATACGGTATATTCGGTGACATATTTGTACATCTATAGGTCCTCCCCTAGACAGGCAGACAGTTGTGGAAGCGAAAACTGTCTTCAAATTGGTGAAAAATCGATTTTTCACGTTTTTGGAATTTCGATGGAAAAGTCGGAAAATCCTGCCGTCCGCGGTGCCTCGCGTCCCGCCGGAAACAAGCGCCGATCTTCGTACTCCGTGATCGAGCTCTAAATGCGCAGAACCTCGTGCCTGGGCTTCTCCCGCATATGAAGCATGGAATGTGATGTAAATGAGCCGCAAATGGCCCTGTTGGGCTGCTTTTGATCTCAAATTGGCCTGACACAGCTTGGCTCTGCTCTCTGACATGAATCCTATGTCTGTGAGCTTGTCATCATGTGGCCTGTGATCTGAATCACTTATATGACCATAAAATACTTGAAAAGACAGGAAACTCACATGCAAAGCAATAAAAAGTCCAATATTAATCCTCAGAAGTATGGATCATTTATTTCAGCCATCTTGGAGAACATAGAGAGAGAGAGTATATAATCTCAAACCCAAAACACAGAGTAAAACCACCAGGTGACAGAGTGAATCACCTGAGACTAAAAATAACTACATAAATGACAAGGATCACTCCTAAGGCATAGGATGAGATCCCAAGCAAATGAATACAAGTTAGGATCACTACATACATCTAGATAGACTGTAGTGACCTAAACCAAATAAAATAACAAAATATTTCACAAAAATCACTCTGGATTATAAGGAAACTTATAGCAAACATCCAGAGCAAATAAGTAGACAAAACAAACTCTATAATAGGTGGGGCTTAAACCTAGAAAGTAAAACATCATATATGACTTAACACAATACATTTTTACCAAAAAGTGTAACAAAAGAAAAACACTAATGCATTGCATTAAGGGAAAACAATAGAGCATGTCACAAACTAAGATGCGCAAACACAAGATACTGTTAGAGCACATTTATACAAATTTCACAAAATGAATGCGCATCAAAAGAAAGAACAATACACCATAATGCATGTGATAATAGCAACCTGTATTAACACATGCAGACCTAAATAGAGATCTGAGCAACTTTTATTTACAATAAACCAACATTTGCCCCTTTAAATAAAAGATGCTTAGAAAAATAAGAGACACTATCGAAATAACACACCAAATACTGTGTCGCATAAGGCTTTGATGCGATCACTGTGCAGCCATTTCGTAAAGATGTCTGCTACATTGAATTCCTCCGGGACTTTACATAATTTAAAATAACCTTTTTCAAACCAGTCTCGGAGAAAGTGATACCGTATTCTGATGTTTGGTCTTCGAATTTTCGATATCATTCGAAGCAAACTGAATCGATGACAATGAATCGGAATGGACAGATGGGGTATTAACACGGTCAAATAGGAGACAGTTCTCAAACAAGCAACTAAGCCAATAGCTTTACTTAACCGCATGAGAAAGAGCTACGTACTCAGCCTCCATAGATGAGCATGCAATAACTGATTGCTTCTTACAACCCCATGAAATCACACAATTACCCAAATAACTCATGTAGCCGCCAAAACTCTTATAACCAACAAGGTCCGTGGCCCATGGGGCATCACTAAACACCGACATATCCTCTCCTTTACACGTTAAGAGATTCAAACAATAACTCTTTGTATTCACAACGTATTGTAATACTTGGAGCAAACATTTAATATGCTTTAAAGACTGTGCATTATTAAATTGCGAGAGGTAGATCACCGAATACATAATGTCGGGCCTCGTACGTGATGCTAAATACATCAAACTTCCTATTAAGTTACGATAGGGAAATTCCGATTCAATTTCATGTTCTTTGGGAACAGTTAGAGTGGTGCCCACAGTCACAGGTACTTTAATAAGCTTGTTAGCAACAACAGCATATTTTTGAGCCAATTGATCAATAAACTGTGTTTGATGCAACATCAACTTGTTGTCATCACGTTCAAATTCCACACCTAAAAGCTTAGACACTCGCCCAAGGTTGACTATATTAAAGTGCTTGCCAATTTCTTTAATCAAATGATTTTGCACTTTTTTATTTTGTGCAAACAGCACCATATCGTCAAAATAAACTAATAACAGGGCCTGCGTGCCATAGGTGTAGACACAGTTAAATCCTGTGACTTTGTCAAAACCTATTTTGTCTAGGGCAGCATCTAATGTCTCATACCAAATGCGACCAGACTGGGGCAGACCATACAAGAAACGTACTAAGTACCACACACAACCTGGTTGCTTAGACTTAACACCCTTAGGCAAATCCATATAAATGGGATAATCAAGTAACCCTTAGAAGTATGCGCACTTAACATCCAAGTGCACATCAGACCATTTGCGCAAGACCACCAAAAGACAAAAGAAAAAACGGACTAAAATGAAATTCACTACAGGACTAAACACTTCTTTATAGTCCAGATCATAAATTTGGCGAAAACCTTGCGCAACAAGCCGGGCACGGAACCTGACAATAAGACCCTCGGCATTCTTTTTCAATTTATAGATTCACTTGGATCCGAGTATATGGCTGTGATTAGGCTTGGGCTTTAACTCAAAAACCTCTCGCTCTTCAAGAGTGTCAAGTTCCTCTTGCATGGCAGAAATCCACTCCTTTTCAGGTGAGGCCATGGCTTCCTCAAAAGTGGAGGGCTCCTTAACAACCTCAGCCAAATATACTCGTACTGTATAGCGTTCAGGATCTGAATCTGCATCAATGTCAGTTTCCTGCACCGTGGCCTGAGCCACATCATCACCATCTGTGTCAACCTGAGAAACAGTATCAACTAAAGGCTCAGATGGTTTCCAATTGAACTCATCTGGATTATAGGGAATTTTTAACGCTTGCTCACAGTAGTCACGGAATTCTGGCCTACTTCTAAGGGGAATTTTGCAACCCGGCGCATAAAAATAAATATCCCACTTGCCCTTTGTAGCGCCAGACTGGCGTTGAACTTCCACACGCTCCCACCCTGGTTTGTTAGGGATTGAAACCCTATTAAAACCTTTAGAGGAAGTTGGCTTCAAAGGTGTCGTAGACACAGGTACAGGTTTCCTCCGAGAAGAAACATATGGTTGGATTTCCTGTACATTAGGACGCCTTTGAGGCGCTTTAGGGGCTGGGCGTACAGGGGTTAAAGATTGAGGTTGGCTAGGGGAACTGTCGTCATCACTGTCATCACTAGACTCGACAGATGGGTTATAATAGGATTCCCTACCGTCTAAAATATTAAGAGGATCATCATGAATATAGGTTGAAACAACATCTCTATATAAACGAGACTCATCAAATTTAATATGCTTAGATTCGTAAACATCATTAGAAATTAGGTCCCAAATGCGATAACCCTTAGTACCCATCGCATAACCAACAACAACCCCTTCCAGGT